>BSQZ01000013.1:11119781-11124781 GCA_033239005.1 Lamellibrachia satsuma | reverse complement strand
CCGACCGACCGACCGACCGACCGACCGACCGACCGACCGACCGACCGACCGACCGACCGACCGACCGACCGACCGACCGACCGACCGACCGACCGACCGACCGACCGACCGACCGACCGACCGACCGACCGACCGACCGACCGACCGACCGACCGACCGACCGACCGACCGACCGACCGACCGACCGACCGACCGACCGACCGACCGACCGACCGACCGACCGACCGACCGACCGACCGACCGACCGACCGACCGACCGACCGACCGACCGACCGTCCGACCGACCGACCGACCGACCGAGAGAGACAGACAGACCGAGAGAGACAGACAGACAGACAGACAGACAGACAGACAGACAGACAGATAGATAGATAAACAGACAGACAGACAGACAGACAGACTGACTGAGATATAGAGAGTAGCAAGAGAGGGAGGGAGGGAGGGAGGGAGGGAGGGAGGGAGGGAGGGAGGGAGAGAGGGAGGCAGGCAGGCAGGCAGGCAGGCAGGCAGGCAGGCAGGCAGGCAGGCAGGCATGGAGGCATGGAGGCATGGAGGCAGGGAGGCAGGTAGGCAGGGAGGCAGGGAGGCAGGGAGGCAGGGAGCGGGCGAGCGAGGGTGTAGAGGCAGAGGGACATCAAGGTTCAGTGTGTTTATCAAGGTTCAGTGTACATAGCGCACATACAGCGTACATACAGTGTGCATACAGTGTACATACAGTGTACATACGATTGCTATACTCGCAGCGTCTTACTAAATAGACGGTCACTTGACGTTTCCCGTACTCACATTAAACACGTCGGGGACCATAATAGTTTTCACTTTGCATTCACACCAGCAGCATTGTTCAATATCTTCAGCTAATGTTTTTGTATTTATGTGTATGTGGTCAATTATGCAGCAGCGGATCCAAAAGGGGTCGTAGGGGTCTCAAGTCCCCCCTCTAGGCCATGGAGGGGTTCTTAGACCCCAATGTCCGTGGTATATATTACGGTAAAGGAACACGTATATAGGCCTACATCGGAACTAGTGTCAATCTAAAGACTGAAGTATTAGTAGTAGTAGTAGTGTAGTAGTAGTGGGCAGCTTCTGTCTCGTGAGACAATGCTTGTGCTTGCTGCATCATGTCGGTTGATTGCGAGCATGACGCCTCGCACGCTTGATCTCCTGGTGAATCTGGTATGCTTTAATGTCTATAGCAGAACAGCCAGTAAGACTGGTTCGCCAGGTAGGGCGTTCTTCAGCAGCCGTTTGCCAGTGCATAGGATCGATGCCATACTCTTTCAGGTCTCCTTTTTACGACATCTTTGTATCGCAATTTGGGTCAGCCAACTGGTCGTTTGTCTCCATTTAACTCCCCATACATAATTTGTTTAGAAAGGCGGTCAATGGGCATACGGTGTACGTGACCAAGCCAACGTAGCCGTCTGTTTTAGAATTATGCTTAGTGGAGTTGAATTGCAGCGTTGTAGGATTTCCAGGTTGGTAATTTTGTCTTGCCATTTCACGTCTAACATAGTACGTAGGCAGCGTAGGTGGAAACGGTTTAATTTAAATTCCTGTTTACGATAGGTAGTCCAGGTCTCTGCACCATACAAAAGGATGCTGAGCACGCATGCGTGATACAGTTTCAGTTTTGTATGTAGTGTCAGGCTCTTGTTGGACCAAACTTTTTTTGAAAGTCCTCCAAAGGATGTTGCAGCTTTACCAGGTCGTGTGTTAAGTTCCTTGTCAAGCGTGACATTGTTGGACATGCTAGAGCCTAAGTATGAGAAGTTCTCCACGATTTCGCGTGATTTTGGCTGCTTGAGTCCCGTGGCTCATGATGACAGTCTTTTTGACACTGATTTTGAAGCCAAACACTGAGCAAGTATTAAAACACTGTCTATGATAGACTGCAGCTGTTCCTCGGAATGAGAGCAGATGGCAGCGTCATCTGCATAGAGGGCCTCGCACACATGTAACGTTGTTGTTTTGGTCTAAGCCCTCAGGCGTGATGTAGAAAATAAACTGGCATCAAATCTGGTTCTCAGGCCCACCATCAGGGTTAGCATTTTGTTTTGTTTCTCTCAATATTACAAAAAAAGTATATCCCGAAGAGAGTTGGGGCCAGAACACAGCCCTGCTTCACACCATTTACAATGTGAAAGGATTCTGATATCATTCCATCGACTTGGGCAGTGCCTTGCATGTTTTCGTGGAATGATTTGATAAGATCAAGTAAGATTGCAGGACATCCAACTTTCTTGAGACTAGTGAAGAACGCTTCTCGATTCACGTAGTCGAAAGCTTTTGAAGTATTAGCAGCCGGCTAATATTAACCCTTATGTAAGTAGAACGACACATGTGTCGCCCCTCCCCCCCCCCGTTTCGTAAGTAGAATGACATATGACTACGACTGACTGAGACCCCCTGTCAACAAACGTAGATCCGCCCCTGATTATGGATGCGTTACACTTTGCTTAGTGCATAAAACATGAGATAGTCATAATGTTTTTTCAGCAATTACTTTTGCTTTACTTTCTGAGAATTCTTTTGCTGTGACGAAATCAGTAATAAACCCTTCACGTCTCGTCCCCGCAAAAGAAATATTTCCACTGCTAATTAAATCCACCACCGCTAACACGAATGCTACGGAATGAATGCGTGGCCTTGCCGAACGCTGAGCAATCGACGGAACTAGACCGTGGACAACAGAACTCCGGATCTCAGCCATGTCGGATCTCTATAAAGCATTTCAAGTTGCTTAGTTACGTATTCTTGTCATCCATGTGAAGAATGCCGTCGCTTTGTGACGCTGCTGCGCTTGGATTAGCAGAAAATAACATTATCGCATAAGTGGTTGGATAAGCTAAAAAGGTGACTGCTTGGTAGGTATGGAAAAAGCCAAACACGCTACACGCATGATAAAGACACAGGTATATACGAGTTGAATATTTCACGATAAAAGAAAATATGCAAACAAAATGGACGCAATTAAAAGTAATCCACGCAGCACGCTGAAGAGCTCCATGATATGTATGCATTGTCATTGGAGCTCTCCTGTGTCCGATCGACTGCCCATTTGATTTATTTGAGAAAAACGAACGTATTAGTTAATTACAGTAATGATCAAAATATGTTATACTTGGCTAAGTACATTGCTATTTGTTTTGGCTATGATACAATAGTTCACAGTTGTAGCAATACTGTCGTTCTGCGCAGTCGCGATTGACAAATGATTTTCACCAGTGGCGGTTGTTACTCGCTAGAATTAACTGTTGCTATGCAACAGATGCCATTCGTAGCAACCTTCCTATTTTCAGCGATTTTGTGTTACTTTCGTGGAAAAACAGATGCTCTTTGGTCCATTTAATATGCATGGAAATGGAGAGCTACAGGTGTCTATTCAACATAACTGCTCTGATGTTTATATAACGTCCAATCGTCGACCTCTCGCCGCAGCTTTGATTGGCTAACACAATGCCGCTTTAGAATCGCCATGCTGAAAGCATTCAGGATGTTCTTTCTCTGAGAATTATGACATTTACATAATAATACATTAGAGGGAGGCTTTAACTAGTGGAGCATGGCTGGTCGGCTCTGTCAGTTGTATAATTTAATTGGACATAGGCTTGGAAGTGGGAAATGAGAACGATCGGTAGATGACTTGATCATTTTGAATGTATCTTCGTGTATGGCCAAGTAGAAGTGTATTCGTACAACTAATCGGGTCCTGGCTATTAAAGAAAATGTAATAGACAAGGAAATAAAAATGACATCTATGATGTCGCAGGTACGCCCAACACTGATTTCACTGAGCTCCGGTTGTGTTGTGGTGAAATGAATATTGACTTAGAGTATGGATATAATCTGGTTATTGTTGTAGATAATAAATTTGGGTTAGTTAATAAAGCAATGAGTATAGATTTACATGCAGATATTGCTGTAGTTAATACATCTGGGTTAGTCAATGAACACTAACTTTAGATATACGTATAGTGTAAGTCAACTTAATCAACTTAACTAGTTAACTTCATATATTAACGTAATTTAACTAGTTAACTTTCAAAATACACGTTAACTTAACTTAATCGAACGTACTCTAAGATTGACTTAACATAGTTGATCAATCGCACTATGTCTGCTATGTAGACACTGTAACCTCTATCATTAACTACAGATAATACCTAACAGTTCTGCCTCGAAAACAGGAAGTACAGGGAGACATCGGATTGTACTGTCACTATGAATATTTTATGAACACTCAAATCTATGCGTTTTTGAAGTTAGCAATCAAGAGAAACCGAGAATTGCTTTTATCTTTAGACAAGGTTAACATCGCAAGTGACAGACACAGATAAAATGCCTCCTCGATTGATTTAACCAATCTAAAATCAGGATAGTTGATGTTAAAATTTGTAGTGGTTAAATAGTTTATATAATATGCGACGTCGGTTTAATAAAAGAATACGTACCAAACCATTGAAACAATTGATTTTGATCGTTACACTGGGTAAATTGCAAAAATGTGAATGGTTTTGTGACATAGCCTATAGAGCCGGACATTGTGTTTGCCGAATTTTGACTGGGTCCAGTAAAAAGATAATAGTTTGTCGGATGAAGTCAGTTGCGTATCTAGGATCCCGCCAAAAGGATGAGGCCCGGGGGAGGCCAAGGGGGGGCAAGGGGGGCAAGCCTAATCACCCATGCTACTATGTAGCGGCGCAACGGAAAATTCGGGGAAAAAATCAACCCAAAGGGGTCGTGGCCCAATGGCTTCCCCCTGCTGAATATTTAACCAAAGGTAAATCGCAAATGTGTAGAAACGAGCTAACTTGTAGTGAATACGAGATACATTCTTTTTTTCGCGAAATGAGTTTGAAACGAGACGAACAAAACAACATCTGCAAAACGACATCAATAAGTTAAATTGCCTCATCAGTGAACTATGTTATTTTGTTAAAAAAATTAATTCCCAAAAGCAGGATATGTGAAAACATAATGAAGAATATAAGATGAAT
>BSQZ01000013.1:11029781-11117281 GCA_033239005.1 Lamellibrachia satsuma | reverse complement strand
AGGAGAAGCTATGCACAGACTGGCAGAACAAATTTAATACGATATATCGCAAAGATATTAGAATCGTATTATAAGTAGGCTAACTCTGCAAATAAGGTTGGTACCAATTTAGTTACAAGGCAATATCAGCAAAGGTTAGTTTAATGGCAGCACGGTGGTCTGCGCATGCGTCGGGGCGGTACGAGTCGGCTACATCGCTCCATACATTTCGCCAAAATACAATATGTTCACCAACACAATGAACGATCACAATTGGTAGAACAACTCAACACAAGTGTTGTTTCGGCCATATGCTCCAGTTGGAGCGAAGTGGATTAAATTAAGCGTGGGGTTGTGACTTGACTGTGACGTAAGTGTGATGTTTTATTGACGTGGCAACATAATAGCTAATATATGTACGTTGTACGTTGTACGTAGGAGGCCCCGGCAGCATTGTGTTGCCCATCGGCATGCCTCATACGGCTAGAGTTTCTTCTCTGTCATGTTTAATCGATTAACGAGAGTGCAGCTTTTCAATGAATTCAGCGTCCTTGCGCTGCGTCGATGTCATGTTGTGTTACTAAGCAATGGAAGTGGGAAATGACGTTACGAGTTGCTCACACGCAACGCTAGCTACAGCTGCCCAAGACGCGAAAGAGACTCCGCAGCACAGGCAATGAAGACAACGATAAACGAACAAAGTGTAATATCATAACATTATTTTATTGATTTATGTTGAAAAACTATATACATCTCCAAGAAGTTAGTCGCTTTAGAACATCACGCAATGTTACGTTGCTTGGTAACTGCCACAAACCAAGGCTCACTGTACAGCAGTACAACAACCACGTCCTATAACGGTCTGTTGGCTTTGATAAGGATACACCAAACTGACAAATATACTATTTAACGGTTTCACAAATACATTTATGACTGATGTTAATGTTTATGGTCGGGAAATAAACCACTGTAGATATGTTGATGGTAACAATAAATTCAATTGTTGGCCTTTTATTTTAAGCGGCATAAAGCATAAGAAATAACTGATGTGGTACAAAAATAGTTGCGAATGTCTCCGCCCAAACAGCTTTCGCAAATATAGCCCACTCCATAAGAACAGCTATTTGCAAACCCATTACTCCCACCGACGTGATTCCGGCATCGTTGCGAGGCCGATATAAATGAGCATTTTCTCCGCCATACACATGACCAGCTTTAATATCTCATAAATCATGAATAAATATCTATTTATTTTACAAAAATTGGATCCGATGACGACATAAATACTGCGATCTATTGACAGCCGTGTTTGTACATTCGTGCCCATTTATGTGGCCCATATGCAACAAAAGTAGTATAATTAATGATTACGAAGCGGACTTCTCGGAATTAGAACCGATCACTCATGTGCACTGTGGCTTAGCATTCCGTTGCATCAAGTCACATGTTGTTTGTTTCCGAAATAATCCCTGGTCTCATATATTATCGCAAAATGTTAACGCATTTTTATCTGAAAATTTTATTTGATCCGTTGCATCAAATCACATGTTATTTGCTTCCGAAATAATCCCTGGTCATAAATTATCGAAAAATGTTAACGTATTCTTACCTGAAAATTTGACTTATATTATATACGTTCGTTTACAAGCATCCAAACTCAGTGTGCGCTACCTGTGTCGCTAGGTTATGATAATTAGGTAATCACGTATGTCTAAGTTGCATATAACCAAGTTCATAGTAACATAGAAACTTATCAAACTCACAGTAACAGTAGATGCTTGTTCACCCAAAGTATTCACAATTAATTAATTAATTAATAAATTATATTTATCTTAAATGTGTTGTGTCTGAACGAATTGTACATCGTATTGACTCGTGTGTGCATGTGAAGTCCGTACATGGATATTGAATCAAACCTTAGTAAGACAAACAAAATCATATATATGCTTGTGTATCAACGGTGTAATTTCAACATAGCAAATAAACCTATCACGATTCACATATGCATGAGTCATCACATAACAAGCGTAATAACATGACCTTAACTTTAGCACAGCCTGGCACGGTACCAATCTTAAGGTTTAATGTCAAGAAATAACATTGACACCAGATCAACCGTGACGCTCAACATCACACAGTGATAATGACATCATATATCGGCAGTAAGAAATATCGAAGTAGACAAAGACTGAGTTGCGCCCACGTTCGTTGCCATCAACCAACCGTGCGACGTAACAAAGGTATCACAGATTCTGAGAATATCAGATACACGTAGCTGCGTAACGTTCAATGGTATTTACCAGCAACACCCGATCGACAACGTTAGAAATCCTTTTTTACTAGTACGTAATAAGTCATCAAACAATTAGAGTAGAAAAATAAAATACCATTCTATGTGTTTCCCAGCAACACAACACTGTTGCTAAATGTACAATATATACACTGTTAACGACAACGAACAGCCGTAAACTGAAAGTTCATAGACCACCGAACGTAGAGACAGACTGAAATCAATAGAGCGAGCTCAGTGTTCACGCGGGATGAAGTTGATATCGAGCGGCTTGTCTGGCTGCGTGAACGGCATATGAATCATTCCCATCGTCTCGCCGTGGTACTCCAGTCGGAAGTTCTGCAGAATCTGCAACAGCACGACCATCTTTAATATAATAATAAAAAATAATAAAAATAACAATAATAATAATGATGATAATACTACTAATAATGATAACAATGGTGATAATGGTGATAATGATGATAATGATAATACTGATAATACCTGTGATAATGATGATAATGATTATAACGGTGATACTGATGATACTGTGATAATGATAATAATGATAATAATGATGATACTGATGATAATAATGGTGATAATGATGATGATAACGATGGTAATCTTGAATAGGTCACGTGAGCGGAAGTTTACTCACCGTGGCAACAGCCAGGTAGAGGCTCTGTTCGGCGAATCGTTTTCCCGGACATGCGCGGAGGCCGTGGCTGAACGGGAGGGAGAGGAAGCCAGCCTCTGATGGCCAGATGGCGCCCATGTCGGCTCGGTCGTCCCGCAGCCATCGCTCTGGGTGGTACTCCAGGGGGCGTGGGTAGTACTCCTCCATGCGAGACATCGCCGCTAGGTTGGCGAAGATGAACGTCTATTGGAGAGAGAGAGAGAACGTAACTGGTTAATTATTGTACGTAGATTTATATGAGTTTTGTCGTGCAATGTTTTAATTGTTTAAATAGTCTGCTCGTATGTTTATTATATTTCGATTCGAAGTTGAATACTACCCTTGGGTTATAAGCAAAGTGCACTACGGTTTGCCCCTGGCAGATATCTTCACGTAAACACCATTTAAACTTATAATGGAATCTTTCAACTATGCTGCAATTATTGCGCGAAAGCTGTTATTCCATGGTCTACGTATACATTTATGACATTTCGAAAAATATATATATTTGTACGAATGAAATAATTGAAATATTGAATAAATGAATTCATGGTACAATGAATGGATGGAAAAATTAATGAATGTTATACGAATATAACGCACTGAAGAAGAGGGGCGAATAGATCAATATCAATAACGGACACTTACCCCCTGAGGAATGTTGTAGCCGCTGAAGGTGATGTCCTTTGATAACACCCTTCCCGAACCGCCGAACACGGGAAAGTGTAACCTGAACGAAAAGGAGAAACTTGTTGTCAAATAGTAAGAAAGTTAATCATATTAGTTGTTATCCCGATTAGTTATTTCATTTGCCAACAAATTATGGAACGCGATGATTTATTATTTGGTATTTTGTCACCCTAACACCGCCTTACGTAGAATACACGGGCTCGTCTTTTACGACTTAAATTGGTTTGTTTTAACTTTGAAATTAGTTGCAACAAAAGTTTGACAAATCACCGGTGAAAGACACAACTGTGAAAAAAGAGAGTCTGTGCATTGATTAAGATTAGTGTAGAATGCTTAGCTGTACCGTCCGAGGACACGCACCTGAACGACTCCCGGAGACACGCCTTCATGTAGGGCATGTGGTTGAGCGCTTCCATCGTGAGCGGCGTCTTGCCCGGCACGTGTCGCTGGATCTCCTCGTACAACAGTTGTTGTTTGTCGGGGTTGTTGGCGAGGTTGTACAGGAAGAACGCCATCGCGTTGCCGGTCTGCAATAGAAAACGACTCAACGTTATTTGTCTCGTCGAAAGTGGCTGCGAAATGTGCACAGTGACTTTTTCGGTTTTGTTGTGGCTGCTGTTGCTGCTGTGGTTGTTGTTGTTGCTGCGGTTGTTGCTGCTGTGGTTGTTGCTGCTGTGGTTGCTGTTGCTGCTGTGGTTGTTTTTGCTGCTGTGGTTGTTACTGCTGATGTGGCTCAATCGTCCTTACGTCATTCTCTAGACTAGTCCACCATCTGTGCGTGTGTGTATGTTTGTGCGTGTGTGTGTGTGTGTGTGCGTGCGTGTGTGTGTGTGCGTGGGTGTGTGCGCGCGTGCTTGTGCGTTCGAGCGACACCCTCTCTCTTCAAACTATATGGATTTAAGACTTCCTTGCAGTTGTTACACACATGTCCCGTTTCCTTCCCCTTATACGAGTCACGTAGCCGCAGACTTACCGAGTCAATGCCGGTCCGGAAGAGCGCCATGATGATGTTTGCACAGAGGTCGTTGGACACGCGGTCGTCGCTCATGAGCGTCTCGTAGATGCTCTTGTCCTCCGTCTGATGGGCCGAGTAAGGACACACGCCGTGGGCCTTGGGGTTCGCTGCCTTCTCTAGGGCGTGTTCCGTTGCTCGCTCCCGGAGTCTGTTCACGTGAACGCCCATGATGCTATGGAGGAAGGAGAACCGTTTTACTCGATATAAGTAACACAGCAGACGCCAGTTGCATTGAACATATTGTAGCAGACAAGGTATGTTACATATGAGGAGCGCAATACCTTCCATTGTAGGTTTATCTCGGTATTATTGTTATTATTATTTTGTATTACTAGCGTCCACTAGACCAAACCTAAACTTGATTCAATATTGTTACCTTACTAAGATTTCATAGATATGAAAATGTGATAAATAAACATCGCCAACACGGCGTTGTGTCAAATATGGTAACAGTGAATTCTGACATACACGGTCAGTTTAGATTTAAATTAATGTTCTGTAAATCGCGCTTAGAATAAGAGAAGAGGGAACTTACGATCTCATCTTGTTAGCTGCCTTCTCAAAGCGCCTGTACATCGGCGTGCGGAAGTATCTGTACCAGGGAAAGTTGAACATGCAGTTGCGGAAGCAGAAGAACGTTTCCTGTATGGCCGTCGATAGTTCACCGGCATTCCGTGTGGGGTCGCCCGTCTCCGTTAGCGCGCCAAGTCGTTCATTGAAGCAGACGACACCGATGGCTGAAAGACGACGCCATTACGTTTTGTAAAATTAGATATTCCAGTAAGTTGGTTAAACATTGGTAATAATTATTATATTATATTGTATTATATTATTATTATATTATATTATACCATTTTATATTATATTATATTAGATAAACTAACTAACTTAATATACCGAAAGGTATCGACCGAATGTACCGAATTATTTGCACTCCTTAAAAAACACACCAACGCCTTAACAGCTGCCTTTCTATAACTGTTATTTTATTTACATAACATGTGCTGTACTTTGACAGACACACATAAAGTCTACAGCACACACACCCAGACCGTCCACGTTATTGTTCTCATTTTTATTCGGAAATCAAAATCCACAAATATATTATGCATGACATTAATGTTACAGACCAGAAGAAACAGCAGTTCGAAATGTATATAGTGCTCAGTTGTACATCAGCGAGCAATCGAGTTATCTTACCTTCCATCGTGAACTTGAACAGGTCCGAGTAGAGATCGGGCACAATGCCCTGAGCGTTCCGCTTGCCCCGGATGTACGTGACAAAGTCCTGAGCGACGGGGACCTGCATGGGCAGGAAGCGGGCAGCGGCTAGAGGGTGCATCATAAGTCGCTGGATGACCCCTCGCTGTCTAGTCCACTCGGGTCCGTCTCTGGCAGAAGCAGCACCAGACAGTTAACGCAAACTGACCATCAATGCTTCATAGAAACACGAGGTGGCATATAATAATAATAATAATAATAATAATAATTGACTTCTATGGCGCCTATATCCTCAGGAACCTGAGCTCAGAGGCGCAACAAAACAGAATCAGTAGGCGTAATCGTAAACAAGGACGCGCAAAAGTCAGTATCAGAACGAGGGACAACCGAACATTTATGCTTTGTGATTCATATCCGTGATTTCCTCCCACTTAAATTGGGATCAATATTAAAATGTTATTGTGCGCTATTAAAAATCCACATCATACGACTATTTTCAAACCAGACGCTTGTATGTTGCTGTTATATATAGAGCAAGATAAACAACATAATAGTAGCAAGATAAATGTCCGACATTTTAAATGCCGACTTAATATGGATCATTTCCGCTTATATCTCTATGCATGGAATAACAACATGATTTATTAAATAGAACCAGTTTACAATAGCCTTTACGCAATCGCTTAGTCGACTAGACTTCCTTCTCAAGCTCACACGATCAATATATTACTTTAACCAGAAACGTTCCAAATGTATTGAGATAATTTATTCAACATTCATTCCACCTTATTCATTCATTGTATGTGCTTAAGGCAGAAATGAAAAGTTTTGATCTGCCTTTGTTTCCGAGACTTACATGAAAGCAAATCCAACGAGGAGGTTGTTTCTCCGCAAGTAGGTCAGCTCCAGGTTGGCAATGGTTCCGCGGCTCGGGTGCTTGCCCTCGTTGCGAAACATGGCGGCGATGTCACGTGGGTCGAATATGTGTACGATGTTCATGGTGCCCAGCCTCTCCCTGTAGATTTTCCCGTATTTCCGCATGTACGTCATACGATTGTGGAGGATTTTCGAGAATTTGTACGGACCTGTGTGCAAAGAAAACGACGTTATTTGCCTACCGCGAATCCTGGATGTTCGTGTTTGTCTTTTTCGCCGAATTTTTACAGGATCCGGTCAAAAATAATTCAATAGTTTGTCCCATTATTTCATCACAACTAAATAAAGCATTTGTACAAACGACCAAGCATGTCGTAGTCGATACTAGACATGATTGATTTTCGCGAAATGATTCTAAAACAGGACGAACGCAAGCATTGCATTGAGGAGGGTCCTTTAAGCGAAGTACCTTTTAGTATTTTATTTGTTTATCATATATAATAGCAACGACATCCGCACTATGTCGTTCTGAACCAGTAAACGCGATTTGTACAAGCTCCATTCATGTTTATCGCCAGCTGCCTGCATCCGCGCCCTATCAGCGCTGATCATTACGGCAACATTTTCCTCGGCGCCGTACCACGTGACATTCATTCAGAAAATGAATTCATTCACAAACGCCAACGACGGTAGATCATAGTGCATTAAGCACTTCCGTGTTGCGAACGAAATCGGTCAACGACCAGCACGCGATAAAGCGAGTCTACCGCGCAGCCATCGATTAACGCGTTATAAAACACACCCAGATAATCTACTCCGAGTGAACCATCATCGATTACTGTCTTCCGAAACACGCCCAGTTATTTGCTGTGATCTTTTCGCCGCCTGCCACAACCCATCCTAGCCTGTCTCCAGATTAAATGGTTACGCAAATTAAGGCCACATTGCTCCCTGACCATGACTATTGGCAGGTGGGACGTGGGCGTTTAGCCGGGTCTAGTACCGCAGGAAATCATAGCATTATTAGAGTACAACTGCAGCGGTATGAATACTTAAAGAACATAGCTAATCAATGTGTTGGCATGTTTGCACGTCCACAAGAGAATGGGGACGGAGGCCTTCTTGCGACTTAAAGATTTACAATTGTCATGAGAAGATCCAATAGATCTTTTAACATTTAAACAGAAAATATTTCAACGTTTGTAAGTTACGTGTAGAGCAAAACGTTTTAATTTTGTTGTCCAGTATAGAGGAAGAGAGCATACGTTCTGATTAATTTTAGGACAGTGGACCCCGCTTAACAGAATCACGGAAAACATAAACATCCGTTTAGTAGAATCAAATGGTCGCGTGCACGCAGCTGCGTAATCTCACGCACAATAACGAACACTGGTGTTGTTAATCTGACGACTACATGCGTGGTGAAAATCTAACCGCAAAAACTGGGGAGAATCATCATGTTTCACGGCGTTCAATTGTGAAGTGTAAAGGTGCGCCCGTCGACAGACATAGACACTACACAGTTGGATGATTCATTGGACATTGTTGATGCTTGCTGTAAACCCCCGTGCTGTGGTAATAGTAGCTGGTTGGCGCAGTGGCGATATTGACAGTAGTTCTTTTTTAAAATGATGCAATTACCTGTCCAATACAGGTGCGCACGCACCCACATGCACGTGCATAGACACGTAGGCACGGACGCAAGCACTCACGCACGCACACACACACATACCGTATACACAACCGTGCAATAAGTTGCAACACGCACCTAGCTTGGAGTATTTGAGAGCGTTCCCGGCGAGCGGCAGACCTCTCGGTCCAGGGATGGCGCTGAATGGTTTCTCTGCCGTGTTCTCCGACCTCGCGACAGACTCGCTGTAGCGTTCGTGCGTGCCGAGAAGGAACTGTGTCAGCGACGGCGCCATTCGTTCGTTGACGTTGAGGAACTCCGCCGCCATCGTTGCCTTCGTCCTCGTGATCAGCCGGCAGAGGCAACGGCAGTGTGTTGAGTGCTGTCTGGCTACCAGCGCCATGTTTCGGCAACTACAAGCAGCAAAGTTGTAGAGTCATTAATGATTTCTGTATTCCAGCCAGTTGCAGGCATTTACTCAGAAACTGTAATTCAAAGAGTTTGATCATTCTTTTCTATTTTCAATTTCTTGAAAATGTGATTTTTGTGTGGAGCTTAACGTACTTTATATCAATGACATGTTTTACGACGTACATAGAACAGCCGTTTGCAATGTTATAAAACATAACAATACCTGTCGTCTTTGTTTTATTAGATACTGGCCATACCTAGCAAATCTGAGGTCGTTCATATAGTCTGATATTTTGTGCGTCTGATTTCACAGTCCTGTGTATCAAATGTCGCATTCAAGAAAACCAAGTTTATATCACTGGTTTACGGCGATGATCGCATAACGAGATCACACGCATTCCCTTGTATGACATCGCTAATGTCACCTGAACCCATATAATATCGACTAGAGTCAGTATGTGTCAAAAATCGAGACTGATTCTTGGCGCCGGTTTGTGAATCGAAGTTGACGTAGAGCGGTGGCGGGCATGTGTCAAAGTAGCCAACTAATAACGCGACCATGTAACGGCTGAAGGGAAAGATGTATTGAGGTGCGACGTAATCGTGACGCAATTTATCTCACGAGTAATGATTAGTAATTTCGCTCGCTCCTACGGTCCTACTATTTGAAAGCGTGATCCGCACGCAAATATGAACTTCTTGGAAATTGATGACAATATGTGAAAGCTGTGTTACGTTCAAGTAGCAATTGTTGATATATATATATATATATATATATATATATATATATATATATATATATATATATATATATATATATATATATATATATATATATATATATATATATATATATATATATATATATATATATATATATATATATATATATATATATATATATATATATATATATGATCCGGAATAGGCCAGAGTTTCACATAAACATTTATTTATCACTGTAATGTTCTCCCCGATGTTACGCCGAAGCTAATAATTATAGTGTATTGAAAGAATACGGTATTTTTGTTTTATGTGTTGTAAGTTGTTACAGATCGTTTGATACTGTTTAAAGCTTGCTTCAGCAACTGCCTGGATGGACAGCCACCGTTAGTTCCAGTTAAGTGACATGGCAGGAGAACAGAGGCGGTCTGCGGTCTGTACGAGGCATTTGGACGCGATGGCAGCTGCCACTGACAACCCGACAAGAATCAACGACGAAGGTGGGCGAGGAACGACTCCAACTCGGACATTCCCTGCTTCCGATGTCGAGACCAAGATGGTTTTTAGAATAGTGTCAATGATCGCTTTGATATCTTCCTTTTAGTAGTTGTCGCAGTGATAAGACCTAATCAGCGTGATACCCACATTGACGAAGTTAGTGTTCACTTATATTTAGCTTTAAAAAATGTGCTTTATGTTTTCGAGGGACCAAATTTCGCATCAGCTCAGAAATAAGCACATCTTGTAATGACATAAAATGCATCAATCAATACGAGAAAATATAGTTTTACAACTTTAGACAGCTGTGTATTGTCATGATGTTTGTCTTGCGAACAAACATAGTAAAATAGTGTTAAGTAGGCGTCAATACATCAACACACACGCGGCACGTTTGTTGTGGAACAGGTGCGTATGAAGGCATTGTGGAAAAACTTATGTATGCACAAAAATGTCTGCATGTGTCTGTCTGTTATTAAGTGGTGGATGGAAAGAAAAGGAGAAAGAGGATTGAGGCAGTGATGGATGCAAGAATTGAAAGAAAACATGTAAATGGAGAAAGAGAGATCGACACCGAGAGAAGTGTTGGAGAACAAACGAACGACTGAATGAATTAGTGAGTGATATATTGAGATATACATGTGTAAATATATAGATATGAATTCAAAACACATACAAACCGACTCACTTACTAAAATACAGATACTGTAGTCCAGGTGAATTTCAGCTGTTGTATTTTAATTCGTCCTTCATTAGTAATGTAATTCTTATGTCAAAATATCATGTTTTTGTTGCTCCTCTGTAATATTTATCTTACAATAACACAACTTCACAGGTTTGCACGATATGGTATTACAAATTTTCAAAAGACGAGAGAATCATAACGTAATAGCCATATTAAAGTACGTTAAGCTTACCAATGCTCCGATAGAAAGCAGAATAATTTCGTGTAAAGACGGCAGCTGGTCGTTCGACGGCCGAACTTGAATTGATGTTCCAAGCAAGTTTCTTGCTCTTCCTGCAGCGCTGTTCAGAACGGGGCAAGTTTCTGAGCCAAACTTTGGGCGCGGTCTCGTTTATATGCATCGGCTCTTCTGTTATTTAATTAGCCATGTGCTAGTTGACTATACGCGGAAAGATGAATGGACGGCGGCGCCAACCACGCTCTCCCTTCCCATTGGTGGACTTCGTCAATGGACTGTCCATGAAAGGTCACAAATCGCGCCGACGCGTACGCTACATCATTATCTAGCCGCGGAAGGATTAGGCGTGTCCTCCGTGATGTCCTCATTACGTCCAGCCAAGTTATTCTTCGGCCCCGATGATTTATAGCGAGTGGACGTCGACCGGTAGGTGGCGCGACGGACCTCTCGGTTCGACTGGCTGAACCGGTTTCCCGAAGTGACGGCTGAGCTTTGATTGATCCGTTTGTGATAACACGGCAGCCCGCCTCCACAACGGCCCTGTTAGACCGCGCCGGTCTAACAGGGCCGTAACGTTGTGTGTATGTGTGTGGGTCCGTATCCCTTGGGCGCCACCCACTCACGTTGTCTCGCTGATCAACCTACTTCCGGCCGACTGGCATCAATGGTCGAACCCGATTCAACGAGGACAGCGAAGACACTGCCGCAGTAAAAAACACTTTTAGAAACACAGTTACTTTATGATACGCTGACGTGAACATTTTAAATGCATTTGTTATTATTTTATTATTGCATAACATACATTAAAATTGTTATTATATATTATTTTTGGTAGGAGTATTTGCTTAAATCTTTTTACGTGGATTATATTTATTGTTGCATGTTGGTGTTTTTTATTATAATTGACACATATTACAATATATTTATTTTTAATATAATTAACAATATTTTAATACAAGCTATGATTGCATGTAGACTATATAAAGCACATAAGAGCAATCCTGATGGACTGGGCGCCATATAAATACCTTTATTATTTTATTGTTATTATTATAAACGTCGTGGGTAGAAAGAAGGAATGGGATTTGCATGTGCGCGCCTCTGTCACGTTGTTGTCCTCTCATCTTCGCCGAGTTTTTGCGGTGTGGCTGCCGCGTTAACCGCACGTTGCGTACAGGTAAATAACGCTTGTCGTCATCGGCGTCAACCGAGAAAAAATCCCACCCCGCCGCCCGCTTGCTTCTCTTCAAAGCCAAACGCGGTTTTAACCTATGATTAACGATACAATATTAATCACCTAACAATGGCATAATTGTTGATAATGGATTCGTAAGCTACTGAATGTGTGCCGCCTACACAGGCACGGAGAATTGAAAGCAAACTGATCAGGCGGCTGTAGCCGACTCCTGCTTTAAATTGCTATGTTAACGGTTATCGCGTTCGCGGTGGGATGACTACAGTGAATGAACGTTTTTGTTTTACGATTACGATGAATTTAGCAGCATTCCACAATCATGAATTACGCATTGCTTCCTACATATAGCCTCCACACGTGGAACAATAACTGTAATCGATCTCTATGGGAACACTATATAGCCTAATATAGAGTCAATCAACAGGGTAGAGGGCGGGTCAAGAAATCCTGTTGTCGGCGGTACATTCTTTAAACAGTGAGCCTGCCCCGGGATACTGAAACTACTCCCCCTTCCAGCGACGTAGACTTGCTAGGGCAAGTATATATATTTGTATATTTTATTATTTTTTACGCGCGAGAGTAAATATCATAAATTCTCAAAAGGTCGTCACACAGCACCTTACGCTTTTAAAATTGTTATAACTTTTGGAATTGTGAACATAACAAAGAGATAACACCAGATAGCACTGCTGTTGTTTGTGTTGTTTGCCTGTAATAAGTATTTCAAACCCAAAAACATAAGCCTTCGTGTTACGTTATTTTTATAATAGCGAACAACTCCAAGCACCATTGAAGCACTATTTTAAAAAGCATGACACTTTCAAGAAAAAAACATATATAGGCACAATAATGTTTAGTTTGCATGTGTTCAAAAGGAACACGAATTAGCTATGCAAAAAAAAGGACATTTAGAAAAATAAATGGAAATTTATTCACGGGTGGCCACGTTACTGTGACAACGTCTAATTAATAATTAGATAACCCAGCTAATAAAGCTCCAGTAATTACAGATCTCCTAATAATTTTCTATTGTCTTTAATGACTATCTCTTCATCATTGCATTCATGTAGGCTAATGATGGAAGTAAAAATCTAAACTGAAAAACTAATTAAAACATCTTGAAACACATCCTTTTTAAACTTGCTCATATACATTTATTGCATTATAATGTCTTCTATCGTTTTGATATCACAGGCATTGTCGTATTTTGCCCTGATCAGTAGCATAATCGTGTGGCGCCATCTCCTCTTGGAAGGTCGGCTGTCTTGGACCTAGTACATATGGCATCTAAACTAGTTATCTTAATTGACAGTCTTGCTAAATCTTCCGTACATTTACATTCCCTCGGGCACTTCATCATATCCTTGTCCAGCTTACTGGACACACAGTGTGACTATTTCCGCAATCGTACCTAACGTTCTCATGAATTTTCCCATCTGTCGTCAAAGATGTCATCAACTGTAGCATTAAACGGCTTCTGCTTGTTTCGCATGATGTGGTTCAAAGCCTTGCTCGCTGCGCTGACATTTTGTTGTCACTCTGATCTTTCCCGTTTGTTCTCTAGGCGTGCTAAAGTCAACCGAGATATGCTACATATTCATGTAGTGTTCGTCAAATGCCTGAATTGCCTTCTTCCGGGTGCGAACAAAATAGTCTAGCCAAATGGTCATGCTTTTTATAATAATAGGAGACGAAATACATGAGGGAAGAACCCAGCAGTTCATATGGAAGCGAGTTTGTAGGAGCGCTTGATTAAACTCATATCATACAACGAGTAGAGCAGAGAAAGATTCAGAAGACATAAATGCAGAAAGCTAGATTTAAATGTTCAGGCTTAAACGCGTGGAGAATAGTGAACAAGAAAAGCGAATTTTACATTCTTCTTCTTCTTTTTACTGTGAATCATCCTACAGATATTTCGCAAAATCACGCAGTGCCTAGTGTGGGTTTGTGCCGGTTGGTGTCGAGTTATGTACAGGTCCGTGAAAGACTCCGCAGCCCTGGAGGCTGGTCTTAAATGCCTCCGCTGTGTAGACTGGTGTGGAAGAAACGGGTATGTTATTCCACATTCTGGGCATATTATTCTACATCCTGGGTATGGTTCAACATCATAACGATTAACTTAACATTAGCGATACTACTAATTTGCACTAGCCCAAACGTAGAAAATAACAAGAAGGATTCAAAACCCTGTAAGGAAAGTAAATAAAGGGATAGGCGATATGCAGTCTAAATCAATAAATGGTGCATGCCTGAGTATTGCTTGTACACGTTTCCAGAACCAACAAGGGGAGATAATGCGTAGTTTTGTCCTCACAAAATTAATTATTTGAAAATGTAAAAGTACACGAATGTAAAATCAATAAAAAAGGCAAACTGCCACAAAGACAAATTACACTTAAAAAAGATATATTGAAATAAGTTTCTGAATAAAAAAGACGGGAACAGAATGATAGATCTTTTTAAATACGACATTTAAAACATTTTTGAAAAACGTATTCCTTGGGTGAGAAACTGTCAAGAAATAAATACAGATCTATTAGTAAAGAGAGTATTATAACAAATAGGTACACACAAATGGTGTGGTGGTTTATAAACATAGTATTGTAAGTGACGAAAGACTATCACTCCCAGAAGAAATAGTTGCAGTCGGGGAGAGACACGTTCAAGACAGAAGCCAACGCCTTCCTTGGTGACGTCAGCGCCCGCCTCCAGAGTGGAGAGGGACAGCTGCTCTATCGAGGAAGAAGCACACATAGACAAAAATGGAAAAGAGGCACTGAATGCAACTGACATGGGAAATTCAAATATAACTTTGAGTAATAACTAGGAGGCAAAGTAAACAAAAACGACAGCAAAAGAGTATTATGTGCTAAAGTAAGAAGTAAACAGAAAATAAACTCGAATGAAGATCGGACTAACAGAAGCTATATATATATAAATTATATATATATATATATATATAAATTATATATATATATATATATATAATTTATATATAGCTTCTGTTAGTATATATATATATATATATATATATATATATATATATATATATATATATATATATATATATATATATATATATATATATATATATATATATATATATATATATATATATATATATATATATATATATATATATATATATATATATATATATATATATATATATATATATATATATATATATATATATATATATATATATATATATATATATATATATATATATATATATATATATATATATATATATATACATATATATATATATATATATATATATATATATATATATATATATATATATATATATATATATATATATATTTATACATATATATATAATATATATTATATACATATATATATATATATATATATATATATATATATATTATATATATATTGTATATATTTATATATATATATATATATATATATATATATATATATATATATATATATATATATATATATATATATATATATATATATATATATATATTTATACCATTGGTTTGCAAGTTATTGGAAATATGAATTAAATACCACGTCACATTTATGACATATTGTGATATTCTCAACTCGCATACGTAGGTTATAGCTTCTACTGCGTCCTATCTATGTATTTCCAAACCAGTTTTAACAATGAGATTCAATAAGATTTTACAATATTTAATACTTTTTCACAAGAGTGAATCAGAAATAATCATATGTAACAAGACCAGACTATTTGTCTTCACCAGACCTACCCATAGTAAGTGTTTCTTATAAAGAAAATATGGTGGTTTGTCTGGTAGTGAGACTTGGTTGTCGTTGTTGTCGATATGCTTAATATCGCATTTAACAAATGTCATATATGTTTATATAGTTTTATTGCATAACAAACTGAGGAACTAATCGTTTGTTATTAATTTAAATGCTTGATTTTTCAATTTGGTTTTTCTAAATCAAACAGCTTTTTGACCAATGATGTTGTCAGTTGATTTAATAGTACCATAAACTAGAAGTACCAGAAGCCAAAATAACATAGTTTTCAAGAGCAGTGACATTGTTCAAACTTGTGCACAAGCATATTTATTATTCGTGATGTATCGATTTGGTTGTCAACATGTTGCCATTCTTCAATAATAAAAACGATGTATGAGAAAAAATATGTTACGTTTAAAACCCACACTATATTACGTTTTTTCTCCGCGCCCATTTCGACCTCAGGATCCAGCATTGTCGAATATGAGGTAATTCTTGCCAAGTACACTTCATCAATTGATGTGTTTGTGACAAAGATTCGATTATAGGAGGTGCGAAGACACTATGTTGTTTTCTTGTTCTGTAACTCTACATATCATGTTTCGTTATCGTTTAGTTACCCCATGACAAAGCGTTAATTTGCAGGGGAAAAATCAAAATTTTTAGTAAGAACGTAAAATAAAATCTGAATTGAATGATTCTCCGTTTCTACAACTGCGCAAGACTATCACCGATTATACATACATACGACACTCTACTATTTTGTTTGTGTCGTTTGCAATAAAATAAGTCAGACTCCCAATTAAGTTGTATTATTTTCTTTCAGTATTATGCTATCTCCCCGTTTCTCTGTCTCGCTGTCGCTCTGTCGCTCTGCCAGTCTGTTTTCCCTTTCCTTTTATCTCTCCGTCTATGTCTGACATCCTCTCTTCCTCCCGTCCGAATTATCTCATTACCTGCCGAAGTCTTCCACGTTTGCTCTGGACAGGCTCCTTCCGGCATGCGCGTTATCATAATAAATCCGGCGACTGTCTTTCACTCAATAATAGAGACCGCCTCCAATGCCGGAAGCAGCCTGCTGATATTTCGGTAGTGTCGCGTCACGCAATCGTGCATGTTTCAGTGCCTTACACGTTCGGCTGTCAAGAAGCCAGTGACTGGGCCGAATTAAGGACGGAACCGTTCGGATAACGGGTTCCGAGAAATGTGCTGACGCATGCCGAAGCACAATGAACAGCGGTCCGCTTTTCTGAGAACGAATGACTGAGAAACCCATAACTGTCAGAGGGTCGCGGTCAGTAGGTCCACATGTGACCATATTTCGGACGAAGACATGCTTGTCGGTCAAACCTGCCTTCTCAATTCGGTTTTTCTCTCGTCTCGTTTCAGAATCAGGCCGCAGCAAAAGTTGAACTTATCTAATATCGACTACGAAATGCTAACTCCAGTGGCTTGTTTAGGGGGCATTGGACTAGAGCCGCCTTTGGCGTTGGGATATGAATTTGTTCGCGAATAACCTGTTGCGCCACTACGTGGTATCGTTGCAAACTAATGGGTGACTTTTTTCTCGCTTTGATCTCTCTTTCCGAGATCCTCAATAAGCCACTAGTTAGAAAACGGCAAAAACGGAAAGAAGTGGCTACACGTCTATATATGACATAAAGCTATTCACACTCTCGCAAGATACCCGGTCTAACGGTCAAAGTCAATCCTGTCGATTATTTAACATAAATAATTTAATTAATTCAACTGCGCATATTACTTAAAGGTGCTTAATCGATTTGATTTTTGCTAGTATCATTTCAAATAATAAAAAAACCTAGTATCCACTGTAACGTGCTAATGCGTTCGTGCAACTTTTGTATGTAGTTTTTGTGAAGTCATCAGACAAACTATTAAATTAGTTAAAGCTTGTTCAAGCATTAGCTGAAGTGAAAATCGAAATGCTGAAAAATCACGATTTTCTTCCTTGGTAAAATTTTGTAAATTTGTCATGTGATCGGTGAGAGGATGGAGGTCACGCCCATGATCACGCCCATTGACCCACACAGTGTTTACCATTTTGGTTATCCACTATTTTGATCCTTACCAGATCTAACGACTAAAGTTAATTCTTTCGACGGTTTGAAAAAAAATAGGCATTTTTTATTAAATCTACTGCGGATGTTACATAATCTATTCACTCACTACATATTTGAACATCAGTGACCCTGATTCGCGATGGACTGGATGAATTGCAGAAGCAGCGTTGACGTCCAAGCACAATGCATCGTTTACAAGAGACAGTAGAGATACAAAGACACTGCAGATTTCAACATGAAGTTACCATCATCGCAAACCAATAGTACCGATGAAATATCACCTTCGGCTGCTGGCGGAGCGGGGGTGACTGTCGCCTGCGGTTGTCCGCATTACTGAACACAAGACGTCATCATCACGTGGAGCCAACTCCTTCCGGAAGGTCGACTATCATGGACCGCGTTGTGCCTCTCTGATCAGATCTTCATACCCTCTCTTCCCTATCCATGCCTTGATGTTATCCATTCCCTGCAATATTTCCTGTTTAATTCCTTCTTAGTTTATGATATGCCCAACAAATATTAGTTTGTGTTTCTGTATTTCACTGTAGAGTTGCTTTTTCATTTCTGCCCGTCTTCGTCTCCAGCTTATGCGTAGTATTCTCATTAGACATCACACCTCGAATGCTTTTGCTTTTGTTGATATATTTTGGAAATTGTCCACATCCTCATAAAAAAGAGAAAGCACCCTTAAACAAAATAAAATGCAATGCACTGTTAATCTACTACGAAAACAGAACGAATCATAGATTTTGTGTTGAAACAGTTTGTAGTGTGTGAATAGTTTAAGTAATATGTACAGTCTGTTTAACAGCAGAAGACAGCGAACTATCATAAATAATTTACATTGATCGTTAGATTGGATAATTTGTTAAAGGGTGAATGGCGTTACGTCACAGTATACAGAGGCGGGTCACGCATAGCCACTATTACCCTTTGCTTCGGTTCGGTCGAACAAATTAAATCTTAAATCAATGCTAAATAACAAATTTGCACAAACGAACTAATCTGCCGTAGTCGGTAGTAGATAGGCTCGCTTTGTCGAGAAATGAGTCGGAAATGAGATTAGCTAAAATATCTAATTAGGAGGCAGCTTTACTAGAGTACATGCCTCTTGATATCTCTGGCTGTTGTTTTGCTGTTTTGCGCTTCTGGTCATATTGTCTAGAGGACAGAGAACTCACGTCAAATAGAAAAACCTTATATAATAAGTTGGTGTGACAGACACCGTCGACTACTTCCTTGTGCCAATAATAGCCAACATCCTTCCTCGTTCGTCATCGATATCCCTCTTAAAATATCTGTTTGATGAAATGATTGTGTTTCCTTTGCGAGAAAATCCCATTTCGACAAATCCACCTGCGCACAATGCAGTTCCGATGTGTCATTGTCCGACGGGCTGCCTGCCAGTGGATACGAGGCAGAGTCCGTCTCGTTTCCGGCCATACGACATCAACGCGACTTCCGTCATCCATGAAAAGGTTTCTATCGAATCGATCGTTGAACTTTCCGCTTCGTTGACATCGTTCCATATTCAGTTTCACCTTTGACACGATCTTTATGCGTAACAACCAAATACAATTCGACCAAACACAATTTTATTACGGCAACACTTTCGCTACATCTCCGCGTTACCAGGAATCTCGAGAGTGTTGAGGCGGCGGACTAGGGCAATTAAACATTCGCATACCAAAACATAATTGCTCTCATTTTTGGTTGATTATTTATCGCCGACCGGAAGTGTATTTTTATCCCGTCCGTCGCCTGAAGTTTACAACGTCTGGGTCGAGGTGTATGTAAATGTCTCCGTAGGTTTTTCTGTTCATTTGCATGGTCTTTGTTCTGGCGAAGAACCGTGAACTATTAGACGGATCATGACGAGACGGCATTGGAATCGTGTCAACGCACGCACGCACGCACGCACGCACGCACGCACGCACGCACGCACGCACGCACGCACGAACGCACGAACGCACGAACGCACGCACCCACACACACACACACACACACACACACACACACACACACACACACACACACACACACACACACACACACACTGCAGGGACCGGCCCACGTCGCGCCAACAAGACCGTTACGGATGATTGTTTTTATATTTGCGCAGTCAGTGAGGTAAATGATAATTGAATGTGCATTTTCTTGAACTTAGAAGCCACGGAAGCAAATATAAGTTGGTCTGTGTCAAGTACCAGGCAATTTACGTAGATCATAGACCAATTGCTTTTTATGTTTTATTAACTTTATGACACTTTTAAGTAAACATGACTATACAGAAAGATCATTTTGTAAGGTGTCTTATACCAATTATTATTATTATGAGTTTGTTGCTAGGTGAGGTAAATCCCCTCATAGAAAATACTCGAATTCCATTATATTTTTTTGACATGAATTTTATTAATTCTTCGGTAACAAACCGACCAACAAAGAATATTAAACGAAAAATGGATACGTGCGAAATTAAGACACAACCTATTTCGACGACCCTTTCATTGAGCATCAACACAATTGCGTTTACTACCGGTAGTTTATCATTTCAGTTGCTATAAATAACTTTGGCTCACATGTTGGACGTATTGAGAAAAACATGTCTCAAAAATAGCTGTCGGGTCAAACCACTGGAACAATGTCGAACGCTGCAGGAGGTGTTATTGATGGCGTCACAAGCTCCCTTTAATAGTGAAAAGTAGACCTCAGCCATGGAAAATCGCCACTTAGGATATATATATATATATATATATATATATATATATATATATATATATATATATATATATATATATATATATATATATATATATATAGGTTAATCGCCACTTAGGATATATATATATATATATATATATATATATATATATATATATATATATATATATATATATCCTAAGTGGCGACTTTCAATGGCTATGCGTGACTTAATTGTCGATGTTCACCTGATCAACCGCTGCCAAATATTGTCACACGCTCGATGATTTTGTGCATGTTCGTAATAATGTATAGCATTTTATATTGATTTCCTTACTTCTATATCTTAGTACAATGTAGGACCTATAATTATGTTTTTTAACATAGAATAAAGTATTCGTATATAGATTTATATATATATTTATATATATATATATATATATATATATATATATATATATATACATATATATATATATATATACAAAATACATTTTATAGCACAACATAACAAGAAAAAAAAATATAGCCATTAAACCTATATGATGTATGAATCAATGAACACTGTTAGGCATGTTGTGACTGGCAGTGACCACACGTCCACAACTAATGCTGAGAGGGTGGATTAGCACCTAACAATGTCCACGGCTCAATATTCCCTTGTACTTTAACTACACTACAAATTGGCGCCAGACAATACTGGTGCAGGCTTGAGTCACCAAACATCTTCAGAAGAAGACTCAGCTAGCAGTACTTAGCACCTATGTCACCTGTGAGAGCAACAAAGGCACTTGATGGCTAACTCACGAATGACCCTTTCTTGATGGGTTTACTGGACTTCCTGGCTTAATTAAACAAACACAAGGATTATGACCTGGACTGGTAACTAGTACAACTATGGATATGAACTAGGCTTTTCTGACTGGGAAAATAATTAAAAGATGCTGCCTTTTGAAGCGAAGCCTTTGTGGCTTCAGTGCATTCAATGTGCAAAAAAGTGATCCACGGTGTGAATATGTGAAAACTCATCAATACCAAGTAAAAATTAAACTACTAAATGTAATTATTACAAATAAGGGGCTATTACATTGCAATGATTGTTGCAATAGAATTTATATAATAAAAGTGTTTCTAATGATCCTGTATTAGAAAACATATAACCCGGCTGAGATGCATGCAAGAACATTTTTTTAAATGTTATTTGATTCATATACGGGTAATACAATTTGATACCATACTTTTTTAAATTATTGTTGTAGTTGTTAATGATTTGATAAAATAAGAAATAAAATAATTTTCACAATATCATATTGAAAAAGTACTCAGATGTATTCGTAATGTACTCGTAAATGTGAGTACATTGAACACGAGTACGAGTACATGACCATAATATCTATGAGTACGAGTATTTAAAAAATGTACTCGAGTACTCGATTACACGAGTACATCCGCCCCATCTCTGATATATATATATATATATATATATATATATATATATATATATATATATATATATATATATATATATATATATATATATATATATATATATATATATATATATATATATATATATATATATATATATATATACATATATATATATATATATATATATATATATATATATATATATATATATATATATATATATATATATATATATATATATATATATATATATATCGCGGTGGGGTGGTCACATGTTTGTGGGTGACCTTGTGGCGAAATGGCCCCACCTGTTTGTAATTAAATTTGTGTATTGGTGGTGGAATGTCTGTATTCTTTGCATTACATGTTCATGACGACTTCTTGATGTATATATGTTATCGTCATGCCTGTAGGAATGTGAGCTCTGAGAAACTTTGACGGACTGGGCTGTACATGTGTTCAGTTCCTGTCTGGTTTGCTTTGAGGAGCTCACATTCCTGTTAATGTGCTTCCCAAAGTGGCTGCGTGATAAGCAGTCCACTTTGCAATAAAACGTCATTTATTTGGCCCTTTTCAATCTCTACTACATCAGACTTGTGTTGGTTATTGCATAAATGGATTTATGCAACTTACAGCTGCATAACAGATTTTATGAGATAACCAAGGCAAGTCTTGCCCTGGGTGTCCGAGACTACACCGGAACTATTTGGCCAAATAATTTGTATTACTCCACGATATTCAGCCAATCACGGCTTAACGGAAACCAGTTCAAACCAGAGCCAGCAGCTGGAATCTTTCACTCCTGTTCCAGTCTCTGCATTGCGAAGTTGTGTCTAGAAAATTTGTCTCTCGAAATCCGCCCTCCTCCCCACCTTCCTTCCTTATTTTCAATACTTAGTGTAAAATGCGATTGTACATCGTTGATGAAATAGGAAGTTGGAAGATGTCGAAACCGCTTTCCCCACTTTTCGCTTTATACTAGATGAACACAGGGGTTTATCCCCTAGTAGTTGGTGTTCATGGGGTTTTCTGCGCAGACAGGCTTCCTGTTTCTTCATCGGTATTCTTGGCTTATGTTTATATAGGTTAGCGAAATGGCCCCACCTGTTTGTAATTAAATGTGTGTATTGGTGGTGGAATGTCTGTATTCTTTGCATTACATGTTCATGACGACTTCTTGATGTATATATGTTATCGTCATGCCTGTAGGAATGTGGGCTCTGAGAAACTTGCCGGACGGGGCTGTACATGTGTTCAGTTCCTGTCTGGTTTGCTTTGAGGAGCTCACATTCCTGTTAATGTGCTTCCCGAAGTGGCTGCGTGATAAGCAGTCCACTTTGCAATAAAACATCATTTATTTGGCCCTTTTCAATCTCTACTACATCAGACTTGTGTTGGTTATTGCATAAATATATATATATATATACACACACATATACACACACACATATATATATATATATATATATATATATATATATATATATATATATATATATATATATATATATATATATATATATATATATATATATATATATATATATATATATGTGCATATATATATCCGGCGATTTGACACAGGAAAGTTAAATAACCCAAATACAGAGAAAGCTTTCCAGCTGGACTTAAAAAATCGCTTTCGCATACTCCAAGAGGAACAAGAATTGAACATCGAAGGTTTCAATCAGGCACTGATGGAAACAAGCAAGAAACTTTTAGGGTACAGAAGAAAAAAGAAGGAGGAATGGATCAAGTCAGACACATGGACAACAACTGATGAAAGAAAAGCAACAAAAAAGAAGCTGCACGACGCCAAATCTCAACGACTGAAGGAACAGCTGCAGAGTAGATACTCAGAACTGGACAAAGAAGTCAAAAGGAAGACGAGAGCAGATAAGAGAGCCTTCATCGAAAATCTGGCAGATGAAGCAGAAGCAGCAGCACAGACACAGAACATGGCCACACTGTACAAGATAACCAAAACGCTGACTGGCGGTTTTAAACATAGTGATGTTCCAGTGAAAGATGTGGATGGAGATGTTGTCACCTCTGAGGCAAAACAGACCCAGAGATGGAAAACACACTTAGAGACCATCCTCAACAAGGAAGCACAAAGAAATCAAGCAGAAATTCCAGAAAGCAAAGAGGACCTCAAGGTCAGCGCAGACCCACCATCTGCTGAAGAAGTGAGAAAAGCAATCAGGACCATGAAGCCTGGGAAAGCACCGGGTGCAGACTGTGTAAGTGCAGAGATGTTGAAAGCTGGAGAAGTCACCATGGGAGCCTTGACAGAGATCTTTGAAGGAATATGGGAGACGGAAGAAACACCAGGCGACTGGAAGATGGGGCTGATCGTCAAACTACCAAAGAAAGGAGACCTTAGCCTTTGCAAAAACTGGAGAGGGATCACTTTGTTGTCTATTACTAGCAAAGTTTTCAGCAGGGTGATCCTTGACAGAATTTCAGAAGTCCTTGACCAACTGTTACGCAAAGAACAGGCAGGTTTTAGGAAAGGAAAATCCTGTGGGGACCACATCTTTACCTTAAGGCAGATCCTGGAGCAGTGCCAGGAATGGAACACGCCATTCTACGCATACTTTGTCGATTTTGAAAAGGCTTTCGACAGCATTCACAGATTTTCTCTGGCGTATACTCCGGCACTATGGAATCCCCCCAAGATTGTGAGCATAATCAAACTGCTATATGGCGATTTCAGGACCAAGGTCATTTGTGGCCAATACCTGACAGAAGATTTTGAAATCAAGACCGGAGTGAAACAAGGATGAATACTATCCCCCTTCCTCTTCTGCCTCGGGATGGACTGGGTCATGAAGGAAACAGCACTAGGAGACAAAAACGGCATCAAATGGACCTTCACAGAAACATTAGGTGATCTAGACTATGCAGACGACATATCTCTTCTGTCGCATCGCTACAGTGACATCCAAAGAAAAAGCGATGAACTTGCAAGAAATGCTGAAAAGATTGGGCTACAGATAAACATAAACAAAACAAAGATGCTGCGAAACAACAGCCAAACAGCAGATCCCATCACGATTGGAGGAAAGGATATAGAAGAGGTGACCGAGTTCACCTACCTTGGGGCCAAGGTGTCAACAGATGGAAACTCGGAGTCTGAGATTAAGGCAAGGTTTAGAAAGGTAAGAGGGGCATTTGCGGCAGTGAAGAATATCTGGAAGACAAACAAGATTAGCAACAGAACAAAGATCCGCCTGTTCAAGAGCAACGTCCTAAGTGTGCTACTATATGCGGCGGAATCATGGAAAGTTACCAAAAGCATATGCCAGAAGTTTTCCAAAACAAGTGCCTCAGGAAGATACTGCGAATCTACTGGCCAAACTAAATCTCCAACACGGATCTCCATGAAAGAACAGGTATGCAGCCCATCTCTCTCGAGGTTAAACGTCGCAGATGGAAATGGATCGGACACGTCTGCAGAATGCCGCTGACATCCATTCCAAGAGTGGCCATGGGCTGGACCCCTGGTGGCAAGAGAGCGAGGGTAGACCCAAGGAGACGTGGAGGAGATCAGTAGAGCGGGAGATGAAAGCTCTCGGGTGGAGTTGGGGCCAGGTGACGAAGCTTGCAACGGACAGGCAACATTGGCGTTCTTTGGTGTCGGCCTCATGTGTGATCCCGCACGAAGAGGATAAGTAAGTAATATATACATATATATATATATATATATATATATATATATATATATATATATATATATATATATATATACACACACACATATATATATATACACACACACATATATATATATATATATATATATATATATATATATATATATATACACACACACACATATGTGTGTGTGTGTGTGTGTGTGCGTGCGTGCGTGCGTGCGTGCGTGCGTGCGTGCGTGCGTGCGTGCGTGCGTGTGTGTATGTGTGACAATCCGCCCTTTAGTTTCTGATGAAACCATGTTTATAGCTTTGCGAGAACTGTTCTGGTTTGAAAACACTGAGAGACATATTTCGTTGCTTCAATTCAGCAAAACACAGTATAAAACATTAAACGATGTTTGCCGTGGTGCTCTTCCTGCGTATTTATAAAGTATGCAAAGCATCAGAAAAGTTGCGCAAAACATTTTGGTTTGAATAAAATTACAACCTCATTTTTGATTATTGTACGCTATAAAATATACACACATTATTGTGCATAAAACATGGAATATCTCTCTTGATAAATTTCCGGAATCATTGTACATTCATTTTTATCATAAAACATTACATTTCAACAATACATCGTAGATGCGCAATCAGGCCATATGAATGTGTATGAAAAGCAAGTGATTGGGCTTAAATGTGCAAATGATATATATATATATATATATATATATATATATATATATATATATATATATAAGTGAACACCGATATGCGGAAGATAGTGGATGTTTAAATGTGCTTATGTGCATTTAATACATTATCAATTTCATATAATTCACACAATATACTAAATCTATTTCAGTTGTGCAATTATTTGACTCTTTTTCATTTATATTTATCGTATTATGGTCAAGTATAAAAAACACAAAGATAGGCACAGAAGATGAGTACTTAGGTGAATTATCAATATTAACACGACTATTGTTTATAGTATCTTGCATCTCTTCATGTTTGTTGTTCATATTTCCATTTGCCGGATGTTGGTAGACGACATACACCCAAACGAACGTCAAGCCTTGACTTATCTATAAATGTATTCAAAGGATGTGGTTCAAAGAGAAATAAAACAAACGAATCCGACATCAGTATGCGTGGTCTGTGCGGCACCAGTGAAACGTGACGCGTAAATAGCATACATATACTCTGATTGTGTATTTGCGTAGCAGTATCGTGGTGGCGTAGGCGGTCAGTGGCGCGTCACCGCAATAGGTGTGACGCCCTGATCACGCGTCGTGCGTTACGTCAACTGTCCATATATTGGACAGACCTCTTTCGTTTCGACCATGTTTATTTTTGTGTATATCGGAACGTTTAATCTTGCTAAGTAAAGCTATGTATAGCAGAAAGATATGTATAGATTGATTAAAGAGTCACATAAATTGTCTTCCTATTTATGTACTATTTTGCCTCTTCGTCACACCGTTGTATTAATTTTGCTATATGGCTATGATGTGTGAGAACATGACTGGTGTGACGTCATTGGAAAGTTTCACTTGGAATTCTGTAGAATATCAAAACAACTGAAAGAGGCACGTGGTTCAATATTGACAGAACTTAAAGGTAGTGTGCTTTGTGTAATATAAATGAGATTGGGGACGACGTTTATCTATTGTTTAAATGTTATACTTCGAAACCAAATAAATAACTTTCTGGCTAGACATTTTATTAATCATGTGAAGTTGTGTTGCTTGACACTCACATTTTAAATAAGCTAATACGAATGTGTAAAATTGGTTAAGGTTATAATTGGCAGGTAATAAACAATGCATGTTTTCGGACTTAAAATGTGTACGAATATTTGCAAGTACTCTGAGTATTTTATCTTAATCTCTTACACCATTGAATGGTAGAAGAAAACATTGTTTACATTGTCTTGTCTTAAACTACTGCAAGGAAGCTATATATTTCTACATACACTACTGGGTATCGTACTTACAACAACCGCATCAAATATTGTTCTTGCGCTAGCAAAAATACACGTAATGTTTACGATCAAGTAAACGTCGTATGTACTTCCGTTTATTCGCCTAACCCACTTCCGTTTATTCGCCTAACCCACTTCCGTTTATTCAGCACGAGGCGTCACTACTAAACACTGAGGCTAAAACTCCTAACATTGAAGACACTGATCTCTCTCTCTCTCTCTCTCTCTCTCTCTCTCTCTCTCTCTCTCCCGCTCTCTCTCTCTCTCTCTCTCTCTCTCTCTCTCTCTCTCTCTCTCTCTCTCTCTCTCTCTCTCTCTCTCTCTCTATATATATATATATATATATATATATATATATATATTACACACATACGAATGGTTGCAAAGACATGCCCTCTCAAATGGAATGTACAACGATTTCCATTGGCTAATTGATACGCAGCTAACTGGCGTTTTGACGCCGTCTTTCTAGTCTAGTGCGGCAATTGTTTTACGGGACATTACAACACTGGATGTACCAGTATTTATAACATCTCGGTTGGTTATGAATAACTTCCATAAAAATATCTATTGTGACCTTCCATCTCTGAATATTATCGAGAATGCAAATTTTTGCCGTTTGAAGTCAAGTAAGCCCGTTTTACGACATATAAATATTGCTTAATGGGTATGCAGCTAAACGAGATAACAAAAACTAGCCACGTGCAAATGAAATAAGAATTATCACTCCAGCGGTTTACACAGAATGTGTTCTAAAAGTGGATGATTACAGTCATTTCTCCGAATGACCGAGGGCTGACATGTTAACCAGGGCGACCGATAAGTGCATGCGCAGTTCTATGAAATCGGGGTAACGTAGACTATAAATTACGTATTAAGGGAGGTCGGCATACACAGAACCAACGAAAGGTCACAAATAAACGTGTTATTTTGCCAGAAAGAGGATTAGTTTAGTAAACAGAGGCCAAAATAAGTTATTTAAATTGAGTTTGAACGCAAATAGCATGGCTATATCCTATTGTCAAATATAGGAATAGAGTGTCTAGGTGTATACAAATATGTGTTTCATTTTGCGAACGAATATTGCCCGGATACCACACTCGTGACGTAGGGTTATCTAACAGTATGGCGCGGCCCATGAAGTTAAGATGCTGTGTGTTCAATAAGGTTTTCTTAGTAAACCACTGGCGTGATACTCTTAATTGTATAGCCGTTGGTCCGTCCTACCTGGTGTCTATGCCAGGGGAAGCAAAATATCACACATCGGGGTTAATGTGTAATCTGTCGTGGACTCACAAAGAGAAGATGGTCTCTGTATCTGACGCACTCGTTCTATTTCCAGGTCAGGCGCGTGAGAAGCGCCGAACAGCAGCGTCAAGATGAGATTGCTACCACCTGTGTCCCTACCAGCAGGGTCTGGCCAACAGTGGATCTGTTGATTGTAGAGCAGACCACCTCCTCTGCTGCCGACTACTAGACGATCCGCGCACACTGGAAGATCTAGCCGCCGTCACGGAAAGGGCAAAGACAGCCCCTCGAAAATCCAACACCTCTTGTGAAGGACACGAATTATGTACTGAATGCATAGATAACACTCATACATAGATAACACTCATACATAGATAACACTAATACAATAGCTGCATGGGAGACCGGGGAGAAACGGGACGGTGGTGGAGTATTTACAACATTTTCAGCCAATCAGATTCAAGTTAGCATCTTTCTGCATACCCGGACCATGTGCTTTTATAAGGTAGGTAGAATGGTAGGATTACTTCAGTAAGTTCCATCAACAATATCTGTTTTTGCCTCAAAAACACATCTAAACTATTCTTTCTTATAGCAAATATACTTGATCCACTAGTGTAATATAGTTACAGTGTAATATATGGGCTTTTGTATAAAATCTTCAGAAACTATAGGATCGTGTATGGCAGAAATAAAGTACTGTGCAGCTACCCCCCACCCCATGTATTTAGTGTTAGGGAGAACTGGGACGCAGTGTCCCAGTGTCCTGCCCAGACTTTGTTGTGATTTTTTTTTTTACCCCAATCGGTGTCTCACTTCCTCCGGTGGTGTCTATTGACACCAAATTATCACCATTTTTAGAATTACAATTAATCGAAAAAATACATTAAAAATCACTGTGTACGCTCTCACCGCTCTCACCGCTCTCACCGCTCTCCACGCTCTCAACGCTCTCAACGCTCTCACCGCTCTCACCGCTCTCCCCGCTCTCAACGCTCTCACCGCTCTCCCCGCTATCACCGCTCTCCCCGCTCTCAACGCTCTCACCGCTCTCCACGCTCTCACCGCTCTCAACGCTCTCCACGCTCTCACCGCTCTCCACGCTCTCAACGCTCTCACCGCTCTCACCGCTCTCACCGCTCTCACCGCTCGCAACGCTCTCACCGCTCTCACCGCTCTAACCGCTCTCCCCGCTCTCACCGCTCTCACCGCTCTCACCGCTCTCACCGCTCTCACCGCTCTCACCACTCTCACCGCTCTCAACGCTCTCAACGCTCTCACCGCTCTCACCGCTCTCACCCCTCTCCACGCTCTCACCGCTCTCACCGCTCTCCACGCTCTGTACGTCTCACCGTTCTCCACGCTCTCCCCGCTCTTCCCGCTCTCCACGCTCTGTACGCTCTCCTCGCTCTCCACGCATCATCTCCGACTCTATAGCTAGAAGTGAAAGTGCACATCTCCGACTCTATAGCTAGAAGTGAAAGTGCACATCTCCGACTCTATAGCTAGAAGTGAAAGTGCACACTGAGAACGATCGCTCGCCTTCGCAGTTGGAACCGAACATTGACAGATAGATCCAACGCGCAACGAGAACGCTGGAGAAACTGGTGATCAGCTTATTTTCATGAAGATAGGATATCATTATATGTCTTGAAGTATGCATATTTTGAGTATTTATTCTTTCTCAAGATCAGACTCGATATCTTTATCGTAATAACGCGTGAGTTCTTCGCACCTGTACGTGATATCGCTATTTGAGATCGATCGAATATCGGTCCACACACCGAAACGATCATAAACATTCGTGTAGGCGGCCTTCTGCTTCTCGGTGTTCGGAGCACATTCGATCCATGATGAGGCCTCTTTCTTCGTCCCTGCAATAAAGCATGCAACAAAAGCGCATTGGTATAGAACTGTTAGCTTATTACCCGACCACAACTCGTTCGTGTTCGTTCACGGCCGCCATCTTGGAAAGGAAGCCATGCAGATAACTTACAGTAATTCGTGTAATAAAGCCCACAATGTCATTTAAACATCAAAACAGATAAAAAAAAGATTATTTCGGGAATATTCATTTGGAAAAAACATGCTCGGATATTGCCTCTATATATATATATATATATATATATATATATATATATATATATATATATATATATATATATATATATATATATATATATATATATATATACTTGTTTTAGGAAATCAGCCTTCACCTTCTCATAAAACATTTTTGGTCACGTGTTCACTAAAAATGTATATATATATATATATATATATATATATATATATATATATATATATATATATATATATATATATATATATATATATATATATATATATATATATATATATATATATATATATATATATATATATATATATATATATATCTATATATATATATATATATATATATAACTAATCTTTGTGAGTGAATGCTATATATATACATATATATATATATATATATATATATTTGAGAGAATCGTGTTAAATGTTACATTATCCAGAAATTATCTCACAAATCCCCGGAGGGATTGTTTAAGTTCGACCTCCCCCTTCAAAACCCCGAGGACGGGCCTGAGTCAGTTAAGCAGTTTCTATTTATGTGTCACTAGTTTGAGCACATTTGTTTACGTGAATATTATTATCAGTCGAATACGTGCTTAGTGTACCACCAATTTCAGGCTTTCGAGACAGGTTTACAAGGACGCATTAACAAGGACGCACGCATTAACGAAGACGAAGCGGTTTTTTCCAGCGGCACAACAATAGACTTCGTAGAAATACGTCACTGACACGTTTGTTGCCTTTACTTGGCTACACAATACCTGCGCTGCGGGCGGCAAAGTAATCTTGCAATAAGTGACGTCATCCTTATGGCGGTCATTGCGGGGTTGTTGACGTCCTTCTGTATCGCAAGACAATGGTATGGGACATGCTGGTCAACTACGTGTTGTGCACGGACAGGTGTGACCTTCTGCGCGTCACAAAGTGGACAGACGTGATAGATTATATCTAAGCCGCGGTACATTTAATGGCATTGTTTTATTGGTGCTTAGCCATTAAAATACTGTAATGTAATAATTGATATTGACAGAAAGTCACCTTGATCATTACGCAATACAAATAGATGCCTGCATGCTAATTGGGACAACTGACATTGAAAAGTGAAACCGAACGGGATAATGACTCGTGGAGCTGTACAGTTAAAGTGTTATACCTACGTGTATCGACACATGTTGATCGGTGGAAGACTGGGTGGGCAGAGGTGTGTGTGTGTGCACGCGTACGTGCGTAGCGTGCGCGTTCCTACATGCGTGCGTGCGTGCGTTGTGTGTATGTATGTGTGTGTGTGTGTGTGTGTGTGTGTGTGTGTGTGTGTGTGTGTGTGTGTGTGTGTGTGTGTGTGTGTGTGTGTGTGTGTGTGTGTGTGTGTGTGTGTGTGTGTGTGTGTGTGTGTTGTGTGTGTGTGTGTGTGTGTGTGTGTGTGTGTGTGTGTGTGTGTGTGTGTGTATGTGGGTCCGCGCGCCCACGCGCGGGTGCGTAAGCTGTGATCAAATACGTATTTGTATTTAAACTCGCTGATTTTGTGTATTTGTAATTGTATTTGACTTTTTTCAGAAGCCTTTGTTTGTAATTGTATTTGATATTCATAATTGGTGTGTTTGGTCAAATACACATCAAATACAGGAACGTGTCACTGATGTATCTGACCTACATGAACGTGCACATTACGGGATCCTAAATATTGGTAAATGCCTGCGTAACCTATAGTTCACTTCTTCTGCTTCTTCTTCTTTTTTCTCCTTTTGCTTCTGCTTCTTCTTCTTCTTCTTCTGCTTCTTCTTCTTCTGTTTCTTCTTCTTCTTCTTCTTCTGTTTCTTCTTCTTCTTCTTCTGCTTCTTCTTCTTCTGTTTCTTCTTCTTCTTCTTCTGCAATAGTGTCTGTATATTCTCAACACTTTTTACACCTAAAATGCAAACAACTCTGAAGACACAAAAACCTGTGATACTGATAATGATACTTGTTGAACAGAAAATATTATAATAATAGAAAATGTGGTTATATTGTATATATTTGACCCTTCTTATGTATCGTATTTGAAATTAACCCGGTGTATTTTAAAGTGTCATACAGCCTATTTGTATTTGATTAAGTATGTTTGTAATTGTATTTTATTTAAAAAAAGCATATTGTTATTTGAAATAAAAAATGCAACGTATTTGATGAAGAAAAGCGTAAATGAACACAACTCTGGTCTGTGATGTCTTGATATGTGAACACATATTGGAGTGTGCGTACATTCACCCTTGTATGCATGCATACATGCATGCTCGCGGCATTCTGGTTTATCGTATGCCTGCTTTGAGTTAGTTCTACACAGGCTGACCAAATAGTCGTGATGGCATCTCCGCGATCTTCGTGGTTTGATGATAGTAACACATAGAAACATCATTAAAACCACCAACTGCAATGTAAATCGTTCTGGTCTTCAGACGTACGTGACCAAATGCAGTGGCCGGACTTGACCTCTACGGCGATGACGTCCGACGCAACAATAATGAAAACAGCCTGCGGCGACTCGCAGGCGTCGGGAGAATATTCATCGGGCGTCGTGCTCACCACGAAGGCAGACCATCACTCTCGGGAGCTAGTCTACTTCCGGTGATCATGTCATCGCGACCGACCTTTCTGTGCATTCTAGGAATCGACTTCATCAATGAATGGCGGACAGATTGTCGATCTGAGTCACGCGACAGATAACAAGGGCGTAGTTGCGGCGGGAACCGTTCCGTTCCCAGGTGGCGCGGCGTCGCACCGTTCTATGTCCGAGATAAACTCGCGGTTCCGTGTCTACGTAAATCGCCGAAAACGTAATCCTTGGACCAAAATTGTTTGGCTAGCCGCAATGTCACAGTGACATTTCCCCACTTTCTAAGCATGTGCGTAAAATGTACCATTAATACAAGGAATAGCTGTCAGTTGTTCTCCATATATTGTGACAAACTAGGGATGATTAAAGGACAAATGAGATACCTTTATTGTGAAAAATGCCTAGTACAATGCGGTTTAACAACACTGGAAACAAGATGATTAAGAAGATTAAATAGAAGACAGTGAATGGTTCTAAAAATTGTGATAGAAATATTTGTTCTTATTTAAGGAAGCTAGAAGAAATCGAGTAGACGAAGTGACGGTTGTAAAGGAACAGTGAAGATTGTATGTCAGAAAGTATTCAGTCTCACAAAGGACAATAACCGAATGGAACAATCCATCTATTGGTTGTTTAAATGTTAGTAACGTGAATATGTTTTAAAAATATTTATAAATACATCAAAACATATACACAGATATTGGGGTCTCGATAAGCCAATGGCTCTCGTGTTAATTTTTTATCTGGAATGTTTGCTTTGTATGGCAATCTGTTTAAACTTAGCAGGAACTATATCCTTCCGATTGACAAACCAATCCTACTCGGCGTATTGATCCACTCATTTAAGTCGCAGAACGAAAATGACGAAATAGACGAAGCAGCTCGTCCAATTAACGGCTGGCGGATTCTTTAAAAGAGTGTGGTTTGTCCGACGTCGTTGTGGCACCAGTACACCCCTAGTGGCTGGCGTAGCTGGATTGGTTCGCGCGACGATCTGCCTCCCTGCGGCGTTAGTTTGACGTCAAAGCCGTGGCCTCGAGGAATACGTTTATCTGTACATCCACCAGGCGGCATTCCTCCAAAGCGGCCACCTGGGACAAGCGAAAGCACCGGATGAATGAAATCTTGTTCATGCATATTATGCACGCGCGCGTGCATTTATACATGCACGGAACCGGAAATGTCACGTAGGCGTCGTTTAACACGTACACGCACACCCAACACACGCACACACGCGCACACACACACACGCACGCACGCAAGCACGCACACACACACACTCTCTCTCTCACGCACGCACACGTGTGTCCAAGTCTGCAAGCACGCGGTCGTGCGAACACATGCAATTACAAAAGAAGACAATGCTTTTGGAACCCTACTAAAAGACACTGCTAGAACGCATACTACATGAAAAAATTACAATTGATACAAGAACACTGCTGGAATAAGAATTACAAGAAAACTGTTGGAATAAATATTACACGAACACTGCTGGAACAAATATTACAGGAACATTACTGGAACAAAGGCAGCCGTGGCCTAGTGGTTAAGGTGTTGGACTCTAAATTCTAGGGTTGTGAGTTCAAGACCCACACTGGGCACGGTTCGTTTTCGAAGCTTAGGCAATTTCGTTTACCCTACTTTGCCTCAGTCTACTCAGGTGCAAATGAGTACAAACACTGTTTGGAAGGTACCTGCGATGGACTAGTGTCCTGTCCAGGAGAGTCAGTATAACTGCACTCTAAGTTACTTCGCACTACAGAAACCAGGTTTAACCACTGGCCATATAAGCCTTCGTGGCTTCCTAAGGCGTAATGCCTGGGGGATGACTTTACCTTTACCTTACTGGAACAAATACTACAGGAACACTGCTGGAACAAATATTACAGGAACACTACTGGAACAAATATTACAGGAAGACTATACTACAGGAAGACTACTGGAACAAATACTACAAGAACACTACTGGAACAAATATTACAGGAAAACTGTTGGAACACATATTACATGAATACTATGGGAACAAATATTAAAGGAACAACGCTGGAACAAATATTGCAGGAAGTCTATACTACAGGAAGACTACTGGAACAAATACTACAGGAAAACTGTTGGAACACATGTTACAGGAATACTATGGGAACATATATTACAGGAACAACGCTGGAACAAATATTACAGGAAGACAATACTACAGGAAGACTACTGGAACAAATACTACAGGAAGACTACTGGAACAAATACTACAGGAACACTACTGGAACAAATACTACAGGAACACTACTATAACAAACATTACAGGAACACTGCTGGAACAAACATTACAGGAACACTGCTGGAACAAATACTAAAGGAACACTGCTGGAACAAATACTACAGGAACACTGCTGGAACAAATATTACGGGAACACTACTGGAACAAATACTACAGGAACACTGCTGCAATAAATATTACAGGAACACACACTGCAGGAAAAAATATTACAGGAACAGTGCTGGAACAAATGCAACAGGAACATTACTGGAACAAATATTACAGGAACACTGCTGGAACAAATACTGCAAAACATTGAAGGAACAAATACTACAGGAACACTGCTGCAACAAATATTACAGGAACACTGCTGGAACAAATATTACAGGAACACTGCTGGAACAAATGCTACAGAACACTGCTGGAACAAATACTACAGGAACACTGCTGGAACAAATACAATAGGAACACTACTGGAACAAATATTACAGGAACACTGCAGGAACAAATACTACAGAACACTGCTGGAACAAACATTACAGGAACACTGCTGGAACAAATACTACAGGAACATTACTGGAACAAATACTACAGGAGCACTGCTGGAACACGTATTACAGGAACTCTACTGGAATAAATAAAACAGGAAAAGTGCTGGAACAAGTATTACATACGTAATTGGTATGAATATCATATTAACACTGTATGCGGAGGGGAACGTAATTGTGCGGGGGTTAATGGTAATTTATTATGTCCATCACATGTTCCCGCGAACGCCTGCCCCGATATACTTTGTCCACAGGTGTTGGAAACTGTCGACAGCTGTTTGAAAATGTAAATAACAATAAGGTTGACATTCATAAAAAGATAACCGTCAAATTGTATTTTTAATTGTAGTTCACTAAAACACGTCTGGGCGATCAAGGTGATAAAATAAACGTAGTTTATATATACTACATGACATACTTTTACATCAAAGCGATCAGACTTTGTACTTTTGACATAAATCGCTTCTTTCGAATTTGTTACACGGGTCTGATAGTAGGGGATAGTTATACTATTGCGATAGTATAGCGACAGCTGTATAACTATTGCAATACTACTGCGATAGTTTCACGACTATCGCGATAGTATGGCGATAGTATCATGGAATAGCGAATACCAAGGAAACAGTCCCATACCGTAAGTGACGGTGGCGGTTTCGCGTAGCCTTGGAGGTAGTTGATCAGAAACGTTGAATTCGTGAATGACACTGTTCCAATCGACGATTGTTGATCTTAGGTCGGTAAATAAATTTAATTATTCAATATTGTGACAAACTGTTTATATTTCTATTATTACAATGACACAATATTGTTGCACCCCCGATAGCAGGTTACACGTGTTGACATTTCACGAACAATGCACGGTAGGGATAGTGAAGCTCGCGTCCGCAACGACCAACTGGTATTTATACACTGTATTGTATGTAGAGTCCTACACATTATTATTATTATTATTATTATATTACATGCATCATTCCACCGTCGTATATGACCGATTTTTGTGGTACTAAAATATGTTCCTCTTAATGGAACGGGTGCAACTGTAACATTTCGGCACGCTTCGTGGATATAACTGATTTATGAAGGACCAACTGCATAGGCATGTTAAAAACCATCATATTTGCGATAGACCTCAAAAATCCACAGAATGGATCGCGACGGACGCGCTTCGTCCAATCCGCTAGAAGGTCAAAGCAAGCGACGTCAGATTAGTCATTACCGGAAACAGAGATACTCTAATCTTGTACATGTACAACAACGACGCGAATAATTCCGAGATGGCTATCCGTGGACCTATTGTCTGTGCTCTGTCGCACGCTACTGTTCGTTTGCCTAATTCATGTATTTACTTAACGACAGGCGCATGTTTCGCCATTATTCGTTAAACAAATTGCATTGTGAATGTTTCATTGATTTGAAAAAACAGCTTTCTTCTTGATATCACGGGCTAAAATAATATTATTCTAGAATATTCCTAACGTCATCTGACAACTCACTGCATATCCTAATTATCCATTGAGGTGCTCCAACAATTCTTAATAATATCGATCAGACCTTGTGTTTACGTAGGACTAAAAGGCTAAGACAATATATTATAAATACTGAATAATAGAACTACTAAGAATAAAAATATAATGTTGACGACTATGACTACTAATAAAGATTAATTAGTCAGAGAGGAGGAAACAACCATAGAACCAGTCAGAGCGTCATCGTAGCGAAAACTTTTAACAGAGTCATCGTCAATCAATTACAACGTAGGGACCTAAATGTCAACCGTCCGTTGTCGAACGGGAGTGGCTTCCGTGTGTGTGAGGAACAATATGAGGCCAACTACAGGCACAGTGCAGACTAATTGAAGTATTCGTAGCAACGGATGTGTAATAAAGCCTGACATTTATCAACATCCTACAGCCATCCGACACTATTCGTTGAGGTAAAATGTAAAGGTTCGAGAAACGCATCGAATTCTGAAAGTGACAGAAACAAAGAAAAACAAAGAGTCATCCTGGTAAACCAGTGACGACATTTGATCCACCTCTATTACTTTGTCCCAGGCGTCGCACCGAAATCGTGTCGCTTCGAAATCACCCGATTTGGCAAATGTAGCTCTGTTCGTCGTTTCGAATAAAAATGCACGGAATACATGTAATTTACTAACATCGTCCTCATCGTCATCATCGTGTGGTGTCATATATTCTCTGCAGGTCGGCTGCCATGGATCGCCTCCGATGTCTGCCCTGAGCCATTCTTATCAGATCTTCACACTTCTTCCCTGCATCTTTCAGCCTCCTCCATTCCCTCCAATATTCCCCGTTGAATTCCTTCCTGTCTGACTATGTGCCCAAATATGTAATTTTTTGTTTCTGTATTTTATTTTAATTTGTTTTCTTTAATATTACTTGAATACCAACGATGTTATCTCTTTGTCTACGACAAGCGTGCACAGAACTCCAAGGTAGCATCTGCAGCATGAAGCAGTACGACTGACCCTGGCACAACTGCATTTTTTTCAAGGCAGAATTGGAGAACCGGCTTTTAAAAATATGTTACTCTTTACCTGTCTGCAATTATCTTTAGCTAAACTTGGTAAATCGTATTGAAAAATTAAAGACTAATTACTATAATTATTAGTATTCCTCTATGACTGTAGCGCTCCATATGAGCATGATTGACAGTACAGGTGAAAGTTAGTTAATCTTATCTGAACTCAATTTATCCTAAAGACGTCAAGGACGGCGACACGCACTGACAATTACTCACGAATGTGTGCAAAAACGCGTAATGCCTACTACATGATCATTATCAGTTGATACAACATTTAGATACGATTTCATGAACGACATTTCATAATGGCATTAATACGATCGTGATGACATGTAACCTTCTACAATAACTCTATTACAATTTAGTGCGTGTCACACGGTGATTATTAATTGACGTGCTCGATTATATTTTAATGGGTTTGCGCCGATAATAGTGTCATTTATCATTCGTATTAGTGGTTGTCGCATAAGCCCCCCCCCCAAAAAAAAAAACGCATAGCATTACCTATTGGTGGGTGGTATGTTCGTCGTTAGCATGTTTCGCAAAACAATCAATCGCTCATGTGGCGCCGCCTAACGATTGAAACTGGCACTAAGACACATTGTAGCTAGTGCTGATATCAGAACCGGGCAGTGTGGTGGGCAGTGTGATGGGCAGTGTGGTGGGTAGTGTCTTCGCAGCCATATCGCATCAGTTAAATCGTATTCAGTTGCATATTTTATCCTTCTTATATGTGACAGCATAAAGCGCATATTACATACATGAATTGTCATGAGCGAACCAATATGGCGGTTTTGCACATCCGGCGATTTTTTTCGCAGCTAGGACCAAACGCACGAGGCCTCCTTTCCATGCACAGTATTCAGTTGAGTGGAGTGATTGTGCTTCGGAATAAAAAACCGGCCATTTTATTGGTAATGTGCGTGTTATCTGAAGTCTCACACCACGTATTGCGTAATGGGAAAATAGATGATGGTTTGTGCCAATAGGCCTACTAAACACTATGCATTTTGGGAATTTGATAACTTGTGAGACCACCCCTTACGTACTCCGGCATGAAATTACTTTAGCTGAAATTCGAATAGATGCGGCAAGCGTCGATGTGACGTAGATGTGCAGGTCAGATAATGTCAGATATATCGTCATACATCATTACTAGCATATGCGTAGGATTGTCAGATATATATATAGATATATATATATATATATATATATATATATATATATATATATATATATATATATATATATATATATATATATATATATATATATATATATATATATGTTATATGCGTAGGACTGTCAGATATATGTCGTTAGACCTATATGCGTGGGATTGTCAGATTTAATTATATGCGATGGATTGTCAGCTCAATCAGCTGAATAAATGAGTACCTGTCTAAAGGTTGCATGCTGCGCGGTTGAATACTTGCATGATCATTTGATATGGTGTTGAAAGTAACTAATCTGCCAAGGGTTGAAATGAAAGCGCTTTGAGTGGTCCAAGGACCGGACACCACGAACACGACATGAACACGACAGGGCCTTCAGACGTTTGCATAACTACAAACGACCATATACCTATATAGCTACCTCTAAATCTATGATGCTAGCTAGCGTGGGACAGACCAGTTTGCCATCCGTTGCACTGATCCACATCTAGACTGTACAGGCGCCTAGATAGCCGTACGCACCACCACACCACACCATTATGGCAAACAAGTTTTTTTTATTCAACCCGCCCCCAGAAATTAAATGCTTCATTCCTAATATGGCTGGCGTTCATCGTACAGTGCAATGACGAATCAGACAGCTGATGGGGCCTACCTGGCGCCATCTATATTTAACACAAAGGGCACAATGTTAACTTGGCTATTGTGCACGCCAACAAAGAGCCACAAGTTAGAAATGTGATGGAAACGGTCCAGCCGATCGCCTTCTCCTTCAACTACTCAGCCCAGAGGTTGCGTGTCTTTCAGGCTGAACTTGAGTTAGACGAGGATGCACAAGCTGGTATGAACAATTTAACTAAGTTGCAATTGCTCTGTGAGATGAGACGGTTCACTCGAGCGAACGCCCTGTGTTCATTAAAATCTGCATTCATTGCTGTAGTTTGGAAGATGGGTACGGCAAAGCCAGACGCTACTTCTTGACCATCACAAATGGTGACTTCATCATAACACTAGTGACCAATGAGAGTGTCATCCAAAGTCGGCTTTCTCTGACTACATTCCTACAGTCCAAACAGTGTAACGTCTGCCAAAGAGGCAACCACTACAAGTGCCCAGCTGCAGGAGAGGGCCGACCCAGAAGTATGGAATGCATTCTTTGACAGTGCTGTGGATTGGGATTGACCTTTACAATTGGCCCGTACGCATGTCCACAAGGACACGACGTTTGACGCAGAACGCATCATCCCCCAGTTCAGTCATTTATCATCAACATATTACCGAAGCATTATCACTGCTTACACATGTCTACTTAAATGACTGGTATTATTACCAAGGGCTTGAGTTTGTCAATTAATTTAATACCAGGGTTGATTCTTAGTACATATGGTCATCAAAGTACAGATTTCCAATGATTTTGAATGTTATTGTAGTACATGTATTGCAAGCATGTAAACAATCTTAATAAACTTCTGTTACATATATGATGTACTTAAGGTTCACACACACCTCTTACCACGAATATGTGTCGAGTACGTGGATCATGCTTTTCTCCATGACTGGAGGGGCATTCTTTTTAAAGCTTTATTTTGACTTTAATGCATCAGATTGCAAATGATTACAGTTTGTTTTATAAAACATGGACACCACATCTTAGATTTGTGCTTCCGCATGAATTTATACGTAGCTACGCCCCTGTTGTGTATATAGAGTTTTGAGGCGTGCCTTGAAAGCGTCCGTGGAAGGGATCACTTGCAGTTCCTCAGGCAACGCATTCCACAGAAGTGGTCCCGCATGGGATAATGATCGCCGGCCATATACAATATGGCCGGCGATCATTAATAAAGATATAGTAGATGCTGAGCTAGCATTGACAGGCTATGTAATGTTTAGGAAGGATAGACGAGAAAGAAGGGGAGGTGGAGTAATTTTATATGTTAAAGAATCTATCCAAGCATATAAAATAACACTGAAAAGTGAAGCAGATTGTGAGGAAGCAATTTGGTGTAACATAGTTACCAGTAACTCACCATTAACAATAGGAGTAGTTTATCGTAGTCGTAACATAGGACAAGAGGAAGATGTAAAATTACAAAAGGCGATAAGGGAGGTGAGCAAGGGAGAATGTGTTATAATGGGTGATTTTAACCATGGCCATATACAATGTGAATCATTAGAGAGTGCTGGAGGTGACGACAATCAGTTTCTACATTTAACACAGGATTGATTCCTTACTTAACATGTCTAGGAACCAACCAGAGGTGGGAACAAGTGACCATAACCAAATCCATTTTAATATAAAAGTAAAAACAGGGAATACATATAAAAAACAATGGAGGAGGAACTTCAACAAAGGCAAATATAAAGATATGAGAACATATCTAACAAATATAGATTGGAATAAATGAAGAACAAGACAGCAACAGAATGCTGGACTTGTTTAAAATATGAGATTGAGGACATTATTGCGAAATTTGTTCGATTAAGAAAACAAGGGGAAGGGTCCATGAAGAAACACCTGTCAAAAGAGGCTATTAGAAAAAATTTTCACAAACAGATGCTGTGGAGGGTATATAAACATATTGGAAATGTAGAAGACTAAACAAACTACAAAGAGGCACTTAACTTAGCTACAACTGAAATTAGAAAATCTAAAAGAACCTTTGAAAAAAATTGGCAGGTAATATAAAAAATTACAGCAAGAGTTTCTATGCTTATGTAAGGAGTTAAAAAAACATTCGAGATAAAATCGGACCACTGGAAAACAACAGTGAAAACATAATCTCAGACGGGTGTCAGATGGCAGAGGTCCTGAATGAGTATTTCAGCTCACTTTTTACCACAGAAGATATCAGCTCACTTCCAGTTCCATATACTAAATTTAAGGGAAATAAATCAGAACAATTCGGGCATTTATTTGTAACTCCTGAAATGATAGCAAAGAAAATTAAAAAGATGAAAGATAATAAATCACCTGGAGTTGATTGGATACCACCAAAAATGCTTAAGGAAATTGTTGAGCAAATTAGTACACCACTAGCAAAAGTATTTAACTTGTCACTAGCAGAAGGAATAGTTCCTTCAGAATGGAAAGAGGCAAACATTACGCCGCTATTTAAGAAAGGATCGAGGAACAAACCAGAAAATTACAGACCAGTGTGTTTAACATCAGTTGTATGTAAATTACTCGAAACATTAATTAGAGACCACATGGTAGAATTCCTTGTAAAACATAAATACATCTCAACATGGGTTCCTAAAAGCAAGGTCATATCTAACCAATCTCTTGTGTTTTTTTTTGAAGAAATTACAAAGTGGGTAGATGACGGGTCACCAGTGGATGTTGTCTACTTAGATTTTCAGAAAGCTTTCGATAAAGTGCCACATGAAAGATTGCTACTTAAACTAAAAGCCCATTGTATAGGTAATGATGTAATCAACTGGATAGAAAAGTGGCTTACACACAGAAGACAGAGAGTAATAATAGATGATGAGATTTCAAACTGGAAATCTGTTCTGAGTGGGGTACCACAGGGATCAGTATTAGGCCCTATACTGTTTTTAATATATATATAAATGATTTGGAAGATGACATATCTAGCAATGTACTCAAATTTGCAGATGATGCAAAAGTATTCAGAAAGGTAACTAATGATACAGTTAAACAAAGTTTACAGGATGATCTGGATATATTAGTTAAATGGTCTGAAAAATGGCAAATTCAATTTTGGGAAGTGTAAATGCATACACATAGGACATGGGAACATGGACGAAGAATATAAAATGGGGGATGTTGTACTAGGTAGAACCACACAAGAAAAGGACTTAGGTATAACATTTAGTGCTGACATGAAAGTTTCAGAGCAATGTGGGATTGCTGCTTCGAAAGGAAATCAAATTCTAGGGCTAATTAGGAGAACTATCATGTATAAGGAGAAACAACTAATTGTACCCCTGTACAAAGCAATAGTTAGACCATATTTGGAATATTGTATACAAGCATGGAGGCCGTATCGTAAGAAGGACATAGACAAGTTAGAAAGAATACAACGAAGTGCAACTAAATTTATTCCAGAATTGAGATAGTTACGAAAATCGCTTATTACAATGTGGTTTGACAACACTAGAGACCAGGAGACTAAGAAGAGACCACATAGAATGTTTAAAATAGTGAACGGTCATGAGGATGTTCATAGGAATATGTTCTTCAAACTTAAAGGCAGTAGAACCAGAGGACACAAAGCAGCATTAGTTAAGGAACAGTGTAGGTTGGACGTGGGAAAGTACTCTTTCTCACAGAGGGTGATAAATGAATGGAACAAACTGCCAAATGATTGTGTTAATGCTAGTAGTGTGAATATGTTCAAAAACAGAATTGACAGATATATGATAAGGGCGGGATACACATAGATGATAAAATTGTTGGACTCTCGATAAGCCAATGGCTTCCTTGTCCACTTGTCATCTGGAATTTGTTGTTTGGGATGGCAATCTTGTTAAATCATATCGCACAAGGGTATATCGGGCGCGGTACGTAGGATGTGATCTGCGACATGAGGTTGGCGGGTGTCTGGTTATGAAGGGCGCTGAACACAACTGTATATAGGCCCCTATTTGCAAACATGTATGCCCGTCAACTACAATCGAAGTAACAAAATGTACTTCCAGGTTTTGAAGTTGGTCATTCATGCTGATTGACTGTATTGCTTCCATTGCTTATTATATGTAGCGTCTTCTTCCTTTTACCCCCGTGTTGGGCGGGGTCGAGATCATGGATTTTCTGCTCTTTCGACGAGTTGTCTCCGACTCTTTCGCTCTTGTGCCATTGTATCTGTTCACATCTGCATTTTCCTGATCTCTCTACACACTCTTTATCCACGTAAATTTTGGTCTTCACCTTCCTTTTCTTCTAGCACCGCTTCCGGATTCCACTAACATTTTGTTTGCCTGATTTAACTTTTCAGTCGGACAGTTGTGTATATAAGATATCTATTCAAAGTGTAAAGTTAATTCCAATTGCATCGTATAAAATGATCAAAGTGAACTATTATTATTAATTAGCCAAATAATTTCATTCAGCATGAAATATGGGTGCATAATTAATTTTCGTCACAATGAAAAGCACACTCTGCAAAAGATGTATACGACAAACGGTAGCGCCACAGCGCGGAGTCTGGATAATCAATGCTACGATGTTGCCAGCATAAACATACTGCCATCTATCGGATGTTAGAATATGATTAAGTCCGTTACTAAATCGCAACACGTTGTCTAATTGCGAATGCCGACGTATCGCACACTACCGCTTCCACGATGTAGGTCCCGCTATTGTTATTGCGCCATAACTCTCTCTAAATACTGTTTTTAAATATAGAATTTTTGGAATTGATTAAAGGCAGCAAATTGTTGCTGGCAACTAAAGCCATGGTTAGCTATCATTGTATGTTGCCTACAGGTTATACATAAATCTAACATTTTCAAGTTTACACTGTATATATAATTATATCACTTTTAATTAATTGTATTCAATGTGTAATGAATCTGTACTATGTATTCGATATTTCTCTGGGTTATGTTAATTTGATTCACTAAATGGGGATAAATAAAATATAAAAAAAGTCACGTGTGTAGCTTCGTTTCCGTTATATCGAAATAATTTATTATACTAAAAGGCGATTTTCTATCTTTTTACTTACATTAAACAATTTGCTTAGTGCATAACGAACTGGTTCAGCGTCAAATTTTAGTGAAGCCAGGTTATTATTTTCGACAAATGCATTTGTGTCATCTAGAAATTGTCAAATTACACCGTTATCTGCAGCAATACATATATCGCTAAATAACCAAGAGAATGAATCCAAACATTGGGGCACTAATGGTTTTTCTGACATGAATTTACACTTCTGAATTTACACAATGTTGACACTTTCCAAACGACTCAACCAGCTATCAGGTCAACTTTCCCCGCAACTTGGCGACATCCGGTTGTGGAGAACACAGGCCAATCGCCAGGAAAGAATCTTAGTTCGGCCAGAACTCTGTCCACTACTGACGCTGTGGCCACCATACGTCTGGTGCGCATGTACGCTTCTATGCATTCAACCACGTGGCTGCGGTCCAGTGGCAAAAACGGGACTATGTGGGCAATGAGACCATTTGCGATGAATCTGTGTAGCCACGTGTTGTGGAAGGTCGTTGTGAAGAAGGGAGCGATCACGTCATGGTGGGTGATGCTCTCCCTCGGTCGCCCATCGCCCAGAGACTTGTAAACGTAGTCGTTTATCGCAGTTCCACCCGTGTTACTCAGCAATATCACGGCGACATGCGAATGGACAGGTATCCTCTCCTGCCAATTTGAGAGTAAGTCGTATAACCCCAACAGAAACTCGGGAGATGCCTTACTGAGTTCGTCGATGACGAAAAGGACGGTATAAGGGTTTGCAAGGTTAGACGAAACCCAGTATGTCAGTCTCTGGCTGGGCTCATCAGCGTAGCGTGCCGAATGGAGAGGCATTATGATTTTGTGCACCGCTAGTGGGTCCAGTTCCTCGGCTATTATATTCACAACGTGGTTTTTGCCGACGCCTGTCCAGCCATGAAAAGAGAGTACGAGAGGTTTACGTGGCTTCTGACGAGACATGTACTCGACGAGTGCCTTGCTAATAACGTTTAGTGCAATGTGCTGGCCGAAGACTCTCTTATGCAGATTGGCGTCCAGCGACGTCGTATTGAGTTCGTGACGATGCATATGTGGGCTGTTTTGTGCCGTATGTAGCAGCAAGTATCCCAGAGGTATTACAAGACAGAGCAACATAATAGCCAGGCAGAGTTTTGATGATGAGTTGGCACTTCTCTTCGTCGTTTCTCCTGCTGACGATGTAAGTTTGTGATCAGGTTTGGTTCGGCGATCTCGTTTTGACCTAGGACTGCCTTCTTGGCGTGAACTCGAAGTATTCGTGTGTGAAGAGTTCGTGAGTCTGCGGCCCGCCTTCACTTTGTCGGAATCGGGTGATGACTCTGTTACAGGGTGATGCGAATTGACGCTCCAATGCACAGACGAAGCGCAGACAGTTCTATGTCGGAGAGGGGAGCCATCCACTCCTGGACAAAGCTCTGACAACCGGAGGGTTTTGATATGTGCTGATGCAGATTCGTGACCACCCGACAGTTCAGGTCTACCACACGTTTGTGGGAAATCTGCAGCATTCTCCGATATTTGGCGGTGTAAAGTCGGTGTAGTCCTGCTGAACCGGTTGGGGTGCCCCAAGGAAGTATGAGGAGGAAGGGACGAGTGACGCACGTCTCCAGCGTGGGAAAGTTTCGAAGTGCCGTTGAACCTGTCTACCAGTAATGCCGTTGTTATCAACGGGTCAAAACTGTTGCTAGATATAGACATGTCGCACCTAGTCTTTTTCATGATCGCTGTTCGGAGAAGTGTTGTTCGCTGTAGCGATGTTTCTGACGTCGGAGCGCCGCGGGAGGCCGAGGCGTCATCACTGGGCACCGTGAAGAACTGTCTTCTTCGGGTATCGTCCGGAACTGACATTTTATTCATCGCTGTCACAACTGATCCGTTGCGTGATGGTTTGGCCTGAAATGACAAGAATCGACTGAACTATTAGGTGGTTTTAGGCTGTTAAATACAAAGACGTTAATTAATTACAAAGGGTCAGATTATTTGCTGTGTGGCACAATTTTGTCAACTTAATGTTGACGCAGAAAAAATGTATTCACCCAACCGCCGTGCGTTTACTATCATCGTGCGTACAACTAAAAACACACCAGTACAATAAAGGCAGTACTACATTAGACTCGACTGCCATATGTAAATGTTAGCTTTGAGCAATCATGTTCCAAGCAGTAAAGGACAAAATACTATATGAAACATGACTTAATGGGTATTATTCTAAAGGTGTTTTATAAAAGCAAACGAAAGTTGTAGAGAGGTATCTACAAACAACATAAACAATGATACGGAAAACTGACACAAGGCTTGCCCAACAAAGGAATATTTTGAAATATTTGGTGTAAAATTTGCCATGAAAAAAAAATGTATAATGGTATTACAAAACCAGCCCCTTCAAAAAGACATGACATACTATGTATTTAAAATATAACATTCACAAAAATTAAATACACATCAATTCATAAGAACTATATTTCAGGTTTTCAAAAGCATGTGGATTTGACTGACCAACAGGGTGGGAAAAATTAAAATCGGGTTTGTTTGATTTTTTTAATGTGATGTATACCTGAATCTTAACAGAGAGTACATGATTTAGACTGGTAGAACATTGTATATACTGGTAACATAATTATAATAATATAATTATAGGTTGACTTAAAACAGCAACATAAATGTCACTTAAAAAGATATTGTATCAGAAGTTCTGATTCAGAACTGTCAGCCGTCTAACCAGTGCTAACATTTACATGCTGAACAATACAATCACTTTAAAATCTTAGCAACTTCGTCCTGTTTAACTATAAACTCTGACCATTAAACAACTTTAGAAGTACTTTAGTAAAATAACCACTTAAAATCAAATGAACACTCTAAAACAGACTACAGGTTTATACAGAGTAGATAAATTGGAGCTAATTGAATTGAGATAGTGTCCACAGCTGTTTTAGTTCTTTAGGCCATAAATATTATTAGAAGGCATGTTGTGGCTGACAATGACCTTTGTGGTCATTGTTTGCTGAGAGGGTGAATTAGCACCTGTCCAGGGCTCAGTGTACTCTAACCAGACTGCAAATTAGTACCACACTATATTAATGCAGCTGGTCTCACTTGAGTCAATATACTGAATTGGTAACAAATATTTGTTTGTGTTTGTTTAAGGTGGATTTTATCTCAGGGCTTCTGGCTTGAACAGATGCTGCTTCTTAAAGACACATCTTTGTGGCTTCACTGCATTCAGTGGGCAGAAATATGTGAAACATCATCAACTGGTATCAAATTAAAACGAAATCGCATCACAAGAAATTCAATCAATTCCAATCCACCTGTGAAGGTTTCATGGCCAGAAACTGTGTTGAAATGCTTGCAAGTACTTCTGTGTGTTAAATTTATACAAATCAAACAATATAAAAATAAAAAAAGTAATTTTTTTGGAGAGATTTAAATCATGATTTAAATAAAAAAAACCTGCTGACCAAACATACAGGGAAAGTTCTTTTATCACAAATAAAACAATCTTGTTAAATATCTGCATCCCATAATTAGCTTAAGTATAAGTATAAGTATAAGACAAGCCCACGACATCATTTGCATAGCAGGCTCGCACAAATTTCAGAATATATATTATGCATGGGCAATTACATACCACTGGTATATATTTGTTGATATAACATATGATTTATTCCTGAGGCAACATACTAGATTTTGGGAAGGAAATCAGCCATCAATATTACATGTATATTTAATTTTCACTAACGAAGACCAGACCTGGGGCCGAGTACATTTTTATGAGTAAAGTACGAGTACATTGGTGATGGCTGAGTATGAGTACGAGTACAAGTACATTTCCACAAGTACGAGTATGAGTACGACTACCGGTACATCTTGTATGATATTATAGTAACTCTGTATAGTAATAATAACATATTAAAAAAAATAAACATTGTGAATTAATTTATATAATTCAGGAAGAGCTGACTATGCAATGACAGTTGATCACACTTTTTTATGAGGAAAACTAAAAAACCTTTATGTTTGTCACCAAACTGGGGGTTGCATTCCATTCAAAGGTACGATTCGCATTTAAATGCAAATGTTCAGGGTATGCATTCATATATGGGTTAAAATGTATTTAAATAGAATTTTTTTCAAAATACATATCATAGCATATATGATATATTAATAAATTAGCACTGTTAGGCATATTGTGGCTGGCTGTGACCACAAGTCCACAACTAATGTTTGTTGAGAGGGTGGATTAGCACCTGCCAATGTTTAACCACACTACAAATTGGCACCAGACAATACTGGTGCAGGCTGTCTGACTTGAGTCACCAAACTTCTTCAGAAGAAGACTCAGCTTATCACTGTCACTTGTGAGAGCAACAAAGGCATTTTATGGCTAACTGATGAATGACCCTTTCTTTGTGGGCTTACTGGACTTCCTGGCTTAAACAAATACAAGGATTATGACCTGGACTGGTAACTAGTACAACTATGGATATGAACTAGGGGTTTCTGACTGGGAAAAAATATTTTGATTCAAAAGATGCTGCCTCTTGAAGCAAAGCTTCAGTGCATTCAATGTGCAGATAAGTGATCCATGGTGTGAATTTGTGAAAACTCATCAATACCAAGTAAACATTAAACCACATCTACTAAATGTAACTATAATAATTATTATAAATCAGGGGCTATTACATTGCAATTAATATCATGGTTATTGCAATAGAACTGACACAATAAAAGTGTTATTAATGATCCTGTATTAGAAAACATAAATAACTCAGCTGAGATGCATGCAAGAACATAACATTTAACAAAAAATGTATTCATATGGAGGTAATACAATTTAGCTACCATGCTTTTTGAAATTGTTGTAGCTGTTAATGATTTGATAATAATAACTAATAATAATAAATAATTTTCACAATATCATATTGAAAAAGTACTTGGATGTACTCATAATGTAAACTCGTAAAATCTTAGTACTTTGAATACGAGTACGAGTGCATGACCATAATTTATATGAGTATGAGTACGAGTATTTCAAAAATGTACTCGAGTGCATGAGTACCGAGTACTTCGGCCCCAGGTCTGACGAAGACTGAGAAGATTGAGAACATTAGATGTATCTTTCCATTTGGGAAAGTTATCATGTTGGACTGCTGTGGACCTTCATTACATACTCGGTTACAGATACCAGAGAATATGGGGGGAAAAGGCATTGTTTTTGGAAAGCAAATATGGCAGCAATGAATGCCTCTTTCAGAATGCTAGATACGTAAATAAAAGATTGAAGAAGAAATAAAAAATATGTGCCTCTCAGAGAATGGAAAAGCCAGTAAACAGTAAATCCACTTGGTAAACTAGCAGAATTTACAGATCAGTTAAAAAGCACACCAAACAAAAGAAAAGGTACAAAATAACTGAACAATGTAAGAATATAAGAAGCATAGAAATACCGGATAAAAAGAACAAGATGAGGAAAAAGACAAAGCCAGTATGAAAAAACTGTTGAAGACATTTTAAAACAAACCAAAGTTTGAAGCAAACAAAAAGTAAAATCAGTCATACACTTTTACCACATTTAGTTCCTGGGGAGGACCAAACCATAACAAATGACCAAGAAATTGTCATTTATCATCCAAACTAGATGGGTGCTGTCTTCATATTTGGGGATCATGATAATGATACTCATAGACATAGTGAATTTGTTGCCGCCCAGAAATTAAAACCTGTGTACCACACACACGTGTCATAGTCAGCAAATTTGCCCTATTCCCTGTTCATAAGTATTTTTCTCTGTACAAATAATCCTTCAAAGGGGCACTTTATTCTTAAGTCATGAACACGGTCATAGAAGTAAAATAACAATCTGTCCCCATACAATAACACGTGCATAGCCATAATTATGTTGCCAGCCAACCACTGAAACTATTGTAATTGTTATTTCATGTACACGAAACGGCATAGTTCTCAAATAAAGACATACTTTTTCACAAAAATATTTTCTAGGGAACAAATAATTACAAAATCACCATCACCTTATTCTTATATGACGAACCCGGATGTGGGGCACCCTAAAAGGTGGGCACGTAAAAGGCGGGAAGGATTAAGGGGATTAACAAGGATGCGCAATAGTGCCGTGCTCCGAAGCGAAGATCATGTGGAAATGGCACCCTATGTCTATGACTAGTTTAAAAATATGTCCATGTCCATTCATTAGTTCAGAGATTTTTGGAAAAGGAATAAACTTTTTTATTTTAAACATGTCACTAAATGTTTTGCCACGCACGCACGAAAAGCAACAATAACTACAGCGCATGTAAAACAGGAACACAGCATTATTGCGCAACCTTTTTGATCCCCTTAATTCTTGCCCGCTTTTTAGGGTGCCCCCAGATGCAAAATTTTTTTCCCCATAATTGGTCCTGGCAAGCAGCGCCTCGCGTGGTCATGATTGGCTACGGAGAATTGCTGACCTCTGAACTCTTGCCAGCGTTTGTGGTGGCAAAAATGGCACGTTGCTTGAAACTAAATGTTTCAGAAATAACAGCACTACCAGTGTTGGCCCTTTTCCTGAATGTTTTTCATATGTGGAAGTATTGGAAATCATTGATATATTATATACTAATCTTAGCAAACAATTTGACGAAAGTATATCATGAAACTGTTACTTTAGCGTATCATCTGTCACTATCACTGACAGCTAGGCAAGTTGTTCAATGTTTATTTGGGGTAGATTGTGTGGTGCTTTGACTTCAGTTCTAGGGTTTCGCGTTCAAAGCTTTGTGGGTCCGATTTTTGTTTTTTCTTCATTTATGTTATATTATGGCACAAATGGAGCATTACTTTTATAGGTAAATTATACTAAAATTAAGTCGAAAGCTTTGCAATTAAATAAAAAAAAATATGTTCAGTCTAATTCCATTAACTTCACAAATTCTTTAATTATGTATCCTGCTACCTACTAGTATTATTTATACCCCAATGGCAAATTTAGTTAATTCAAATGTTGCAGTGTTTAATAATTTTGTGAACATGCCATTTGACCACAACTACATTTTGCATGAAGATGGTCAATAACATTAGTTATATCCTTAGTGGTTTGTCTTTAAATGTGAATAAAGACACATGTGTAGTGCATAGGTTGTCTTTAAGATTGGTGCTACCAGACTTGTTGATTTGTTTATAATGTTCATGCTCAATACGAGTAAAATATTCGTTATTTTTGTTTCAGAAAAGTGAATTGATCAGTCACTTTATTAACCCAAACTGTAAAATAATTTGGAAAAGTTCTTGTAAATATTTGGTTGACATAGACCAGGTTTTTTTTTAATTAGCTTTACAGACATTAAAACATGAAACATGGAATGCCTTTTTGCCATATGTTCTATTATTTGTTTTCTCAAAGTAGTCAATACTTGTTGTCTAAGCTTTCATGGCACATAATCTTTTTAATCGAGTGATATCGTTAGCAATAATGTTTGTTATACCTTCTCATATTGTTCTCATGGTTTGTTTTGTTTGTTTTATATGATTGTAGTAAATAATTATTGATTTACTGAAAGTTTGTCCCTGCTTTTATGGCGGCACAATTCTAAGAGTAATCCACGTTGATTTCATGTGTTTGTAATATTTTGTACAATTACAAAAAACTGTTTGATTTATCAAAACAAGTGCAAGTGAAATTACCGTTAAGCGTTATTTTCAACAGGTCAAGTTCAAGCCACGTGTCATTGTTGACATAGGTTCAATTGAACACGTGTATTGCTGTTATGAATTAGAGAGTTCGGAGGTCAACTATTCTCAGCAGCCAACCATGTCCGCCTAAGGCGCTGCTTGCCCGGACCAATTATGGGAAAAAAAATTTCGCCCCCCGGATGTAAATAAATAATGATCAGTCACTCATGACATCAGTCACAGAGACCGAGCCGAAGCTGGCTTGGGTTTACGATACAGTTGTGTAGAACACTTACACTTTGAAATATATAGAATGTAGGGTTATATAACGAAATTAGCAGGGAGTTGTCAACAAGCTTTGTTATAAAATATATAAGACAACACTTACAGCACAAACACCTTACGAAAACAAGCGAACAACTCGTGATCGCCATCAGTCACACGTTGTCGCGGCTGCAGTTTCCGCTTGACCGCTTATACCATTTACGACAAATTTGCTAAATTATAATAATAAATAATGCGCTTTAGTTTATTCCTTATTATGAATATTACTACTGGAATATCTATCCAAAATAAGTTGTTGAAATGTTTTTCGCTAAACAGACATGTATATTATTATTGTAAATGATGTTGGGTGCCACTGTTACCATAGTAACGCTTTAATACACAGCGCCACTTAAATTATATGTAAAATATATTTACACCTTTATAGACACAGCGCTTATAAAATACTGAATATTTTCTCCTCAACAAATCATTGTTATACAAACTTTTTTTGCAAATAAATAGCCCGTTGTGCCCGTGTCGTTGAAGCATTCGCTCCTAACATGATTCTTGGCTGGCAGTCATCGGCCGCCGAAATCGTAGTCATCTGTCAGTGACAGTGTCAACACGACAAACCGTTATCTGCGCCCGCGAGCACATGCAGCTGTCAGTTGCATAGTTTGCACATACAAGAGGCTGCAAATGGCACACCGGGTCGCATGAACAGTTCACTGTCTGCTCAGGTTCGATTATAATTTAATAGTTCATGAATGAACGCATACGAAACTGTTGACTATTGTTGTGTTGGAACTTCAGTTTCAGGGAGGGCCAAGTTGGTTTATCCGAGCATATTATTGGGGGGGGTCAACATATACCCGCCAGGCCCACACACCCCGTTTCCAACACGTGTGACTTTAGTAGATGGTCTAGCTGAAGCACTCGCTGCACTCGTGAGTCATGGTTACTAATATTTTAACAAGATTTAACAAGATTGCCATCCCAAACAACAAGTTCCAGATGGCAAGTGGACAAGGAAGCCATTGACTTATCGAGAGTCCAACAGTTTTGTCATCTATGTGTAGCCCGCCCTTATCAGATATCTGTCAATTCTATTTTTAAACACATTCACACTACTAGCATTAACACAATCATTTGGCAGTTTGTTCCATTCATTTATCACCCTCTGAGAGAAAGAGTACTTTCTCATGTCCATCCTACACTGCTCCTTATAACAAATGCTGCGTTGGGTCCTCTGGTTCTACTGCCTTCTTTAAGTTTGAAGAACATATTCCTATCAACATCCTCATAACTGTTCACTATTTTAAACACTTCTATTTGGTCTCCTCTTAGTCTTCTGGTCTCTAGTGTTGTCAAACCACATTGTAATAAGCGGCTTTCGTAACTAAGGTCTCAAGTCTGGAATAATTTTAGTTGTTCTTCGTTGTATTCTTTCTAGCTTGTCTATGTCCTTTTTACGATACGGCCTCCATGCTTGAAATGAATATTCTAAATGTGGTCTAACTATTGTTTTGTACAGGGGTACAATTAGCTGTTTCTCCTTATACGTGATAGTTCTCCTAATTAGCCCTAGAATATGATTTTCTTTCGAAGCAGCAATCCGACATTGCTCTGAAACTTTCATGTCAGCACTAAATGTTACTCCTAAGTCCTTTTCGAAATTGTGTGGTTCTACCTAGTACAACATCCCCCATTTTATATTCTTCATCCATGTTTCCATGTCCTATGTGTATGCATTTACACTTCCCAAAATTTAATAACATTTGCCATTTTTCTGACCATTTAACTAATTTATCTAGATCATGTAAACTTTGTTTATCTGTATAACATTAGTAACCTTTCTGAATACTTTTGTGTCATCTGCAAATTTCAGTACTTTGCTAGATATGCCATCTTCCAAATCATATATATATATATATATATATATATATATATATATATATATATATATATATATATATATATATATATATATATATATATATATATATATATATATATTAAAAACAGTATAAGGCCTAATACTGATCCCTGTGGTACCCCACTCAGAACAGATTTCCAGTTTGAAATCTCACCATCTGCTATTACTCTCTGTCTTCTTTGTGTAAGCCACTCTTCTATCCAGTTGATTACATCATTACCTATACCATGGGCTTTTAGCTTAAGTAACAATCTTTCATGTGGCACTTTATCAAAAGCTTTCTGAAAATCTAAGTAAACAACATCCACTGGTGACCCGTCATCTACCCACTTTGTAATTTCTTCCAAAAACATAAGAGATAAACATGACCTTGCTTTTGGGAACCCATGTTGAGATGTATTTATTAATTTATGTCTTACAAGGAATTCTACCATGTGGTCTCTAATTAATGTTTTTTAATATAATTTACATACAACGGATGTTAAACTTACTGGTCTGTAATTTTCTGGCTTGTATAATATATAATAATATATAATAGGGTTATTATATTATATTTATTTTATTATTATTATTATATGCACTATATATTAATAAATATATACTACATTATATACAACAATAAATTTATACTACATTATATATTAATAAATATATACTACAACTCGAAAGCTGAAACTACTTCATGATTAAAGTTCTTTTTAGGCATCAAAGCCTAGTTAAAACAAGTTTATAAGTTTTTATTTGTTTACATGTATATAGACCTACATGTACAGTGAAAACTTTGGTAGTCCGTTCTTTGATAATTAATCTTACTCAGTAATCCACATGTTTTGTGAGAACTCGTCTTGATGATGCACTGTGAATCGCTTCATTATTTCATGATTCACCAATCCACACATTTTGTTTATACAGGACTTGGTCCAATTACAAAAAAATCAAATCAATTACAATTACAATTGCTTTAAATTCTTCAGTTCAGTTACAATTGCCAAATGATTGTGTTAATGCTAGTATTGTGAATAAGTTTAAAAATAAAATTGACAATATCTTATAAGGGCGGGCTACACATAGATGACAAAAATGGCAATCTTGTTAAATCTTGTCAATTACACTTCTAAAATTTTCAAATCAATTACAATTAAACCATTTCAATTACAATTACATTTGTATTATGCAGAAACATTTGTTAATTATGTAGCATATGTTGCTGATTGTGTGTGTGTGTGTGTGTGTGTGTGTGTGTGTGTGTGTGTGTGTGTGTGTGTGTGTGTGTGTGTGTGTGTGTGTGTGTGTGTGTGTGTGTGTGTGTGTGTGTGTGTGTGTGTGTGTGTGTGTGTGTGTGTGTGTGTGTGTGTGTGTGTGTGTGTGTGTGTGTGTGTGTGTGTGTGTGTGTGTGTGTGTGTGTGTGTGTGTGTGTGTGTGTGTGTGTGTGTGTGTGTGTGTGTGTGTGTGTGTGTGTGTGTGTGTGTGTGTGTGTGTGTGTGTGTGTGTGTGTGTGTGTGTGTGTGTGTGTGTGTGTGTGTGTGTGTGTGTGTGTGTGTGTGTGTGTGTGTGTGTGTGTGTGTGTGTGTGTGTGTGTGTGTGTGTGTGTGTGTGTGTGTGTGTGTGTGTGTGTGTGTGTGTGTGTGTGTGTGTGTGTGTGTGTGTGTGTGTGTGTGTGTGTGTGTGTGTGTGTGTGTGTGTGTGTGTGTGTGTGTGTGTGTGTGTGTGTGTGTGTGTGTGTGTGTGTGTGTGTGTGTGTGTGTGTGTGTGTGTGTGTGTGTGTGTGTGTGTGTGTGTGTGTGTGTGTGTGTGTGTGTGTGTGTGTGTGTGTGTGTGTGTGTGTGTGTGTGTGTGTGTGTGTGTGTGTGTGTGTGTGTGTGTGTGTGTGTGTGTGTGTGTGTGTGTGTGTGTGTGTGTGTGTGTGTGTGTGTGTGTGTGTGTGTGTGTGTGTGTGTGTGTGTGTGTGTGTGTGTGTGTGTGTGTGTGTGTGTGTGTGTGTGTGTGTGTGTGTGTGTGTGTGTGTGTGTGTGTGTGTGTGTGTGTGTGTGTGTGTGTGTGTGTGTGTGTGTGTGTGTGTGTGTGTGTGTGTGTGTGTGTGTGTGTGTGTGTGTGTGTGTGTGTGTGTGTGTGTGTGTGTGTGTGTGTGTGTGTGTGTGTGTGTGTGTGTGTGTGTGTGTGTGTGTGTGTGTGTGTGTGTGTGTGTGTGTGTGTGTGTGTGTGTGTGTGTGTGTGTGTGTGTGTGTGTGTGTGTGTGTGTGTGTGTGTGTGTGTGTGTGTGTGTGTGTGTGTGTGTGTGTGTGTGTGTGTGTGTGTGTGTGTGTGTGTGTGTGTGTGTGTGTGTGTGTGTGTGTGTGTGTGTGTGTGTGTGTGTGTGTGTGTGTGTGTGTGTGTGTGTGTGTGTGTGTGTGTGTGTGTGTGTGTGTGTGTGTGTGTGTGTGTGTGTGTGTGTGTGTGTGTGTGTGTGTGTGTGTGTGTGTGTGTGTGTGTGTGTGTGTGTGTGTGTGTGTGTGTGTGTGTGTGTGTGTGTGTGTGTGTGTGTGTGTGTGTGTGTGTGTGTGTGTGTGTGTGTGTGTGTGTGTGTGTGTGTGTGTGTGTGTGTGTGTGTGTGTGTGTGTGTGTGTGTGTGTGTGTGTGTGTGTGTGTGTGTGTGTGTGTGTGTGTGTGTGTGTGTGTGTGTGTGTGTGTGTGTGTGTGTGTGTGTGTGTGTGTGTGTGTGTGTGTGTGTGTGTGTGTGTGTGTGTGTGTGTGTGTGTGTGTGTGTGTGTGTGTGTGTGTGTGTGTGTGTGTGTGTGTGTGTGTGTGTGTGTGTGTGTGTGTGTGTGTGTGTGTGTGTGTGTGTGTGTGTGTGTTGAACCATGACTTCATATATAATTAGTAGGATCAATATTATTGTTCCTTATAAATATAATGTAATGTTTGTTGGGTTCATTAGTTAATGTTTAATTACACAGAGTACAGTACAACTATAAACAATGGCCATAACCATTTGAAATGCTAATGAGTCTCTGCAATCTACTAAGCCATTTCAAAGCTATTCTACTCATAAAATATAACCACAAATAATTCATACCAGTACTTTAGCAATGTTCACATTAAGATAAGTCCCGAGGGGTTTGTCTATAACCCTTTGGTGTACACCCATTCTGTCTACTGTGTTATACCCAAATTGTTTTACTTTTAGTTGTGTTTTGAGGTTGTACCCAAGTTTGTCTATCATGATTCTCTTGGCATCACAGAATTTATATAATATATTATAATATAGATATAAATATATGTGCATATTCTGGTGTGGGGGTTTGTTTTCATTAAGTGGACAAAATATGTGCTTTTGATATGGAGACATTACATTCCAATACCATATGTTATAATGGTTTTACTTTGATACTTGTCTTAGAATCACCTTCACATATCAAATGGAAGATCATCTGGTGAATAAACACATGTGTCAACACATACTCATGGTAAAGTGGAAAAGTGATCATTAAAAAGTTGAAAAATGTTCATGAAAAGTAGGAAAGTGTGCATGAAAAGTGGGAAACATCCCCCTCTACTCAATTTTAATTTTTCTAACATGTTGTTTTTACGGGTCACCATTTTGATGTGCCGTTCTCATTCATGGTGAACGCATGCACGAGAAAACGTGAAATCACTTGAGACCAAAGAAATAAAATGTTCCTAGAATGATCTCGTGTAACAAATGGATTAATTTTAGTGGGAATTTGGTTTGTTTTTTTAAATACAAAAAGTGGGACATTTCATCCAAACAATGGGATCAAGAGAAAAAACCAGTATTTCCCACCCGAAAGCAGTAATGTTGACATCTATGCCTACAGTAAAACGTCCTGTAATATACAAGTTTCACATTTTCAGTTAGAAACAAAATCAATTTCAGACTATTGTTTTCTTGATGTCATAAAAATTCACATTGCCTACATGCATGCATATATTTAGGTTTTTGAGCAGTTGCATCAGATGTTGAACATTTTCATTAATGGATGCAGATGGGAAGCTGGATACATCTTCTGTTGTCTTGACAACAGCTTTCAACATCCAAAGCCCTGGACAAGACATCAAGATGACCAATAGAGAGAAAGGGCTCCACGTAAGCATTGGACCATTAGCAGCAGCATGCACCACCATCGCTCTTATCATCAAAACTACAATGACATTTACCAATAACATAGTTATCAGGTATCTCAGCTGTCACGTTATTAATGTAAATAATCTGAATTACACCAGATGCACTTTCCTTTGCACATACATATTCTTTGGTCCGTATCTTCTATACAATTAAGCCAAACATTTTGATAATTTAAACACAACTCTGTATTTGCTTCCATCTCTGATCACATTCTGAAGTCAGCTCCCATCAGGGAAGCGCTTAAAATTAACTGTAGCAATGAAAAACCTTTACAAGGAATCTTTCATTCCCACTGAGCACTATTTCAGTCCTTGAAAGTTAAATGGTGGTTTTAAGTTAACTGTTTCCAGTAATACTGATGTGGCAAGTGTTGACGTGTGTGTGTGTGTGTGCATGCGTGCGTGCGTGCATGTGCGTGCTAAGTATGGAAGGGAGGCGGGGAAACAAGTGATAATGACAATGTATGAAATTATTGTGTGGTGCGTAATTTACCAATTGTGTTACTGCCAATGCAATGTGTACCTAAAGAAAAATTTCTGTTTTAATGTATTTTATTAAGTTCTTGAGTTAATTCTCTGCTAGATGGACAATCTGCTGAAAAAGGCAGAGGACCTGCTGAATGAGAAGGAATATGATGAGGCTCTCAGCTACTACAATGAGGTGCTCAAAATTGATGCGACCAATGTTGACGGCCTGGCCGGCCGAGCAGCCGTCTATATAGAGACCAGTGAACACACACTGGCTCAGCAGGATGCTCAGAATGTACTCATCCAAGACCCAGACAACATCCAAGTAGGGTCCTGCTTCAGCTGTGTCTATCCCTGTCATCCCATCCATTCATCCCAACAATCATCCATTTATCCAAACACCTATCCCATCATCCTTCTTTCAGTGACAAGTTGAAAGCTTTTGTGAGTGCAGTACTAATTTGTTCTACCATTTCCTTAAAGCGAAGCAAAAGTCATGGTTTTGGGTCTTTGCACTTAAAAGATATAATAAAAACTAACCACATGAAACTAAAATCAAGAATTTCATGCCAGTGGTTTACTCAGAATGTGTTCTAAAAGTGGGAGATTCTAGTCATTTCTCCAAATGACCGAGGGCTGACATGTTAACAATAAGTACATGTGCAGTTCTATGAAATCGGGGTGACCTAGACTACGAGTGACATATTACGGAATACACAGAATCAATGCAGTCTCAAACAAACATGTTATTTTTCCAGAAAGAGGACTAGTTTAGTAAATAAAGGCCAAAATAGGTAACATACATTGAGCTGAGTCACATATAGCATGGCCATAATCCTATTGGCAAGTATAGGAATAGATGTGTAAAAATATATTTTCATTTTGTAAGCGAATATTGCCAGAATACCATAGGCCAAAAACCATGACTTTTTTCACTTTTGTAAACGGATATTGCCAGAATACCATAGACCAAAAACCATGATTTTTTTACTTTAAGTAGTTTTGGTGATATCCCATCAACTGCAGGTGAATTATTATACTTTGACTTCTTAATTTCTAAGCTACCATTTTAGGAGTTACAAATTACTGCCCTAAGTGATCTGATTTCCCCCGTCAAATGTGGCACTGGTACTGATCTGATACAAGTAGACTCCTAAGTTGTGATGGCTGGTTGGAGAAGCAGACTGTTATGAAGGTGATGAGGCAGTATCAAGAGTAATATGTGCTTAATATTGCTGTACAGCTCGGAAACACGAAGAATGACACAGCAAACACTGAAAAAGATACACTTTTATCAATAAGATGCTGTGCAGATTTATGAATTTGAAATGGTCTGACAAGGCTAGCAACAACACTCTCTGTGAAAGGACCAAACAGCTTCCACTGAAAAAAGAAATAATAAAGAGAAAATGGAGGTGGATTGGTCATACACTATGAAAACTCCCATCCAGTGTCACCAGACAAGCACTTACATGGAACCCCAAAGAGAGGAGGAAAAGAGGACGGCCCAGAAACACCTAGCGGCGAGATAGAAACAGAACTGAAGAAGATGGACTACACCTGGAATGAAGTAACAGCAGCAGCATAGAGCAGTGGAGAGATTTCTTCCCAGACAGCAAATGTGCCTAAATAACCAATATGTGCCCTGGTATACAAAGAAGACATATTGTGGCCATGCTGAATATACTGCGTATGCATGCACTTGATTATTTAACAGATAACATTTTAGTGCAGCCAGAGCAACCCTAGACATGGAGCATCATCAGTTACCTATTTCCTGACAGGGCCACTACTTGCTGGCAGTGAGTTGCCACAATCTAGGTGAACATCACAAGTCGCTGGTCGCCTTCCTGCATGCCCTTGAGCTTGACGCCGACCTGAGTCATGTCGAGATGCTCACAAACAACATCACTTCTGTGGCGGTTGAGTTGTGTGGCGGCTCAGAGAAACTAACAGACACATTGGCAGGTGGGTAAGCCAAATGTGGCTGCTGTCAGTCAATAGACACTGTTGTGATAAAGGAAATCATCTTCAACTTGAAACAGGACGTTTATAGTGTAGTAACACATCTTTTAGTTCCATTTACATACCTTTCTATTTATGAAAGATATGCCAATGATAACGTTTAAAGCAAAATAGTATATTTTTCAGTTAAATATAATGTTTGAGACTTTTTCTTATTTAGCCCAACATCAGCAAGTCTTCTCTGAATGTCTTTGAAAACAAGTTACACCTGAACAAATCTGTAATGTGCATGATAATTTTTTATAGACATGCCCATGATGCTCCACCAACATTCTACAGTCTACAGAATACTACACATACTAGTTCTGTTGCAGATACACCAGAATAATATAATCATAACACTAATACCATGTTCTTGGTATAATGTTCAGTAGCGTGTTATGTAATGTTGTTCCAGACATGGACCCCTACAAGAAGTTATGCGAAGTAGGGACGTGTCTGTACCAGTGCAAGATCTATGAGCTTTGTATCAAAGTGTTGGATGCTGCGCAACAATTGGAGACGAATCAGATTGGCATCACAATGAAAGTACAACTGACTATGGCGAATGCACACTCAGCACTCAAACAGAAAGATCTGGCCATCTCCCTCTATCAGGTCAGATATGTGAAGACCATCAGTGTTGATGCAGCTGTCGTAATAGCAAACATGTATGTAACTATAGAAAAATATCAAAAACAGCCACTAGAAACTCACAGTAGATAAACTACAAGTGTAACAATACTCAATAATGTAACTGTTAACAAAACCAACAAAACTAGCAGTGTTCAACATTGTAACTAATGATAACACTCCACTTGTAGCAGTGTTCAACATTGTAACTGTTGACAAAAGCAAACATGTAGCTATGTTCAACACCATGACTATTTACATAAATACAATTGCTGCAGTGATCAAGATTTGACAAATTCATTAAACAACCACATCACTAAAGTTACAACTGTTACAGCAACTAAACATTTCAAATGCCTATATTATTTGTATTTTGCAATATAAATGCAATTTCAAATTAAAACAACATAAACTACCAAACTAACCAGGAGAAAGTTTTTCTTTCTCTGTCTCTGTATGCTTATTTCTTGACAGTATGTTTATGCCAATATGTAAGCCAATATGGTCCTACTGTCCATTAGAGCAACCCCAGTAATAACCAGATCATCTTGTGATGTGTCACTGTTGATCTTATGTCCATGTTGTAACTCTTGTGTGATCTGGTTTACAATTTTTCAGGAGCTGTTATCAACAGCAGTATCTGCCCATGATGCCTACTACCAGATGAAAGCGTTAGTGAATGTCGCCAGTCTCTTTCTGGAGATGCATGACACTCATCAAGCCATTGTCTACTACAACAAACTTCTTGATCTTCAACACGAATTACAGGTTTGTCAACCATACATCATGAATTTATAGTATGTTGTATGATAGGCAGACAGGATGTCTTTAGAGTTGTGGTTCAATATGGGTAGGCAGAAACTAATAGAAACATTGGCCATATTGTTGGCTATTCACAACAATTGACAAATTATACATAAAAATTAAATTATGCATGAATGATATTTGCACTCAAAGTTCGTAATTGCAACTTTTATATCCATTTAGTGTTCTTGAGGTGTGACCTGAATGAGGCAAGGAAGGTTTCACGTTGTCAACAGAAAAGGCAATACACAATTGTAAGAAAATACATCATGGTTATTCACGAGTCAAACATATGCAAAAACAGAACTAGTGTTTGACTGTTATGTACATCACCGTCAGATGTAATGATCAGTTTGATTGACACTTAAACACGTATCTGACTCAGCCTCTTTCTCTCCCTCATTCCTCTCTCCCTCTCTCCCTCTCCCCCTCTCTCTCCCTCTCTCCACGCTGTCTCCCCTTCCCTCTCCCTTTCCCCCTCTCTCTCTCCCTCTCTTTCCCTCTCTCTTCACACTTTCTTTCCTCCCCTCTCTCTCTCTCGCTCCCTCTCCCCCTCTCTCTCTCTCTCTCCCTCTCCACCCTCTCTCTGCCCCCTCTCCCTCTTCCTCTCTGTCTCTTTCCTCCTTCTTTCTACCTCTCTCCACTTTCTCTCTCCCCCCTCTTCTGCCTGATACTCTTGATAATGCGCCATCATAGTTTTAGTATAAAATCAATGTGACACCAACACATCACTTTTCCTTGGTTCCACCATATCTACCCCAGGGTGGTGATACCAAAGCTGCCCTGCCTGACTACTGGACACCAGAGCTGTCGTGTGCCTTACACGTCAACCTGAGCATCGCATACAAGGCGATTGGCGACATGAAGAAGGCAGTCACACATGCCAACGAGTACACTAGGCTGGTGCGAGGCAAAGGAAAGTTCAGCCTACACGATGAGGCGGGATCACGTCACAATCTCGGGGTGCTGCACGAGATCCTTGGTCGCTATGACGACGCTTGCTGCCAGTACGAAGCTTACCAGAAGCTGAGCAAAAAAGACGGGAATGTGAAGGCAACGGCACATGCATACGGATGTCTGGGAAGGTGGGTAGGGTGTGTGCATGTGTGCATGCATGCTTGCGTGCGTGCGTGCATGCATGCGTGCGTGCGTGCATGCATGCATGCATGCTGTGAAGAAAAGCTTAATTTGAATATGGAAGAGATATTTCACAACTTTATTTGTGGGGTGCAGTAGCACTGTGGGTAGAACACCAGATTCCATTGAGAAGACTATCCTCTGGCTGCCATTTCAAACCTTGGGTAATTTTGTTCGCTCCACGTTGCCTCATTTCACTTAGCTGTAGAAATCAATACCTGGCCATAGACAGTAAGTGGTCAATATATGTGAAAGAATAATGATTGCAGCATGGCTGCAAACTTGTCATAAAAGTTGAGTTGGTGTTGGAATTAACAGGTCTGCAGTGCAAAGGGTAAGGCAGTTCAAATTATCCTAATAACTGGATCATCATCATCATCATCAATCCCATAACCCATAGTGTCGTTGGGGCACCACCGATGACCTTGCAACCAGCTCTCTCCACTTCTTCATATCGTCTGGATGCTCATGCATTATAAGATCGTATCCTAACCTGTTTTGAAAATGAGATCCTTAAGTGATGATAACATGTATGAAGTGATACTACGGAAAGGTGAATGTACAAAACTTTATTGAGATTAAATGCGTCATTTAAATGAAAGATATCGGGTCTCATTAACAAAAATTGCACATTTTTTTCAGTGTGCATGCACAATTGAAAAATGCAGAGTTAGCAACTACATACCATCGCCAGCAGATCGCGATGTTGCGGAAGGCCGGATTGACACCGGAACTGTCAGATGCCTATGAACAGATGGGCAGCAGCCTCAATAACCTCGGCAAGTACGAACAAGCAGCTGACATTTTCCAGGTAATGGCACAGATGTATGAACCATTGACAGTAGCTTAGCTTAACTAGAAATGTTGGCAAAGCAGTATTTTGATTCTGGTAGTAATTTAGTTCATAATTATGCTGTTATCCTTGCACTGCATAAATTCTTTATTTGACCTGTGCTACTAATAAACAGAACTGTTTTATCAAACCCTCTTGGCAATCTCACTATTTAATTATTTTTACAGAATTCAATGAATGTTCCTTGAGGTCCGTTTACACAAAAGACATTATAATTATCATCCATTGACATTTTATTAATATCAAGTACAACACAAATTATATTAACTAAAATGATAAGCATAGTAAATCAACTAAGCACAAGGACCAATGCACGTAGCTTCTTCTGTGTTGATAATTACAGTTAAGTTCACAACAGACCTTTCATGGAACATACTACTGAAATCTACACTTAACAAGATTTAACAAGATTTGCCATCCAAGCCAAAGGCCCAGACGGCAAGTGGACAAGGAAGCCATTGGCTTATCGAGAGTCCAACAATGTTCATCTACGTGTAACCTGCCTTCCTGAAATATGTAACCTTGTTTTTAAACATATTCACACTGCTAGAACTTCCTGATATCCAATTTGCACTAATCCTTTACTGATTTTATCTCATGTCCTCAAGTTGTACTATTTTTCTTGAGAAAAACATATTTCTATCAATATTTTTATACCCATACAATATCTTAAAAACTTCAATCTGATCTCCTCTCCAGTTCTGGAATAATTTTTGTTGCTCTCCTCTGTATGTGTTCAAGCGTATCTATATCCTTCTTACGATATGGTCTCCACGCTTGTATACAGTATTCTAAATGAGGTATAACTATTGCTTTACACAGAGGCATAATTAGCTTTTTTCCTTGTATGTTATGTTTCCCCAAATCAACCCCAAAATGTTATTACCCTTTGAAGCTGCAATACCACGCTGCTCTGAAACTTTCATATCAGCACTTATTGTTATTCCTAAGTCTTTTTCTTTTACATTATAGTACCTAGAACAGTATCTCCCATATTATAGTTTATATCCAAGTTCCTGTGTCCTGTATGTAGGCATTTACATTTCCCAAAATTGAATAACATCTGCCATTTTTCAGACCATTTCACAAAATGGTTTAGATCGTTTTGTAAATGTTGTTTATCATCATCAGTGTTAACCTTTCTAAACAATTTTGTGTCATCTGCAAATTTCAGTACTTTGCTTGTTATATTGTCATCTAAGTCATTGATATATATATATATATATATATATATATATATATATATATATATATATATATATATATATATATATATATATATATATATATATATATATATATATATATATATATATTTATATATATATATATATATATATATATATATATATATATATATATATATATATATATATATATATATATATATATATATATATATATATATATTAAGAGTAATACAGGTCCTAATACTGATCCTTGTGGTACCCCACTCAAAACTAATTTCCAGTTTGAAACCTCTTAATCTATTATAACACGCTGTCTTCTGTCAGTCAGCCATTGTTCTATCCAGTCGATTATGCCATCCCCGATATCATGGGATTTCAATTTAAGTAGTAACCTCTGATGTGGCACTTTGTCAAAAGTTTTCTGAAAATCTAAGTAGATAATATCTACTGGCGATCCCTCGTCTTTCCACTTAGTGATTTCTTCCAAAAAACATAACATATTTGTTAAGCATGCACTTGCTTTTAGGAATCCATGTTGAGATGAATTTAATAATTTATGCCTAACAAGGAAGTCCACCATATGGTCTTTAGTTAATCTTTCTAATAATTTACAAATCACTGACATTAAACTCACTGGTCTGTAATTCTCTGACTTATTTCTCGAACCCTTTTTAAATAATGGTATGATGTTTGCTTCTTTCCATTCAAACGGAACAACTACCTCTTTTGATGACAAGTTGACCACTCTTGCAAGTGGTATACTGATTTGTTCTACTGCTACTCCCGGTGATTTATTGCCTTAATTTTCTTAGCTACCATTTCTGGAGTTACAATTAACTGCCCTAAATAGTCAGATTTAGCCTCCTGAAATTTAGCATCTGGAAAGTGATCATTACGGTGGTTTTAGTCAGCTTCACTGTGTAATTTCAACAACAAATTGAAGATTCACAAACCTATGCATTTTTGGAAACTTTATAGCATATGGAACCAGAAAACCTACATTTCCATTGGCCTTTAACCATATACAGCAGCCATTTTGAATGTTCATAATTCCAGGAGATGTTCTGTACGTGCCTGCCAGGCGATGTGCGCTCGAGAGCATTAGCGCTGTGCAAGGCGGGCTCAGCACGTCGTATGCTGAAGCAGCGAGAGCGGGCGATGTATTACTATGAGCGGGCCATGATGTTGGCCGAGGACCACGGCATGACAGACCTGCTGGTGATGTGTGAGTACAACCAGGCTGTGCTAATGCAGCGCTCCACCATCTACAGTGAGCTGGACCGCGCCTACAAGTACCTGGAGCGCCTCATACCGCTGTTTGAGGCAAAGATGCAGGTTTGTTACAAGACCGATTTCACAATCTAGAATCACCATCCAGTGTTCGACCAAGCTCAGTGAAGACACTTCAATTACAATCATGGTATTAAAAGTAACCTTTGTAGATTACAAACAATATACACCAAAACCAGAACACTTTTAAAAGATAGGAAAGTTGGTTAATGAATGTCTTGGTAATTTCCAAACATCTCTACATAGGCCTGTAATATTGCATCCTTGTGAAAGAACGTTGCCGCTAAAGATACAATTGTGCAACAAATCCATATAGTAACGGTCTCCTTCCGGGGGTCATTACGTAAAAAATATATCCCTAGCTTACGCCCTTTGGCTGTGTTAACTGTTGGGTTGGTCAATAACTCCAATTTCTTCCCGCTTTAGCTTTACCAACATGTAATACTATGAACGTAGCTGTCAAGTTTGGTGTTGTTATTTGCTGTTAATTAATGACAATCACACCACAAACTGTATGTGTTTGAGGACAGCAGGCAGTGAAACAATTCATCACGTGATATAGTATGACACATGTTGACAGAGATTAACATGCTTGACAACTAATCGTTTGATCTACACATATTTGACAACTAGACATGTTTGACAACTACACAACTACGAAGAAATAGCAATATAAAAGGTTTCTTATTAAATAAAGGGCATTGTCATTGCCGAAACACCCTCGAATCAAGAGATAAAGGTAGGTAAAGTCATCCCCCATGCATTACGCCTTAGGAAGCCATGAAGGCTTATATGGCCAGTGGTTAAACCTGGTTTCTGTAGTGCGAAGCAATTTAGAGTGCAGTTATACTGACTCTCCTGGACGGGACACTAGTCCATCGCAGGTACCTTCCAAACAGTGTTTGTATTCATTTGCAGCTGAGTAGACTGAGGCAAAGTAGGGTAAACGAAATTGCCTAAGCTTCGAAAACTAACCGTCTTGAACTCACAACCCTCAAATTTAGAGTACAACACCTTAACCACTAGGCCACGGCTGCCCCCAGACTCGAATCAAGAACTGGGCTAAAATTGAAAAGGATGAGATCTAATCTAGCTTGTCTGAACACATAAGACGGACAGAGGGGGCTTAGAAATACGTCCCGTGTGCAGCAAGATTGCGTAAGAGGTTCTTTCAACTAAATTGTTGGCGTTACGTTCTGTCGCAAGGATTTACTTAAACTAGCTAATTAACATTGTATGTAGTGAAATGTACATCCGATTGACATGTGATGTTCCTGCAAGTATAGTACTGTTGTTTTCACTGCAGCGTGCCATCGATGAGGACACGTTATGCCCACACGAACTGCGTCTACAGCTGGACGAGTGCTACAGCGCCATGCAGAACATCCTGGCGCTATTTGGCAAGAAAGAGGACAGCCTGTTGTACTCGGAGCTCGCAAAGAAGCGGCCACTAGCAACGATCTTGGACGAGAGTGTCTCCGTCGGTGTGGAGAGCGGCCACATGGGGCTGTTCAACTCGTGGAGTATGGAGCGAATCATTCGTGTCGTGAGCCAGCAGAACGCCACGGTGGTGTGCTACACCGTACTGCAGTCTGACTTACTCATATGGTTGCTACAACCAGCTAAGGTATACTACTAATGATGTAGATTAATGAAATTGGCAATCACTCAACCAGTATCACCATAAATATCAAATGATAGATAACTGTTGTGTGCGCGTAGGTGCGTGCGTGCGTGCGTGCGTGCGAGCGAGCGAACGAGCGAGCGTGCAGACGTGCACCCGATCAATGATCATATAATCGAAAATACACTTACCCTGGCATCAAAAATATATTGAGGGGATCACGACTACGTAGTACATGTTATACTATAAAAGGTGGAGTTTATAAGTTGCTGAAATGATGTGATTTGAGCAGATCTTTGGGTAGCCGCAATTAGCACTTAACATTAATGAATACATAACTATTATTATATCGCAGGTTGTGTCTTGTTTCTAGGGCCTTGTCACCTTCTGTACGAAGACATCGGCTGGTAGACAGGAGTCAATGGGCGAACTGTTGCAGAACCTAGTCTCGCAGCTGAAGGGTCGACGCGATGTCCGCCAGATGTTGGGCAAGTGTGAGAACCGCGCCCTGCCCCGGTCCGACAGCCAACTGCGGCGGAAGAGGGAGTGGAACGCGAAGCTGAGTAGCAAGGCCCAGCGGAAGGAACAAGTGAGGGAGTTGGAGAGGGCGCTGGCGGACGGGAAGGCGGTGCCGCCTGTGGCAGTCTCCGCAGCCACAAATACCAAACCGCGGACCCCGGAACAACAACTCTTCGACATTTTACTTGCGCCTGTCTACAGCACGCTGGTGGCACTTCCCCAAGAAAACCCCGTCATCTTCATCCCAGACAAGGATCTGTTCCAGTGCCCGTTCGGTGTGATCCGCGACTGGACCGGCACGGCGCTGCATGAGATGTTTCGCATCAGTTGCATGCCTAGCTTCTACGTACTGGAACGCGTCATCAACAACGAGCTGGATCAGATGCGTCATCGCAGCGAGGTCGAGTTGCGTCGCCAAAAGAGTCGAATGGCGGGCATGTCGAACCTGCTCAACTCCGACACAAAGCCATGCAACCTCCCTACATCCAAGCCCATTCCATCAGGGGCTGTCAATGCCAAGTGTATATCAAACCCGCATCTGGCGCGGTCGTTGTCCTTTGATGTGCTAGCAGACAACGGCATGGCATCAGCAGCCGACGAGTATTCTTGGCAGACGTCACCAATGACTGATGTGGGATGTGGTGATGGCTGCGACGCGGTTGGCAGACAGAGACACGTAGAGAAAGCAATGGGCTCCCACACGCTAACAACTCTCGTGACGCACACTTCGACCAATACCGACGTCGTCAAGTCATCCGTCACGGTGGCTGATTTCAAGCAGGTCAGCTCACCTGACAAATGCACGGTGATTGGAAATCCATTTTTACCAGATTGGTACGTATTATAACATACATACTCCTGTCTAAATAACTGAACATTCCGTTATGACTTAGATCGCATTTTTGAAACTTATTTAAAAAAAAGGATGTCTGGTCATACAGTCTGCTAACAATGCACCACCAAACAGCAGATTAGGTTTCATCATATGGTATTACCATTTCTACACAGAATTATTCTAGAATAATTCAAGATGACAGCTCTTTCGTCAACAACGATTGAATGCGTCAGAGGTCAATGATTCGTCGACCTTACACACGCACGCACGCAAGCAAGCATGCACGCACGCACAAAAATACAAAAACTCCGATATATATATATATATATATATATATATATATATATATATATATATATATATATATATACATATTATACATGTGTGTGTTTATGATATCGGTGTTATCTTGCAGCTTGTTGGTCCACGGTGAACCGTGGCACCTGGCAGGAGAGATGATATCGGCACAGAAAGAATGCTTCAAAGTAGCTGATTACCTCGATGTGACCGCAATCGTTGGACCTGAAGCCACAAAAGATCGCTTCATGCAAGAGTTGCATACCTCCACAGTCATACACATAGGTGTGTCCATATAAGATGACACTTACGAAACGTTGTTAATTTAATTTATGTTCAGCAGATATTTTGTTTCCCTTGTTTAAACGAGCACCAGCACGAAAAGTTCCTATTTTACAGCGGTAATTTTATAGAAGTTAGTGGTCCGCAGCAAGTATTTCAAAAGTCAGCTGAACACTTCACTGGTATTTCTTCCCTTATCTCGCCGGCGTCCCTATGCCTGTGTGGACGGTGGAAGCAAATACAGAACGTTGAGACTGCCTCGGCATTACTCCTTTAAACAAATACGAAAGGTATTGAGCTCCTGAGAATTTAGGCGCGGTGTATGGCAGTAGTACGCGCTATATCACTCAATTTCTTCTGCGGTCTTCCTTTCTTCTGCTGTCCTTTGAAATCTTGCTTAAATGCTTGGCTAACAATTCTATTTCTTGGCAACTGTTTTAGCAACAATGGGATGTCAAGAAGAAGGTCTGCTGGTGATGTCCCCCAACGTTGACAGCATTGACGGCAGTGGCATTGCACAGGAACACGCGAGCCTTGTGACGGCGAAGGAGATAGCGGCTGTCGGCATGGTAGCCAAGCTGGTCGTCCTCAGCTCCTGCTGGTCGCCTGCAGAAACGCATTACGTCGACGTCGGCTTCGTTTTGCCAAGTGCATTTCTGGCTGCAGGTTTGCATTGAGGAGGATTTCTCTGATTGATGACGTTTCCTTAAAAACTCGCCGTGATGTTTATCGGCGTTTGACGCCGATTTCAATGACAATTGATATGTACGCTTTGTAAGTTGTACGTACTGTAAATATGCATGTTCTAAATGTGCTATGCGCTGTATCTCCATATTACATACAAGCGTATCGTCTTCGGTCACACAAACGTATAGTTATAAGCATAATGATGTGTTTATGTTAACACATGTCACTTGCTGGTTTTGGTTCATTCAGGCTTAACAAGGTTTAACAAGGTTGCCGTCCCAAACAACAAGTTCCTGACGGCAAGTGGACAAAGAAGCCATTGGCTTATCGAGAGTCCAACAATTTTCTCATCTATGTGTAGCCTGCCCTGATCAAATATCTGTCAATTCTATTTATGCAAAATAACAACACAAGTCCAGCGTAGATTGAAATAGGCCAAAGAATGACATTTAGATTTATTAATTAAGGAGCATGAAATTAGGCAAGCATACACCATCAAAATAAGATACATCCAATAATCTCAGCAAGCATGCCGGCCCCCAAAAGGTGTTTACACATAATTAGTAAATCATGCCTATCAGCTACCCACTACCAGTACTATCTGTACCACTACTGACTTATATACAATTCACATGGTATCGGTGGGGGTCACTCCGCCCAAACAGAAAGGCTGGGGTACTCGATCACCCAGCCAAACATGGTAAATGAAAAAAAAAAAAAAAAATGGGCTAACCACCCAACATTCTTGAACAATTCATAATGAACATTATGGAAACACAACACACAATGTATAAAGGTTTTACATATCTAGACATTAGTCAACCAGTAACTACTAACACATCAGACCGAGAGGTAGGGCCAAACAGCCACCCAAATGTACTCGTAAAAAGTACCCGCACTAAAAACCCTGTGTACACTACTGAAAACTCAGTGGAGGGAAAAGCGTTAATGCAGAACTTAAACATATTCACACTACTAGCATTAACACAATCATTTGGCAGTTTGTTCCATTCATTTATCACCCTCTGTGAGAAAAAGTACTTTCTCATGTCCAACCTACACTGCTCCTTAACTAATGCTGCTTTATGTCCTCTGGTTCTACTATCTTCTTTAAGTTTGAAGAACATATTCCTGTTAACATCCTCATAACCATTCACTATTTTAAACACTTCTATTTGGTCTCCTCTTAGTCTCCTGGTCTCTAGTGTTGTCAAACCACATTGTAATAAGGCAGTATGACACACGTGGTAGTATGTACCAATTATGAACTAACTAATTTATTTAAACTATTAATGCAAGTATTTTTCTGTCTCAAGGAAGGTAGAAGAACTGGGGGCAAGAAGTAATGCTAGTAAAAGAACAATGTAGATCGGACATAAGAAAGTATTAGTTCTCACAGAGGACGATGCATGGGCTACACATAAAGGAAACATCGGTGGAATGATCACTGGAATCTCGATAAACCAATAGATTTGGATGGCAATCTTGTTAAATATATGTCAAATATTGTTTTGTTAGGCTTCCAGTGTTCACTGACATTCATGACTTGTTGCTAGGTGCCCAGTGTGTGCTGGTGTTACTGTGGTCGATTCCTGACGACGCCCTTGAGATATTCTACCACACGTTCTACAAAAGTCTGCAGAAAGGCAACCAGGTGGCAGCAGCAGTCTCAAATGGTATGAAAGCTCTGGGTAGAAGCAAGAGGTTTGTACACATTTTTGATTAATAGGAACAGTGATATCTGGCAGCTTAAAATATTTCAGGAAGATGAAGCAGCAACATGTGCGTCCTATTGGCAATTCCAGAAAAAATTTTTTCTGACCTATATTTAGAATCTCTTGGGGGTGTAGTAGCATAACACTGATGGGTCAGACCTGTTTACTTCTTTATTGTAGACATGGAATGCAAGTGTCATGATGGTATTAGTGTATCATAATATTAACATATGTCCAACTTCGTGTGTGTGAAGGATAAACATGTCCAACTTCATTCATGTAAGTGATAAACATATGTCCAACTTCGTGCGTGTGAATGATAAACATGTGTCCAACTTCATTCATGTAAGTGATAAACATGCCCAACTTCATTCATGTAAGTGATAAACATATGTCCAACTTCATTCATGTAAGTGATAAACATATGTCCAACTTCATTCATGTAAGTGATAAACATATGTCCAACTTCGTGCATGTGAATGATAAACATGTCCAACTTCATTCATGTAAGTGATAAACATATGTCCAACTTCGTGCATGTGAATGATAAACATGTGTCCAACTTCATTCATGTAAGTGATAAACATATGTCCAACTTCATTCATGTAAGTGATAAACATATGTCCAACTTCGTGCGTGTGAATGATAAACATATGTCCAACTTCATTCATGTAAGTGATAAACATATGTCCAACTTCATTCATGTAAGTGATAAACATATGTCCAACTTCGTGCATGTGAATGATAAACATGTCCAACTTCATTCATGTAAGTGATAAACATATGTCCAACTTCGTGCGTGTAAACGATAAACATATGTCCAACTTGATTCAGGTAACTGAAACTACTGTTGCTCTGTCACGTTGATGCTATTTCTGGTCATGCGGTACTATGATTAGTCACTTATCGTCAGAACTTTCTTTCTATCTCCCAGTTTTGACAACATTGGCTACGCAGCGCCATTCCTCCTGATTGGCAAGGACGTCCACGTAAACCTTACCGAGATACGCCATTCAATGGTTGACCAGATGATTGACGAGCAGGAGGGCGTTGTCATCCAAGCAAGTTCTAAGAACCCTCTCAACCTTGAGCCACTTGTCCCCACAGGTACGGATGGAACATAACAGGAAATTATGAGGATTTGTGGGTGTTGGGGGGTCCAACACTAAATTGCAACTACTTTGGTGCCACTTTCACAAAACGCACAAACTATGAAATTTGATTGAGTGTGTTTTTTTCTCATTTAATTCACTCAGCTATATAAAGGAGTATCTGACCATAGATAGTGTGTGATTCCAGTGGTGGAATTATAAGAACGAACAGCTATCGCGCAGCAATTGCTGCATAGCTGGATGCTTTTAAGGGAAGTTGAAATGGTGTTCGCGTGAACACGTCTGCCGTTAACAGAGTGTGAGGCGTTCTGAGCACCGACTGTTGGAGGGATGCTGTATAACTGCACCCATTCCTTCGCTTTGCAATGTGCTCGTCTTGTGCATGTTGTTGCTACTGGTGTTGGTTTGACATTGAAGTGGCGGACAAGGAAGAGAGACTGGAGATCATACAGGAGTGTATGTCAGCACTACTGGCCACGCCAGCCAAACAAGGCATGTCACTCGTCTCCAACCTCCTAGACCTCGTAAGTATCGGCATCAAGTTACTAACATTCTGTGCAACATTTATCACAATAACAAGACTGTGTTGTCTTTATGTATGTCACATAATATTTTATCTTAATAAGCAATTACAATTTTGGCCAAATGCAGTGTTTTTTCGCCTGTTTCGTGAAAACCAACAACCTGTTAGGCTTACTGCACTTCCCGTTTGAGTATATTTATTTCCCTTTGACATATGGGGGGGACGGTGTCTAATTATTGACATAAACGTACACTGATTTAGTGGGTTCCCATTGTCATCGTGGGTGATTCTTTTAAGGTTTAATGTCCTTTGGTTATCTTCTTAAAGTCGAACGTTCTTGGTGTAGTTGGGCGATCTATGTCGTAATTAAATGATCTTTGGTCATAGTTGGATGGTTCTCTGAAGCGACTCCACACGAACGAGAACAACCTGAAGCCAGTGACTTTGCCCAGTGGTGTCCTCAACTCTCGTCGGTCCATGCAGCTACTCCGTCTGCTTGGCTTCCATTTCCAAGTACGCCGTGTTTGAGTTTGTCACTGTCTGATGCAAGTGTTTTTCACTCAGGCGTGTCAATTAAAGATTAACCAAATATGTATGTGCACTTTTTATCATTATATATTTCATCTTAAGCATTTATCCAAGGTTGCATGTTGTACTTTGGACTATGTGTAAGGATAACTGTGCTTTTATATTACATGTACCCAAACATGATGTAAGTAGGGTTGCAAAAAGTACATATACAATGTAATAGTAACATGTAATAAGGGGATGCTTCTAAATGTGTTCACATGCTTGTTTTGGTTTATATCAGTGGCTTCAAACATGCAACTGTGTAGCAGGTATGGCTTGCACACCCCACAAACGTCCACGCGTGCATACGTGAATACACGCACATATGCACGAAGCACAGACAAATGCATCATCATCGTCATCATCACCTCCAAAACAAACAAAAATATTAAAATACTTCAGCCATGAACGCACCTTAATATGGTATTCAGGATAGAAATTGTTCAACCATATACTGTTCAACCATTTATTATGTTCTTGTCCTTCAAAAATGCATTAAACTATATATACCTGTATTTATATGATATCCCACATTCGTTTGTGTTAGCTAATAACATACGATGGAGTAACATAAGATTGTACCTCTACTGACATGCGTTATCATCTCACTTGACTGTGCAGGTTAAAGGATCCACAATGGACAACCCGTACGTGCTCTACCCTCACTGGAACCGCGGCCAAGTACTTGTGCCCATATATGATGCTCTCGGTGCAGTTGCTGGTTGGTAGATATTTATATGGGCTTTCAAATTTAATTTAAGTACATTTGGCAATACATATCGTATGTGCGTGCGTGCGTGCGTGCGTGCGTGCGTGCGTGCGTGCGTGCATCTGCACGGATGTGTGGTACATGTGTCGTAAAATGTTAACAACTAGACAATGCCTGAATTAGTCAGGTTCATCCGCGTGGGAGTCGTAGCCGATTGTTTGTAGAGACTAGAGAGGGTGTCATGGAGATAGCATGTCTTGAAGTCGTGCATGTAATATGTGTGTAGGACTTTGATACGTGGTAATGCTAACTAACGCCTGTTGGTGGTCATACTTGTCACAGCTATTAACAGTTTCAAATACATTGACCAAGTTTCCATGTCAACGAGAAAACATGAAGTTTGAATTTGATACCAGCCAGCAATGGGGTGTTATGCTTGCAGTGATGATGTCGATGCAGCCGTGTGCCCGAGCCATGGCTGAATTCGTTCCTGCTCCACAGGAGACCATCTCTAACATTGTCGATGTGGTCAGTAAAGATGGTATATCGCAGAATCTCATGTAAACGACATACTGTTAATATAATGTTTTTTTAGTTCTAAAATTGTACATTGATTTTTCAATGTCGCATTTGTTTGTAGTTCCTTCTGTTGTGGATTTGGCCAATAAATATATCACAGAAACTCGAAATATTAACGTTTTTTGACACATACTTCTGAAATAGGTTGGACCAATATATTCTACAAATTCTAGCGTATCGGAAACATTAGCAATCATGTTCTTCAAACAGCTTAAAACGAACAACTGTAACGTCTGTGTATCACCATCTTTGTGTCAACAGGTGACATTTTCATTTCATTATTTGAATTCAGTTATATTTCTGAAATCTTACAGCGCATAGTTATTGTACTTCGGCTAATGTAGCACTGCTGGCTCCTCAATGTAGCACTGCTAGCTCCTCAATGTAGCACTGCTGGCTCCTCAATGTAGCACTGCTGGCTCCTCAATATAGCACTGCTGGCTCCTCAATGAAGCACTGCTGGCTCCTCAATATAGCACTGTTGGCTCCTCAATGCAAATGCGTTTTTGTTAGTTTGTTTATTTAGCTCCTTTGGAGAATACTGACTATGTGTTCTCATTTCCTTCCTTATTCTTCAGTACCATCATATAATGCGTAACACTATATCACGCTATATCACACGACATCCCCGCCTTGTGTTTATTTGTCCATAAGACTTAACATATGTTTTGCTGATCATTGCGTTTTGGGTTAATAAAATTAATGCAGTTTCTTTCAAATCACATAATACTGCGCCTGTGTTGTATGCATGCGTGTTTATACCATTGTATTTGTTTCAAATATTACTAACGTGAACGTCTATACAATCATTGTTGTACTCTTTGTTAAACTGGTTTATTTCTGTTCGCTTCTGGCGACAGCTATGTGTCACTAAGCACGCCCCGGAGATCCAACTGAAGGTGTCTGACCGTTCCGTGAAACCACTGTGGAAGAATAGCAAGGTGAAGAGACTCATGGTGGTGATCGGCTTCCGACAGATTGGGCCGCTCTTGAATTTCCGCAGCGTCACTGGAACTAGGTGGAGTGTGTTTTGTATACCATGAACAAGCGGTTCGTCTTCACTAATCTCACCTGGCTCAAAAGTTGCATTAGAACAAAAGATTCTCCAAGAAACAAGAACACTCTGTATATATGTTCTTAAACGCTGGCTCATTGAATCGAAAACAATGAAAGTTCTTCCTGCAACACGTGTTTCCATCATGTCAATGAAATGCTTGAAAATATCATATTATACTGTATATATCATGAGCATAATCCATAGATAAGTAATGAAGCAAGATGAGGCCAGTGTTTGTCATGAACAGTCAAAACTACCAAGACAATAATGTTTCAGTAACACTTACGAGACTGCAAACTAATGAGCTTACTTTCCGATGAAAGTGGAGAACATTTGATAATAATATATACATATGTTGATCAGATACTACATGTTTCTATGATATGATATGATATGATATGATATGATAGTTTTCTATGATAGTTTTATCGTTGTGGTTACTCAAGGAAGCTGCTCACAGCTGCACTGCAGTTCCTTGTCTCAATGTCAATCCACAAGAGTCCAGTGCTGTTGTATAAACTCGACATAGACCTTCTCGGAGGACCACACAGCACTAAGGTACATACAATGAACCACATTGTTTATCCTCTAGTGGACCTCTACTAACTCCAATGTAGCATGCGATTTGCATAAATGCTTCCACAATGTACAAAGTAAGATGCGATTTGCGGAGATGTTTTCCACTAAGAACAATGCAACACACGATTAACATAGATGTAGCATACGATTTGGCACTAACTCTCAATGTAAAATGTGCATTGCATCTATGATTTCCACTAATCGCAATGTAGCATGCCATTTGCATAGACGATTTCCACAAATTACAAAGTAAAATGCGATTTGCATAAATGTTTTCCATACCGTAAGAAGAACACATATAAGCTAGACATATAAGAACACATGTAAGCTAGACATATAAGAACACATAATAAAACACATAATAATAATTATAAGCTAGACATATAAGAACACACATAAGCTAGACATATAAGAACACATATAAGCTAGACATATAAGAACACACATAAGCTAGACATATAAGAACACACATAAGCTAGACATATAAGAATACACATAAGCTAGACATATAAGAACACATATAAGCTAGACATATAAGAACACATATAAGCTAGACATATAAGAACACACATAAGCTAGACATATAAGAACACATAGAAGCTAGACATATAAGAACACATACAAGCTAGAGATAATACAAAGTAAAACCACTGAGCTGCCAGTGAGTTTGTTATATCTGACCATTGCACCAGAAATTCGTAGTTTTAGTTGTTTGACATATGTTAATGGAATTTGTGTTGCAATTGCAGGCGTCAACAGTGAGCTTAGATAATGTACCCCTTCCAAGTTTGACGCCAATATTATTACCAAGAAACCAAGTAAGTAGTAGGTCTATCACACATGAATGCATCTTAATAAAGTGGCTATATCATTAGTGGCTATATGTAACATAATTTGGCAAAGGTTACGGCTTATCAGCTTAATATAAATATTGTGACAAACTACGGATAATTAACGACAGTAAGGTGATAATAATTACTAACGTGATAATCATTAATAATGTGAAAGACTTCGTAATATATAAAAACAAATCGTTTTCAGCAAAATCAGTGCTGAACATAAGTTGCATATACGACATTGATGCATAAATGTGTGTTATTATTCAGCAATTCCAATTTATATGTTATACATCAACAGCATGCATAAATGTGACTTTAGCTTCGAATGATGACACCGTGGCTGAGCAGAATTGAAACATCTGGAGAAATGGAAGAAAAGATGAAGCTAGCTAAGAGGTAGTGTTTTAATCGGCATCAGTCTTGTACGAGAACGCTGTGCCGGTAGTGTGGCTGTTCGAACATAGTGTACGTGTCCCGCGTTGTACAATGCTTTGGTGCCATTCTACGTCAACGATGCAGTTGGTGTTTTGGCTGCGAATATCCATTGTAAAAGGCAGGCCTGATTCGCAAACACCTTGTCCGGCTACAACGTTGTTGACATGCAGTCGTGTGAGTGACAAACCAGATCATCGAATCTAGACCATCACCACAACCGTGACCTGCTATACTAAATCGTCATTATTGGAGATGGAGTAGAGTAATCTGTTTAATGCACTGTGCAGTCTATCTATGGTAATGTATAATGTTGTGAAAGTCATAAAGGCAACACTGTAACTACTTCCGCTGAACCCTTTGATGATTACTTCGATCCCGTGTAAACGGGATGCATTTCTCAGGGTACTCTTACAAAATATATTTGTTGCAGTAAATCTGACCTGACCAAAGAATATGCCAAGCACAAGAAGCAGACGAGATCATGGCATCAAACGACACTGGCAGCCCAGGTATACTTTTAGTCGACTGTATCTACAAAATAATCAATGAGCTGGCAGTTGCCGTGGTAAAACACTATTCATGGTAGTACTTAGAAATGTGTGCGTGTGTGTGCGTGCGCTCGCGCATGCGTGCGTGAGTGCGTGTGTGGTGTGTGTGCAGTGTGCATGGGTTGTCCGTTTGGTGTGCGCATGTGGTGTGTGTATGTGTGTGTGCATGTGTGTGTGTGCATGCGGTGCGTGTGTGTGTGTGTGCGTGCGTGCGTGTGTGTGTGCGTGCATGTGTGCGCGTGGTATGTGTGTGGTGTGTGTGTGCGCGGGTGCGCGTGTGTGTGTGTGGTGTGTGCGTGTGTGCGTGCGTGCGTGCGTGCGTGCGTGCGTGCGTGCGTGCGTGCGTGCGTGCGTGCGTGCGTGCGTGCGTGCGTGCGTGCGTGCGTGTTTCCGCATAGTTTGTATATGTTAATATTGAACAGCACTGTCGAGGGTGTGCGTGCTTTTATACACCCGTTTAATTACCGGAATTATTGTTGTATCAATTGCATTTTTCTTCCGATTCAGGCCAGCGAAACGATGGAGGGATACGGTCGGCGTGAAGTCCGACCAGCCAAGACGAAAGTTGGCAGTACGCCCAGTGCCAAGTCAAGTGCTAAGACCATAAAGGAAATAGCGAGCCACCGAGAGCATGCGCACTCCCTACTTAAGCAACGACTTGATGACGTTGCTCTTCAACATAGAAGTGACCTTAACAAGTTATATTTGCCGTATTTGCAAAATGTCTAACGAGTTACTCAACATGTCCAAAGGCATCTCATAATAGTGACTCATTATATTCCATGCTTTTATTCTTCTCTAGTTTAATCCGTTAAATCATGTATATATGGGTATGTTTCCTTTGGTATTGCTATTGTTTGACCGGACAGGGATACAACTCCGTAAATTATTAATTGCAAAAAGTGCCAAATTATTAATTGCAAAATGTGTCAAATTTATTAATTGCAAAAAGTGTAAGATTACTAATTGCAAAAAGTGCCAATTTATAAATTGCAAAGTGCCCAGTTATTAATTGCAAAAAATGCCAAATTGTTCACTGCACAATGTGCCAAATTATTAATTGCAAAAAGTGCCAAGATGAGAGCTCTTGTGCCATTTTGGCCGGAATGTTGCGATACTGTTTACGGAAACACGACACCGACGCTGGGTTGACATTTTGTTGTTGTTGTTATACTCTAATAGAACACACGACTGTCACCAAATATTTTATACATAAGACGACGAAGTATTATTGATGTTCAGATTAGTGAACTGATTATTGTACGGTCATATGATACTTGTATGTATGTCATTGCTAACTGTCTTGTTGGGTCACTTAGTTGACTGTGTTGAGAGTAATATGACTTTCCGATTTTGTGATTGCGGTTAGCCGCTAATTTGAAACATGTTTTTTAACTAATTAAACGAACAACACAACTGTTGGTACTGAAATTGATGAGTTTCAATCTGTAAGACAAAACAGACCATTTCTCTGTCTCGTTTATACAATGTGGTTGACACGTTATACAATGTGGTTGACACGTTATACAATGTGGTTGACACGTTATACAATGTGGTTGACACGTTATACACTTGCACAACAAATCTATAATTAGTGTAATGAAAGTCAAATAAGTCTTAAATCTATGTAACAGATAATGCTGAATACAATAGCTTAATGTTAAAGGCTTTTGCAGCCGGATCATATAAAAGGTATGTTCTTACATACCGGTATATCCAGTCCTTGGCACTGTTCAAGGCAGTTTACACTGACAGACCTGTTCATACCAGGGCCACTCTCCAAACTTGTCTAACAATTCGTTTGTAACTTTCCCGCCTTATTACTTGCTTATTTCTTTATCTAAAATAGTATTATTACATACCATTGGCTTTGTCTTGACGGGTTCTTTCAGAAAGTATATACCTTTCCTACTGTCACACGCCAGTGAAGGGTCCACGTCCCTTTAAATTGTAAACAAAACAACCAAGATAAGCTTTCTCCAAAATATTTTGTATTTCAGAAAGCTATTATTTTAATTCAGTAATGATAATTCACCATTTGAAGTGTCTTATGTTAAAGTATACTTTCAAATGTGTGTCACAAACTATAATATAGGCCCATACAATAGTTGCTCCTACCCAAACTTATTTTGTTTGTTAATGAACCCAGTTTTATTGTTGCGCCTGACATCATTATGCATATAACTAAAGTGGCGACTTCAATGATAAATAATAAAATAGTGTCGCCATCTAGCGATTAACTGTTAAGTATAAGCGTTCTCGTCACATCTTCGTCAACAAACATACGTATGTACTTGCTAAGTTAAAAGTCACTACTGCTGTAGTCTAAACAAATCAATAAACACGAGTGACAATCTATACTACAGTTCATAATAATTTTGCCATTTCGGCGGCTGTCTATTCCTGATAGACCGTCGTGGCACGGGCGGAGTCGGTGTCTCGGTGTGATCCGTTCGTTGCGGTACTTGATCGTGCACGTTTATCTCGTGAGGAGGCTCATCAATGTCCTCAGTGTTCGTTGGTACAGTTGCGACGATACCGTGACCCGTTCACTTCTACTTCGTAGTACCGGTTGCTCAGAATACGTAGGCATCGCCCCATCGACCAGTTTCTTTCGACTAGCAGTCGCATTCGGATAGTCTCTCCGATGCGTAGAGGCGCTAGCGACTGAATTTCCATGTTTCCGCAAACACTTCGAACTCACGGCTTGCGATTTCGGGTCCATTATCCGTCATGACTACGGATGGCATTCCATGGCGAGCAAAATGTACTTTGAATTGGGCTATTACTGACAATGACGTCTTCTTGTGCAGTTCATAAATCTCAAAGTAATTGGACCAGTAGTCGACCATGATTAGGAAAGTCTGCCCGGCAAGATCAAACAAGTCTCCTCCAACCGTCTCCCACGGACGAGATGGAAGCTCATGGGGTTGTAGAGGTTCACGGCATTGCACTGGCATGAATGTTTGACATATGCTACATCTTGATACGTAGTCTCCGACCTCTGCGCCCATACCTGGCCAGTATAGCACTTCACGAGCTCGTCGCACGCAACCTCCGATTCCAATGTGGCTGCAATGATCGTACTACTACTAGCTGCTCACCTAGGTACACAGGTCCATCTGCTTCTATCAGACTATTACGTTCGTCGTAGTATGGCAAGGCTGCTGGCGGACAATCTGCTCTCGCTGGCCAGCCTTGTCGTATGATCTTGATTAGCGCTTGTGTTTCGTCGTCTATGGTAACTTTTTCTCTGAACTCGTCTCTTTTCTTCTTAGTCACTGAGATGTGCTCGTGACTGATCGATTCTAGTGCACGAATCTCACAATGTTCATAATGCACGCCTTCTGTCGTATCTCGGTAAGCCCGGCTGAGTGTGTCTGATATGTACATCAGCGACCCTTTCTTGTACTGCACATCCAGGTTGTACTTTTGCAGTGCGAGACACATGCGTTGCAATCTCTTTGGTGATTTATGAAAATATTTCTTGAACACTGCCTTCAATGGCGCATGGTCCGACTTGATGGTGACCATGTCTCGTCCATATATGTGTTGGTCGAACTTGTCACATGACCACACGATCGCTAAAAATTCCTTCTCGATCTGTGCGTATCAAGTCTCTGTGTCGGTTTAGAAGCGTAGCAGATCGGCTGGCCCTCCTGACCAGTTTCACTTGCGTCGCATTGGATAGTGACTGGCTTTCTCACATCAAAGAAGCGAAGCACTGGCGCTGCAGTGATTGCCTTCTTTATCGCCTCCATTGCTGTTGTGTGTGAATTCGTCCACCGGAACTCTACTTCTTTGTCGTCTAGTCTCCGTAACGGCTCCGTCATGTCTGAGAGTCGTGGCATGTACTTCGACAGGTAGTTAACCATGCCCAGGAATCGCTTGAGAGCTGTGATGTCACCTGGCTCGTACATCTCGATTATCGCCTGGATCTTCTCGGGGTCGGCTTTCAGTCCATCTGATGTGAGAAGATGGCCCATGAAACGCACACTCGATTGACATCGCTTCACTTCTCGAAGAACGCTCTCTCGTTCGCCCCGAGACTGCGGTGTACTTCATATTCTATCTTCCCGAATCCAGCAATAAGAAAGTCGTCGATGATGACTTCGACGCCATCCAGATCCTCGACGAATTCGTGCACGCATTGCCAGACTTCTGGGGCTGAACTAATCCCAAACGGCATTCGATTCCATCGAAAGTGTCCAAATGGTGTGTTGAATGTCGTCTTGTAGCTTGATTCCATGTCAAGTCTTCTCTGCCAGAAACCACTGCGTCCAACACGGTGAACTTCTTCGCGTTTGTGAGACGTGTTGCAACCTCTTCAATCGTAGGCATTTGATAATGCTCGCGACAGATGGCCCGATTCAAATCTCTGGGACCGATACATATTCGCAATTTGTCAGGCTTCACGACAACCAACATGTTAGACACCCATGGGTTTGGTTCTGTGACTGGAGTGATAATGTCTCGTTGCACCATTTCATCCAGTTTCGCTTTGATACGTTCTCTCAACGACACTGGAACTCGTCGAGGTGGGTGTATCACTGGCTTCACTGCTTCATCAGTCACTATGTGATATTCGCCCGGAAGGTCACCTAGGTCTTCAAATACGTCTTTCTGTTCCGTGAGGAGATCCGATTGTGCCTTCACAGCCGCACGCACAGCTTTACGTAGCGACGAGCGAGGAGCCGGACGTGGCCTTTCGCTATAATCAGACTCGGCTGGAGTCGGTGTTAGCACTAGTGTTTTGCTCACATCTTTCACACTGCTGTCACTGTCGTTTATTGTCACAAAACCTAACGCAGTGCACGTCTTCAAAGACAGAAGCAGAGTGAAGTCATCTTCAATAATGTTGAATGCCAAATTACTCTGCTTGCCGTGTCGCCATACCGGAAGTGTGACAGAGCCTAATATTTGATAGCGCTCACCTGTGTATTTCTTTATGAACTTGTGGGAACAGCACTGCACACGCTTCGTCTGGCTGTCTCCCGTTACTGTACAATATGACTTCTTTGATAGCACATTGCACTCGGCGCCAGTGTCCATTTGAAACTGCACTCGGCCCTGTGGTCTTGGACGACCAACGTCCACAGTATTCACTGCCTTCGATGATCTGTCTCAGATGAGACCGACGAAGAACACTTCTTCGTTCATGTGCACATTAGACAACTGCGCTGCTTTATATTTCGCCTGAAAGTGGTTCTTCTTTCCACACTTTCGACAGGTTTGTCCATAGGCGGGACATTCGCGTTTCCCGTGCTGACGCACACAGTGCTTGCAGTCTTGTAGCTCTACTGTTGTAGCTCTCTCCGGCGTACTTGTCTTTTTGTATGTGCGGTTAGTGGGTGTACTGGCTGCATGGCGCGTCTGACGTTTTCTCACAAAACTCACGACGTCAAGAGTGCCACTTTGCATAGCTTGTAATTGTGCACTTATCTGCTCTGACGCTTTACAGATGTATACGGCTTTCTCGAGGGTTAGGTCATTTATACGCAACAGGCGTTCGCGCATCTTGTCGTCACACAAGCCTATCGTGGAGAATTTAATAATTAAAGGAAATGTTTTCCAAGGAATAAATTTCTTGGAAAAGTATTTGTCATACACAAAGAACTCATAAAAGGATCAGTACGCCGTGATACAAGATATCAATGGCAACCTTAATGAAGACACATGTAGGCTACTTTGTAAATGAACATTTGTAGAAGACATTCTGTCAAGAAACATTAAAGAACTCCAGTCTGCCTAGATGTCAACAAAAACACCTTTACACCGCATCCACACGTAGGACACTACACAACGAATGTTCAGAATGAAAATACTTTAACTGCTTATTGGTATCTTTGAATGACGTTCTCATTGCAAAGGGCCAAATGGATGCGTAGTAATAACACCGAGTAGACAACTTCAGGAATGTGCACAAAACCATGGCGAAAGGACCCTCCCATTATATGAGGGATAGTTCCTGTTTATAATGTCATTGTCATGATGCAAACACTAATACATTTCAAGGAAATTGTGATGGGTGGGTGAAGACATCAACTAAACGTCAAACATATTGGAAGTGGTAACCCCAGGCCACGCACTTGTGGACGTAGTCGAGAACGTAGGTATGGGCGCAAAGAAACTAATCATCTGTAGACAAAACGTTTCATACAACGTTCAGTAGAAATATATATATATATATATATATATATATATATATATATATATATATATATATATATATATATATATATATATATATATATATATATATATATATATATATATATATATATATGATATAATACAAATATATATATATATTATATATATATATATTATATAAATATATATATATATATATATATATATATATATATATATAT
>BSQZ01000013.1:10772281-11024781 GCA_033239005.1 Lamellibrachia satsuma | reverse complement strand
TTAATAATTATAATCATTAACTCGCAAAACATATACTGAATTATTAACTTTAAAATATTTTATTTTAAGTTAACTTTTTATAAAGTGATTAGATTAAAGTCATCCATATGTATATATATAAGGACTTTGGCTCAGTGGGTAACACTGGGAGTTTATACGATGTGCAGCCGGTCAACTATTTTACAGGTAACAAAAGGGTAAAATAGTCGACTGGCTGCACATCCTATAAATTCAAGATTTACATGTAGTGTAAGTCAACTTAATCATTAACTTGACTAGTTAATATCATAACTTAACTAGTTGACTTTAAAAATACAAATAAACTTAACTAAGTAAAAAATAATCCAAGATTGACTTAACTACTGTAGTTAACATAGTGGATTAATCGCCCCATGCCTGTCCTTTATCCTATTTTAGCTTAAGGTTGTTTAGTCTTGATGTGGGCCAAGTAGACATGTCAGGAGCATAGACACAAATTTATTTCAGTTACGTGGTATATGCACTTCCATTGAAACTAACATTGCAACCAAGGCTTTCTTGGTCGCCACTTTGGAAATAATCCCCATTAGTCATAGGTCAACAGGAAACATAGTATAATTAATAATAATTTCACTGTCGCTTGAAGACTTATATTTTTAATTGTGTTTACACTCTTTAGCACCTCAGCATATTCATTGATCTGTTTAAAACTTGAACATTGTATACCAATTTTTTTATGTTTTTTTCACAATTTAAACTTTCAAGATTACCTAACCCTTTCATTTAGATGTGCCTCTGAGCTCAGGGTTTCGAGGATTTAGGCACTACAGAATTTTTCTAATTGTTATTATTAAATTGACATGTGTGCCTGTATGACCATTTGACATGGCAGTGTTGGATACTGAAGATGTTGCTATGATTGCTGCTGTAGGTTGCTGTATCTATGTGAAGCCACGTCTGTTTGACGAGTCATCTTCAGAAGAAAGTGAGGGCGATGATCCCAAGCACAAGCACAAACACCGTAAACAGAAAGCAAAACATGACCACGACTGTCCAATGCACGATCACGATGCTCATGGCCATGATGCTGATGCAAAACAAGGTATGTCAAATGTCAAAGTGCAACAACTTTTAAAGGTGCATAGTTTGATCGTTTCTTTTACTATAAAACAATTTTAAGTAGTGTAAACTACATCTGTTGTCTCGACCTCCCAGATATGTTACAATGAACCATAATTTGTTCTTACAGTTGAACTGTCATCTGTTTAATTTGAATGTTTCCACTCAGATACCATGTTTACGTTGCATGCTGAATGACAAGAGCATCGTTAGCATTAACGTCCATAAATAATATCAGGTTAAGAAAATGTTTTTTTGACAGCTATCAAATTATGGGCATGTCTGTTTGCAACATTTTTATTGCTTTAGGATGTGTAAAAATGACATTCATGTTTGTGTTAATACATTTTTAATAGTATAATTCACAATAATATGATTTACATTTTCTGTACCTTTTTTGTCAGATGGATCTTCAGAAAACACAGCTCCGGCTCCAGATGCAGCGAGCACCAGCGCTGCTTTCAGTTAACAAAATCTGTCGTAGACTATTTATGTAAGAGGGAAGAATCCAGCAATGGAGACGTGCTTGTTGTGAAAGGCATACGGTATAGAAAATAGTATTATAGCAACAGCTGGCTTGCTGCACTGTGTTTTGGCAGTGATGATGTAGCCTTTCTTTCTATGTTGCTTGTCTGCACAGTGGAATCAGCACAAATTCCCCATGACACACTTACTTCCATTTGTACATTTTGTTTTGCTAATATAATTTACTAATTCATAAGGCTTCAACAATACATTAAACCACGATATGATACACATTGCGATATTTGTATCACGATATGCATTGCGGTATTTGTATCACGATATGCATTGCGATGTTTGTATCACGATACATATTGCAATACATAACGATACATAGCTGTAAAGAAACAATTCATTTTCGCCGAATTACACAGCTGTAAATTAATGTCTGATGAAAACACAATGTTCAGGAAAACATTGTAATAGCTAAAACTTGTGATGTCTTATAACGAACGTAGCAAGAGAATTTGGCAAGCTCGAAATGGTTTCCAGGTCTAGCTTTTCACGTAGTTTCAACATGATAAAATGGTTGGAAAATATGTTTCCAATATGTCGAGTATTACATCATGAGAAAAGTATCGCGATTAATCAGTGAATCGTTACAACCGTACTAATTTCAAATACAATTAAAAAAACCAATCCATGTGCCACCCCTGGGCATGAAGAGCATAAGTCATTGATACTAAAATGTGTATCATAATTACTTGCTCGAGCAGTACTAATTATATTATCACCTAAATGTGTTGCTTCCAATGCACCGTTTTATGATAGTGCTTGATTTTGAGTTGATGCATGTGCACTGTACTGCATCCTTCATGAAAGAGACTGCACGATATGTATGTTTGTTGCAAATTAACTGCAAGTTACAATGATCTTTATAACTTGTTAGGAAATAGCACATTATATAATTGCACATGGATCAACAAATTTAACTGCTTTAATATAACGCTGTGTTGGGTTTTTTCACATGGAAACTATTTATTATTGCATACATTTAATTAGAATCACACAAATTAAATTCACGTAAACAGCCAAATTAAAGTGGTAGGTTTTTTTCAAATAATGCAGTGTTTTAATGTCAAATATATACAGATGGCAGGCTGTGTCAGTGGACAGTATGTGCACACTTTCTCACCATGTATCACAGGCTTAGAATACCTTCACGTAAGTCGTTTGTGAAAACTTTCTGGTCTGAATTTCTTCAGATGTTCAACGGTTTTATCTGTATTTATACTGGGCTTTGTACAGAAGTCATTTATTTGTTTGATAAAACTGTTTCGTTGAAGGAACAGAAACACAACTTACTCATGTTTAACGTGGTTGTTAATAAAACTACTGTTGAAAGAGAAATGGTTCTTTCATCTTGTGATCGCTTACTGAATAAACACTAATAATTCACTTGTGTGTGTGACTTGTGACTAATACTTTTCCCAATAACGTGTATTACCTTTGAGAACTTCAAACAGTAGAAATATAGGAAAAGTCTTTGGCAAGAAATTGTATTAAGGGAAAGAAATACCACGAAGATGGAGCATGGCTGATATGTGTATGTTATGTAAATGGCTTTGCAGTGTTAAAACAACAAAGTATGAATCTGCATGAAGCACCACATTTAATCTCGATAACATTGGCAAGACACGCATAGAACAATTATAGAAAGATCACCGAGGCCCGACACCATACAGGGGCAACCCAATGAAGACAAACCATCCCAAACTTAACAGTGCGACACTCATTTAAAATAGTATTTGTTTGTGATGTAACAAACCATACAACTAGTGCTATCGCTAGCTGTGCAAGTAAATATTGCTGACCATAATTATTCTAAATTATTAAGGATTAAGCCAGCTGGTATGTGTCGTATGAGAATATTACAACTTAACTTTTAATATCTTACTGGTATACATAATCATATTCTAAAATATCAGAGTATGTTTTAAATGTTTTTCTCATAATTATATCTCTTGAAACATGGTTGGTTATTCCTCAAGTTGTCTCACAGAGATAGCTATAGATGAATTATACAAACCAAAATTGAATGTGGTATTTCAAAAAGACATTACTAACAAATGAGTAGGTAGTGAAATAGACAAATAAAAACCAGTAATGCTACAAATGAAATTACTTCCAATCCAACAGGTGAATTTGCTAATCAATGTCACTAAGAAATCAGTGTCTTATGATGAATTGTAATATGTTTCTATTCGATAATGAATCATTGCATTGCATACTGCCAAATTCATTAGATTTAACAAGATTGCCATCCAAGGCAAAGGCCCAGATGACAAGTGGACAAGGAAGCCATTGGCTTATTGAGAGTTCAACAATGTTTCATCTATATGCTGCTAGCATTTACACAATCTGTAGACAATTTGTTCCATTCATTCATTGTCAAGCAGTGTTGCATTTTCCCCAAATCATTTATTTTCCAGTTAGTCCATAATGGTACCGACTTTGGGTACATGCTCACAGTTTTGCATTACAATGGCTTAAGCGCCACCTGGCGAGTATAAAGTTGCACACAGGTCATTGGTGGGAGGTTAAATGACATCGGTTTCATGCTTAATTAAACTTTGAGATCATCCCTGAAATGAACATGACACTGTCTGAGAAGAAAGAACACTACTGACTTAGCTGTGTCACAACATTTAGTAGCTCTCCTAGTTTGCCTTAATGTTCACTAACACTGATTAAAATATCACTGACCATTCAGCCAAGCAAAGTAAAAATAAGATGACCGTCCAATACCACGTAACATATTCATGTAGTAGAACTGGCATGAACAGAAGCTAAACTTGGATGGGTTGGTATAAATGGACAAATCTTTGTAGAAGAGCAGAGGATTATCATATACAAGGGGTAATTTTTAATCGCCACGATGGAGCCCTGTATTACCAAAAAATAACAATATATAAACTTGTACGCTTACCAAATATGTACCAATTTCTATCAGCATTTCCAAAATAGTGAGCGACTAGTGGCACCATTTGACAAAGAAGATTTTGAAGCAAAAAGAGACACACAGCCTGGAGCAAAGGATGTGGCCATAACATCCACACTGAGTGCTTATAGTTACATATACTACTCTTTCAGTCATTGAGAAAAATTGATGCTTCTGTTGTTTTAACATCAGTTGATTCAACTTCGACATTCAACTGCGCCATCTGGTGACGAGACCTCCAGATCTTGATAGAGTGGTCATCGCTGACCGTGATGAGCATCTCGGGATCTTGGGGGTTGAATGCAACCGAGTTGACAACATCAGCGTGCTGGAACTTGGCAAGAAACACTCCGTAGTGTCGATCCCACATGTAGCCAAACTTGTCCTCGGCTCCACTGAAATGGTGACACAAGTAATAAGAACAATATGAAAATGTTCATTGGAAAACCGAACTCAGGGACGCAACAAAACGAAAGGGTTAGGCAATCTCGAAATCGATATCAAAGTGGTCAACAGGTGGATGAATACGCTAGGGAGCTCAGTTGGGAAAGCATGGTTAAAATGGTTAAAACTTCAGATGACAACATTTTATTTTGTTTCCTAGTGACATATCACTAGCACGGAGTGAATTCCTCTCGAACCAGAGTTCAGATACATATGTCAACATAAAGGGTTATAAATCAATAACCTGTAAGCAATTCCAAAATGTCAACGGTTGGTTTAGGGTGCTAGGTAGCTATGAGGGGAAAGCAAGGTTAAAAGGGTATTTGACTGATGATGATAACTCATTAAACTTCTTGCACTAACATGGAGTGAATTTCATAGAGTTGGTGCAGCAACAGAGAAAGCCTTACTGTCAAAGTTTGTTACAACACATGGACTCAAAGCTTCTGTAACAACATCATACGCTGAATCAGGGTTACCACTTCACTGACAAAGCAAATAGTGTGTCTCAGCTGATATCATACTTTTTTATTATTTATTTTATATTCATCATCCAAATCATATAAATACAAACACTTAATGTGGCTTATGCAAAATTATTTCTCTTCATGACAAAAACGAATTGCCTGTTATTATTTTCCCCCAACTCAGGATGCTAACACAACATTTCCAGAAGTCACTGATTTTAGTAAACATATCAACTGATGAAATTCCCTGATACACTTGTGTCTCACATATCCGCACACCTTGATTACCAGGGCATTTGGCTGGATTAACGAAAGCATGCAGATTAATTAAACATTCTGTTATAATTCATAAACGTGTAATGTACATCATAAAATTTCTATTGCTTTATTTAAAAAAAATTATTGAACCTCAATAACTGACACGATGTTGAACAAAGAACAAACAATGTTGCTCTTGTGTAAAATAATCACTAGACCTTTAATTGTCTGATTGAATGCATCCGATATTTGATGTTAAAACAAACTGGTAAAGTGAATCATATTATAATAGTATCTGCCATATAATAGAAGCAATTTACATTGCATCAAGATTTTTCCCATGCAAAAGCATACAAATTACTGAAAAACCGGATTACCAATAAAAGAATAAACGAGACACACTGTATATGCTGTATTTGAGAAAATATTTCTCACCAAACCCATAGGGCGCAAATTAGACATGCTGTCATTTTGACAACTTTTGTTGATTTCATACACAGAACATCAACTTACCTGGCAACATATTCATCAGAGGCATCAAGAAAGATGAAGAAGCACTCGTCGTTTGGCGTGTATGCCTTGTGGGCATGAAGGATTGTCTCTACCTTACACATCTGCCACAGGTCAATGACATGAATGTCTATCTCCTGTGCAATCGGGGGTGGATGCAGGGGGTTGTCTATGTGATACCCCTGGGGCCACGCCCGACAGTTCACATACAGGAATCTGCAAAAAAAGAGTAGCAGAGTTTGTTGCACTTCTGAGGTCAGTTTCCTAAGAATAACTATAATTAAAAAATTTAACATACATACGCTCACTTCTGTGGTCTAACACTGCTGAATATTAATTCCTATTTCAGCACAGCTGTATTCATCTTCAGTGGAATGCATGCATAAGGATAATGTTTACAGTATGAATTAAACACACGTAATGAAGTTTACAATATGACTTACAAAATGATGAGGTTTGTAATATGGGATACGCATCAGTAATACTGTTTACAATAAGGCTTATACACCTGTGATGATATTTAAATTATGGTTACAAACGTGATTATGTTTACAATAATATGTGATGAACATATGATAAATCAATATGGCTGTAATTAAGTTTACACTGTTGTTTACACACCTGTGATCAGGTGTGAGACACATTCCGATGATGTGACCGTGTAACTCTATCAGATGGTCGACCGAGTCAAACTCTTCATCCTGATTTAAAGCCCCTTGATTCTCGGCAATGTCGGGCAACAGATGGAACTGAGGTGGTGCCATCGACGTGTTCGGTAATTCATTCACAGTATTGCGGGGCATGTTCATCTTGCGTTCGGCTTCGAGAGACCGGATCCGTTTCACCCCGATTTGATGGGGCGTGTACGTCTTGATTCCTGTTGTAAATATTAAATACTTATCTCCAGATGCTACTTCGTCTGTGCTCCGGGTCTCTTTGGCATTTGTATTTGACGGATCCATAAATTTTGACTCATGACTGCCTGGTCTCGTATCACTACAAGAGTCACAACATACATCCTGATCAATATTGTCACCTGAGTTGTAGTCCACCCCTCCGCTGTTTCCCAGTGAATCCCTAAACTGCACCCGGGAATCAGATGATGCAGTCTCACCCTGTGTATCCACACATAAACATGGATTTTCAGTGTCAAAATCCCAAACTGCGTCCACACATTCCTGACTAGACTGTTGTGTGTTTGAAGCACCAGCATCGTCAAAACGTACATGTCGCAACGCATCAGCATATCGTACAGAACACTGCTCAGTCAAACACCCACAGACATCACTCAAGTGTGATGAATGATTTGATGACTGGAGACAGTAACTGCAGGTCTTGTGGGAATGTGAAGTAGAAGCGGCAGAATCAGTGTCACTGGCAGTGTCGGTGACACATTCGTCTGGCAAAGACACTGTGTCACGGCAATTGGCGATCATGATGGTTCGCATCGAGCTCGCGTTGACGTTATGAAACTTGAAGAGACGCATAACAACCGACTCCTGCTCCGACTCTAGCGCCTGGCACGCCTGAAATAACACGACACATCTTGCAACGACTGTATTTACCAAAATGTATATGTATCCTGATTAACATGGTTGAAGTCCTTTCCTGGCCATTGCCAGTTTGCCCATGATATTGGTTAATTCCAGTGCAAACGCATGACAATTTACACATCCCGGATACACAGGTTCACTCCCTAGCAACAGGGTTTACTTGTACATAAAAATGCATTTGGTATAACAAATAAAAGGCATTTGGCCTGAGGCCATTTCAAATTATCTAGTCTATAAATTAAAGAAATCCTAAACAAAATACCTGACAACATATTGCCGCCATAATAACATTTTGAACTGCCTCTGTACAAACAATTTAAAACATCAAACCAAAGTGACCAAACTATTCTGATGTAGCAGTTTCAAGCTTGAATTGAGATAAGCTTACAAAGCTCAGAGGCAATATAAAAAAGAGAAATATAAAAGCAAATGTTCATTATTATAAATCTCACAAGTCAAAAATGTAAAATTATAGCATAATAACCACCATAACCAAGTACATAATTTACTAAATGGGCAAATTTGTTTTTATACCCAAAGCTAAATATGTAATATCCAAAGCTGAATGAACTCCTACCTTATTGAGCCAGAGCACAGAGCAGGATGTCAGAGAGCCCATCCAATGGAGGTTGCCCGAGAGCAGATAGTTCTCATTGTACCACGTCCCAAAGATGTCATACGGCTTGTTTAGTACTCGACACTGCAGCTCAAAGCCACCTGTCATAACAACGTGTCAAATAAGATCATAATTTTTAATTACTACCTGCAAATAATAGTATATGAAATAGCCATTTTTTTTCTAAATCATAATTGTGAAGTTTAATGTTAATTAAAAACAAAATATTTTACAACAAAACAATACATTTGCAATATTAACATTACTCTCTTTCAGCATTTCACATTGCATTTTCACTTATTAGTTATTACAGTTACCTGAAAATAATAATTATGTTAAACTGCAATTGGTTATAATAATAAAAAATAGGTGTACACTGTATTTAGCTTACTTAAAATATATAACATTAATCAATATAACATTATTCACATTTAGCACCTTACTTTATGTAAAAAGTACAGAAATTCTAATAATTACTGTTATGAAAAAATGTTAGCTGTGAATGTTGCTAAGGAACATACACAAAATGTTTCTACTGACCAACCAAGTTGAACACAGCAATCTCTCCGGATGTACTGTGGGCCCCAAAATGTACCCCAGACACAAGCAATAGGGTGTCATTATGGTTGAACTGTGAGAACTGCGTGTACTTCCATGTAAACTCTCGCATGTCTGCGTAATACTGCAGTGATGTCGGGTGATTAACGTTCCACACCTGAAACATTACCTTCATTAATAGTACTTCCTTCAACTACTTGAAGAACTGGGTTTTATTATGACTTTAATTATACATTATTGTAATCTGTTGTATTTGCAAAAAACAATTGCCTCACAACTGGAATTTATGTAAATTACGTATAAAATACACATTTGTGCATTCGTTTTTATGCCACCAAAAGGACACTTTGTGTGAGCAGTTTTGAACAGAATTTGAGGATGTTCATCTGACACAGAGTAAGTCAGATGGCTGAAATAAAACCTGGGTTGAATAGCTGACACTTAATTTGTTGCAATGATAATGATGGTTGTTTGAAAAGAATGGTTGACTGGCTGTTGACAATGCTGATCCATAAGACTAAGAGAATATATCAAACTATCTAGGCATTCAAGATATTCTGACACACATAAATCTGGTTGTGTAACTTGTTCTGGTTGTAATATTGTGGCAGCCTTCTAAAAGACAATAGGGGTAAGGATGTGGGAGGGTCTGATTACCTTAATTTGAAAATTATAATCAATTGTGTTGGGGAAGGCAGTGTTAGTTGAGCCACTGGGTTAGTTGAGCCACCCATGTTTCCCAGGAAACTACAGCAGCGACAGTTACATGGTACCACCCAGTGATTGAACATGTTATTAGAACATGATTGATGTACAATAAGTGCCATTTGTCACAATGGTCAGAAAATGTGAGCTAAACGTATGTTTTTTGATGTTTTTCTAAACTTTTTGTGATTGTGATTAATGTCTGCTAGGGTGTAAACTATCAATGCACCTGACCAGTCTTTATTATCTGTGCACTTACAAATGGTTTAACTATGCACAGGGAAGATGATTATTTACCACACTTCGCGCATTAATGAGAAGTTAATTAAAAAGCTTAATTGTCGAAATGGGGCTAGTTGAGCCACACAAGGCCCAAGGGAGGGTACATTAGGTGAACAGCAATTAATGAACAAAGATGAGTATTGTTTACCCCAAAACACATCAAGGAATTAATTTTTCCGAGCAAATTGGGACATCGGACAGCTACAATGCAACACATTAGCAGTTAGTTACAATAGTTATGATTGGCATAAAAGTCAATATTAACTGAGTGTGTCAACTTATTAATTAAGCATGTAGATTTGTCAGAGATGTGTTGTACCCATTGGGTAAATGTGTTGGCTGAGTTGTTAAATTTTAGTACAAGGCTTATGGAAAGTACACAAATAAAGCATTTACCTAATTTATGCTACACTGTGGCTCAACTTACCCCACACCAAGTGTTAGTTGAGCCACCTTACTAACCCTGTGTTGTGTTGTTGACTGCATAAATGAGAGTATGCGACATTGGCACAGCCAATGTTGCATATGGGTTTTTATGCGAGCAACACCACATACAATTAATGATTGGTCCATTGCTAATTTATTCTATTATGCTAATCCAGCAGAGCTGGGTGACGCACTCTGTGACCCACTTTGCCTGCCTCCATATTTTGAACCAATCAGCGCGCACCAGCTGCGTGACGCTACAGATTTCAAACTTGGACTAGCCACTTCGTTTTGTGAAAGCATACGGAGTGGATGCGCTTTGAAAATTTTTCCCACCCTCCTCCCCATCTTTCTCCCTGTTGTGTGTTTAATTGTTAGCAGCAATTGTACATCTTTGGTGGAAGTGGGGTGTTCATGTCTCCAAGCTTTCCCATTTTTTGATTGCGATAGTGGACATGGGAGTTTTGGCTTTCCCAGAAGTGTTCACGGGTTTTAACGCTGGGACGCAGCTCGCTTCCCTTCCACCTTGTATTTTAGAACTGTTCGTGTAGCGAATTGGCCCCACCTTTGTAGTTATTCCAGTTAGAGCTAGTGTATTTTTAAGCAGGTAGTTGTATTCATAGACTGAGTGATAGCATGTAGGGCATTATGCTATTTGGTTTAAGGGTGTTCCATGACAATAGTAATGCCATTGTTTCTTTTATTTGTTCTAGGAATACTGCTACTGCTTTGTGGTGAAATGTGGGCTCTATTGAACCCGACGTCCAGGAGGCTCGCATGGGGCGTAGTCAGCCTGGCGTTGGGTTATGGAGCCCACATTTCTTTGCTTTACATTTCTTTGAAAGTGGGCTTACCCTTAATCCCCACAATAAACATCATTCATTTGGCCTTTTCATATCTCTATATCTGTGTTGTGTTGTTGATTGCATAAAATTATTTATGCATACTAGATATATTATCTTGGTATAAAATTATCCACTAATAACCACAGTTTATGTGAGTAAAAACAATTTTGAGTTAGGAATATAATCATGCCCTAGATATCAAAAAGAACGAAAAATGGCTCAACTAACACTGCCTTCCCCTACTGCCATCATTAGATGATTGTATATCGGTGATTGTATAACTGATTGTACTGTTTTCATGGTCAGTTGTTGTGACTAGCTATTTGGCCATTTGGCTACGACATAGCTGTGGCTGCCAAACATGTGATATGTAACCTTGGCTATAACATGGAATAAACGGGAGTGGATGTATCTTGCTTGATCCATACTGTAGCTGATATTAAGAGTAATTCGAGTAAACCCATCGAACGACATATGTACACAACACAAGTGCAACATACATGGGTCCATTTCCACAACATAAACAAATTGCTCTGTCAATAAATCTTCACCTTGATGTAGCCATCCTTTGAGCAGGTAGAGAAGAGTTTGCCATCGTGCGAGAAGGAGACATGCAGGACTTGATCACGATGCTTCCGCAGCACTTCACACTGGATGAGTGGGGTGTGATAATAGAGGCGCTTGAATTCACTCAGCCATGATGTCTTCCTCGGGGCGAGATGTCGGCAACGAGGTTCAACTTTCCACCAATGGAAGAAGATCGCCTTCCAGAGAAACTCATCAACTGCCACCTGGTGCCAGTGATGGCAAGTCTGTAATCAACGGTGAAACAGTATCTCACATCAACAATTCGATATACACGTTCACATTAAACAATGGAGGCATCTTACACTTCACTACTTATAGTTTATCACAGACATCTTACACTGCACTACTTATAGTTTATCACAGACATCTTACACTGCACTACTTATAGTTTATCACAGACATCTTACACTGCACTACTTATAGTTTATCACAGACATCTTACACTGCACTACTTATAGTTTATCACAGACATCTTACACTGCACTACTTATAGTTTATCACAGACACTACGTTATAGTGGACACTGTTTACAATGAACACTACCTATAACTTCGACAATTGGACATTGCTTACTATGGATGCTACTTACAGTGCACACAGTGCTAATAGTGGACACTGTTTACAATGAACACTACCTATAACTTCGACAACTGGACATTGCTTACTATGGATGCTACTTACAGTGCACACAGTGCTAATAGTGGACACTGTTTACAATGAACACTACCTATAACTTCGACAATTGGACATTGCTTACTATGGATGCTACTTACAGTGCACACAGTGCTAATAGTGGACACTGTTTTTATGGACACTTCTAGTGGACATTGCTGACAAATGAACCATGGTGAACATTGCTTATATTTTTATTATTATTACGGCGAATATTGCTTACAATAATCACTGCTTATGGTGAACACTGCTTACGATTCTGATTCTCACTGCTTACATTAGACAGCGCTAGACAGAGGACATTTGCACATGTTCAATTTCCATGATTTTGACTTGACTTTCCATGAACGATGGAAACTATACAGTCACTACAAGAACCTAGTGTGAGTTGTGCAGAAGACAGTACTCATGTGAGAAGGCAAAACGTGACCTCGCCATTACCTCGGATGAGTTGAGCAGACATCGTGGAGTGAGATGACTGAAGATGTGGAGCAGTAGGTTGTCGGGCAGATACTGCCACGGACAATAGCTGCACTCATCCTGTCTGTTGGCCAGCAGGTTCGGCATTGTCAAAATATTGGCACTGCAATGAGCCACATTCAGCATTATGACACTACTTCATTAGGATAAGCGCTGTGAGTGTGACATCATTTCTGTCTTCTATTGCAATCTGCTGCTGTTGTTAAGAATACATGTATACTTGAGATGACTAACATTGTGCACATTTTGGTCCGTGTATGCTACGTTAACATCACTATCCAGCTATTATTTTAATAAATAAATTCCTCATGTTTGTGCGAAACTACGTAGACAACTGCAGCTTTCAGAATAAACACTGACCTCCAATGATCAACCTCAATTAGCTACAGCTACAATTAAGGCTGTACCTGCAGTTAGTCATAATCTGCCTTTTACATCTGCGTCTTATCCTTAGCCAGAGTCCTTAGCTCCCTCAGTTTTGTTGATGCTTTATAAGTTTTGATATCAATGCCTAAAATCCTATTTGCTGTATCATATGATATTTCATACTTTAATTCTCTTAATGTTTTGTTTTCTGATATTTCCAAATACTCTGGCTCTGTGCACTTGTTCCTTGTCATGATTTAAAAGGCATAAAATACAACATAAATCTAAACAATGGTAGCAGGGGTGGATCCAGGTTTTTGAAAAAGTGGGCCCATGTTAATGTTTCACGGCCATGATGCAAAACGAGGTGCGGAGTGCCGAGGGGGGTGGGAGTGGGGAAGTCCCCCCTTCCCACCAGTTGGAATTTTCCGAGAAATCACTTGAGAAGGTGCAATATTGTGACACCTAAAATCTGGTTTTCAGCCAATTAATATATTTAAGTTGTAAATGTAATTCACACAAAATGACCTAACCAAAAGGCCTATTAAACATTTGAAACATGCGTATTGCAAAATTGTTTAAGACAAGTATAATACACCATGTACTGGTAATGTTGAACTATAGCAAGTGTGTTACTGTTAACTAAAACAAACAATATACAAGTGCAAGGAACTGTTTTTGTGACATAAAGAAGCAAGTGCTATCAAATCAACTTTGAATAAGAAACAACTCATGACAGAATTATGTTACAATTATACAAATTATTGTAAACAGTGTACATTAAAAAAATCAAGTAATGCTTTAGTTTAGTTGTTTTTTATTTATTTAGAAATACAGTTAGTGCTATCGTGCGACCATTTAATGTTTAAGTACAGTTCTATTAGTAACCATTGCTATTAGTTCCTGTGCGATAATTTGTAATGTTTTCATTAATTTATCACTCAATCGGCTATGAACATGTATATGGGCATTTTGGTCGATTTGAGACAAAAGGCAATTAGGCAGGACAGTCATTTCTAGCTGCAATAAAACTAAATGAGACAGAACACCATCCTGAAATTGTAATATACTATTTACCTAATAAAGATCTGTGCAGAGTGCAAACATGGTAATCACAGGTCTTGTCCCATATTCTCATTTTGGGCGTTGAAATTCATAGAACATCAACAAAGAAAACGCTGTTTGGTAACTGAATAAAATGTAATGTTACTGGTCATACACTAAATCCCTTTTGTCATGCTAAAATACAATTCCATTGTCACTTTTCCCGGTATGCTATTTGTAGCAAATCTACTATCCAAAGTGTGTTTTATTATGTTATAGCATGGCAATAGTGCGATTGCTAACTAAAGTCTAAAGTAAACTCTTTTTTGCCAAAAAAATCATTTGCTCCCTTTACTAGCCATTTCATCTCCAAATGTCGTCCTGCTACTGAAAAACTTGGATGTAGCAAGTGACAATTTTGACAAATACTGAAATAATTATTAATGTGGTTTCAAGGCTAGGACTTTGCACCCAGTTGTCATGCACTTGCAATGGAATTTGACAATAAAATTAGCATGGTCAGGTGGTTATGGGTCAATATGGAGACAAAAGAAGGAAAATACTACACTGAATATTGTAGAGCTAGAAATCAAGTCCGTAAATTAACGAGGAGGATACAGAAGGAATTTTAGATGAAGCTAGCAACAGAAGCTAAGACAAACCCAAAAGCAGTATGGCATATATAAACTCCAAAACCAAGAATTGGGAAGGTGCATGTTTTAGACCTGAACACAGACCTTAAAGATCCTAAATCTAGACTCACAGATTCTGATAGGGAAAAGGCAGATGTCTTATGAAATTTTGTTTCCTAGGAAATTTGTTTTCAAATGTTTTTACTATAGAGCCAGATGGTGACATCCCTCAATATAGTTTTGAATGTATATATGTTTGCAGATGATACAAAGGTTTTTAAAATGATTACTAATCCACATGACCAGCATACACTACAGAACGACTTAGATTATTTATCATCTTGGTCAAGCAAATGGTTATTAAGGTTCCACCCAGATAAATGTAATTTAATGCACATATAGAAAACAATACAGCAAGAATATGCATACAACCTGAAGATAAATAATACTGCCCATGAATTAGGAGGAATAGAAGAACAAAAAAACATTGGGGTTATAATTAATTCAAACCTAGAATTTGATAAACACATCAACCAAACACTAAACAAAGCAAACAGTATCATGGCAGTTATTAGAAGGTCCTTTACAACCCTAAATCAACATCATTTTGTGCCATTATATAAAGCTTTAGTTAGGAGTCATCTAGATTATGCAATATCAATATGGTCCCCTTATAAACAGAATTACAAAGATGCCATCGAAAATGTGCAAAGACGCGCAACAAAGCAGCTTCCTGTTATGAAGAATATTCCTTATGAGGAAAGACTTCAGAGATTGAAACTTCCTACACTTGCATATAGACGAACTTGTGGTGATATGATTGAGGTATTTAAACTGCTCCATGGGAAATATGACAGTGATGTATCTAACATTGTCAAGCTGCACAAAGACAGTGATACAAGTGAAGGAACAAGGGGTCATAGTTTGAAATTGTTTATAGAACGTGCTTGTACAAATGTTAGAAAAGAAAACCGTCTAGATAGACATTGGAGTACTGAAGAGTTTCTCTACAACTACAAAGCTGCCTTGCCAGGAAGTCGTACAAGCATTCCAAGGGAAAGATGAAGATCTGACCACCGAGGCCACCACCTATACGGCTATGAATATGATCAAGAAGAACCTAAATAAACCTAAGTAATTCCAACGAGTAAGATTTCCAGCTGCTCAGCCTCAGGTTACATATGCCTTCAGCAGCACTGCACCGCTCTGGCCAATTTGGTGGCAAAATGGAACCCCTCTGGATCCGCCCCTGGTGGTAAGGCATCGAATGTATCAACATCGTCAGCATGCAATACGCTACCACGAGTACCATTAAATTATCATAATTATTTATTGTCAAATAAAAAGTTTGCAACGCACGGTCGGTATAACGCCGATTTATCTCATTTTCTAGAGGTTACGCATCATCAATACCTTTGGGCTTGTTCTCTATTTCATACATATACAAAACAACGTATACAGTCATGCAACCAGTATGTTATTTGAGGTATTTTATTACCTTTACTGGAAAGTCAACCGCTGTTTTATTTACAGAGATGGCCAGGTTCAAAGGTCAGCCTCAGAAAATACACAGAAACAGGAGTGTTCAAACGATAATGCCGATATATTATAAATAATCGCATGCATCTATTGATGTGTAGGGCATGTTGAAACCCTATCACTTTTGTTTAAAAAAAGCACACGTGTTTTTATTTTGGCTTACTGAGTAGTTCATCAATTCTTTTGTTTTGATGTAAAAATACTATTATATCAATCCAGTCCAAACATTTCCATCATCTTATAGATGTCTGATATCCAAGGAGCATATAAGATTTGCCATCCAAGCCAAAGGCCCAAATGGCAAGTGGACAAGAAAGCCATTGGCTTATCGAGAGTCCAACAATGTTCATCTACGTGTAACCCACCCTCCTGAGATATGTGTCAACCTTGTCTTTAAACATATTCACGCTGCTAGCAGTTACACATCCGTAGACAATTTGTTCCATTCATATTGTCCTCTGTGAGAACGAGTACTTCCTGATGTCCAACCTACACTGATCCTTTACACGTTTTACCTCATGTCCTCTGGTTCTGTTCTTTCTCGAGTGAGAAAAACATATTTCTATCAATATTTTCATACCATCCAATATCTTAAAAACTTCAATTTGGTCTCCTCTTAATCCTTTGTATTCGTTCAAGCATATCTATATCCTTCTTACGATATGGTCTCCATGCTTGTATACAGTATTCTAAATGAGGTCTAACTATTGCTTTATACAGAGGTATAATTTGCTTTTTTTCCTTGTATGTTATGTTTCTCCTAATCAACCCAAGAATTTTATTACCCCTTGAAGCTGCAATACCACACTGCTCTGAAACTTTCATATCAGCACTTATTGTTATTCCTAAGTCCATTTCTTCTACAGTAGTACCTAGAACAGTGTCTCCCATGTTGTAGTTTACATTCACGTTCCCGTGTCCTGTATGTAGGCATTTACATTTCCCAAAATTGAATAACATCTGCCATTTTTCAGACCAACAGCGATTGCAATTAGACAAAGTAGTACAATGGAGCTGTGTAACTGATAGTAATAAATACAGTACATACCGAATGTTGGAGCTCAGGCTAATGCCACACTGGTTCTCTCTGTGGCTTAGGGATGATCTCAAGATATTGATGTACGACTGTTACATTTTGGTTTCATGGGGGTAGGGTGGTGAGCAGCTGTTCCGGTTAGCATCATACATCAATGACATGTATTTGTGTCATTTGTCATTGTTCTTTTATAATCACAGTTCACAAGGTTGCGACTTTGAGTGCATGCAAGCAATCTTGCATTGCGACAGCTGAATACGAATGGTGTGCGACTGTTACGACATGAAGGACGAGGGCATGTTCACGGTATCCACAGGTCAACAGGGTTCAAAGTTTTATGTAGTAGGGTGAGGGTGGTCTGAAATGAAATGATGGTCTAATGTAGTGTCATACATACATATCTTGAGATCATCAATGAAATGTCATGAAATATCCATCCACTAAAATTGTGCTATGGAACTAAAGAATAACATCATCCAGATGGCAGTTATTTAGTCTTCAGGTGGAATGCCATCTTCTCCACTGTTCTTTCCTCCAGTCAGGGATTTCTTGGCCTTCTTCTTTGCGACTGTTTTGTAACGACATATATAAATTATGCTTGAAAGAAAATATACAATGGTATTAAAAAAAGTGTGTATCTCCTGTACAATAAGCATTCAGTTAGCAGTAACATTATAAGGAGTATTTTGCTCTGAACCTCAATGTTACGCTTTCATGTCACAATTATTCATATTACAAATTCAGTAACACAGGAACTAAATCAAAACAATATTGAAATTTTATTTCAATAAAACATCTATATTATACAACCATTTCTGAACCAATATATTCAGGATCAGCCAAGTGACAAAATGCCTGTAATAACGAATTGAAGATGCTTAGGGAAGATCTCAAAACAAACATTCAAAGTTTCATGTAGCAGGGAGTCTGAGGTTAAACAACATTGGTGTTGTGTGATGGTATAAACTGATGTTTTTGAGATCACCCCTAATAGAGAGTTACCATATTCGACATAATAAGCATACAGTATGCTTAAAAAAGGGCCATGGAAAAATGTCAAGGAATCTGTTCTACAAGCATACACCAAAATTTGTTTCTCCAGACAAAAAGTAACTGCATAACACTAGTTGCATCATTCTGTGGTTAGTGTAGAACAACTGAAAAATGGTGCCAACTGTTTAACACCAGATGGTGACACTATTCAGTTGTTCCACACTAGTCAAATAACAATAATTATGGATCCTGCTGATTAAAAAAGATGGTGTACGCTAATTAGGGCATGTATGCTTAATATGTCGAATACGGTACCTAGTCTGAAGAAACTATCTTAAAGACAGTTCCACCCGAATACCTTCACAATGTTTAAGAAAGTAGCTTTATAATGTGATGTGTTCTTTGAATAAAGTATCAAACATCAAAGAGTAATTCCAACTGCTTGTTTTCTTGCCATTACAAATAAAAAAAAATTCATAAAATGATCATGTTCTCCCATTGAACTTTTTATTTATCCTGGTCTGGGCCCATTTTGAAAATGATTTTATTTTGACCTAAAAACTGATTTGGCTAAGTACATAATTCCAACTTCTGCTGCCATTGCAGTCAAAATATTACTTATTTAACAAATATAGCCTAGACTTCATCATGGTACAGCAACTAGTAAACGCTAACGGACGCACACTCAACCAGTGGAATGACAAACAAAAAGCTGCATAAAAAGAACTACAGGAGACAACATATTTTGTGGCTTTGAATGATCACAGTCTCGACTGGCTGTTTGCAGAACCCAGTAAAACAACATACACAAGTTATTCAAGGACTTCATGCTGGTCTCCGATGTTATAAGCAACTTGTGAAGAATAACTATGAAGTCAAATTAGCACCCTGGATGCAGAAAATGCAACTTATATATGCGATTCACATGACTTTTGTCTTGCAGAATCATGGACCTTTAATAACTAAAATAACATTACAATTGATATTACGGACTAACTTTTTTGTCACAAATGCCAAAATAAAAGTGAAACTAAAGCCGAGTTTTAGCAATCAGTTGCCAGCACAGTTTGCAGTGCACATGTGGCCCTAGTCACAGTTCTGCCACAGTTCTGTTGCTACCTCCCCGAGGTGCCTTTTGATATCTCAACACACACACACAAGCAGCATCAGGTCACCGTTGCTTGCTCTGAGCCGCCTCCTTCCTTGCAGCGTCCTGCACAAGCTGTGTGTCGCACTCGTCCGCTGGCAGCTGCACGTAGCGTACAACTGACCCACGGATGAAACAGTTCTTCACAGACAACTGAAACAGTTCAAGAATGCAAGTGCTAGAGCGATGCCAGCGCTAGAAACAGTTCAAGAATGCAAGTGCTAGAGCGATGCCAGCGCTAGAAACAGTTCAAGAATGCAAGTGCTAGAGCGATGCCAGCGCTAGAAACAGTTCAAGAATGCAAGTGCTAGAGCAGTGCCAGCGCTAGGTCTTCTACATTTTTTATTATTCAGTTTGTGGACCTTTTATTATTTATTAATGATTGCTTTTTAGTGACATTTTAGATGACTTTGTAATATAAAAAAATAATGCCATAGACCTGTCTATTTTGTATTATGTGATTCATGTAGGAATGGCTTTAACAAAACACACGTGTTTCACTTCACATCTGTAAAGCGAACATACTTTTAATAATAATAAAGTTGGTGGCCCTATATTTAGTTGAACAAACTTATTCGATTTTGAGTTACATGCAAAGTGCATGGCACTTTTCTCCTGGCAGACTTGTTCACACAAACACCATACAACATCTCTTTTGGAAGCATCTAGCCACACTGTGTGAAAGCTGTTTGTTCTTACAATTCTATTCACCACACCATATCATGTACTTGTGGAATAAACTTTCATGCAGTTACTGAAATCCCATTATTGTCTATTGCGTTTATACAGCTGAACATGGGCAGTGTATCATGTTGTTATGGGCAGTGTATAATGTTGTTATATCCTCCTGTGCATACATAATTGTGTATTACGTATAATCATGTAACATGAATTAGTAATATGTAACAAGAACTATGTATACCGATTATAGACCAGTGGTCCTGAGCAATTTCATAATCTTTGATTCTTCGTTAGACAAGTATTGATTACTACATACCATGTGTGGATATTTATCTGGATCCGTGACGCTGATGTCTGTCAGTTTGATGTTCAGAAACTGGTCGACTGAGTGCAATGTGCCACATATGCTAAAACAAAAAGAGAACAGATCAATAATGGAATCATTATTTTACACAAATATGATGTATGTGTGCGTATCATTTGGACTATTGTTGACAGTTCTAATCATGCTGTATCAAATACATTTCTTTGTGAAAACATAATTATTTCTTGACATAAATAAGCGATTTTTGTCTCGTGTGTCATATTGATGTATTTCAAAAGTGTTAGAATAAGGTATATTATAAAAATATTCAGGTAGTTGTTTATTTATTAATTTATGATAAAATTTAAGTTCTTGTAGCTTGTAGATGTCACTGACTTTTAATAATGAGTTCTTTATAAATAGGAGCAGCGTGTGCATTATATTTACTTAACGTGATTATTCTGGGTTTTTTTTTCTGAAGTATAAATATGCGTTGCGTTTGGCCCCAGGCCAATATACCATAATTTATATGAGGAAATATGATAGAATTATACATTGTCCTTAAAATATGCTGTGGTAATTTTTTTTCAGTTTATTTACAATTCCAGTGGTTCTAGATATTTTGTGTGCTACTTTGTTTATGTGGCTGTCCCAATTCAAGTGATTATTTAATGTGATACCCAGAAAGTTGAAGTTATTTACATATTCAATTACAGTTCCCTTTACTAATAGCGCAGGCTTTTCTACTTTCTTTTGTGGCATATGAAACATCATAGCTTTAGTTTTGTCAACATTTAGAGCAAGTTTGTTTACGTTAAACCAGTCACATATCTTGTTTAATTCTTTGTTTATATTGTTATTTAAGTCACCAGGTAGATTAAAGATTAATCTAATGTACTGGTTAGGGTTGTGTCATCAGCATAAGTTATGAAGTTGAAAAGGTCACTAGCAATTGGTAAGTCATTAATTTATATAATGAACAACAAAGGTCCTAATATCGACTGTTGCGGGACACCAGTAGTAATATATGCTTCTTTAGATTTTATATTTTCAAATTGTATGTACTGTTTACGATTTTATAAATAGTTCTTAAAGAGGTTAAGTGCTGTGCCTTTTATGCCATAATGCTTTAATTTATCCATGAGTATATTATGGTCTATTGTATCAAAAGCTTTTGATAAATCAATATATATATATTTATTGGAGTTAGAGATTTGTTCATTTCCTGAATAATTCTGTATATTATTTCAAGGGTGGCAAGTTCGGTTGAATGTTTCTCTCTGAAGCCATATTGACTACTGTCATATAACTCTCTAGTCTAAGTGTGGAAGTATTCATGGTGTTGGTCAAATATGACTCTAAAATATCTTAGAAATTGCTGGTAAGATCGAGATTGGACGGTAATTATAAAAAATAGTATTATCACCTTTTTTGAATAGTGGTATTACTTTAGCAATTTTTAGTTTGTCAGGAAATATACCTGTTGACAAAGATTGATTGAGTATTGTGGTGACAGATTTACAAATTTCATGTTTTATTGTTTTTAATAATATAGTTGATATGCCGTCTTTGCAACTACTAGATTTAGGATACATACGGTTAATTATATTTATTGTAGTATCTTCACTTATAGGTTTAAAAGTTAATTTATGTATGGTCTGGTTTTTGAAATAATCTGTATGACACTTGCCGTTACTACTTATTTGTGATGCAAGTTTGGGACCAATATTAAAAAAAAAATTAAATTGATTTGCAATATCTGTTTTATCAGTAACAGTTGTTCCAATTAAATTGATACCAACCTTATTTGCAGAGCTAGCCTGCTTATAATACAATTCTAATATATTTGCGATATATTGTATTAAATTTGTTCTGTCAGTCTATGTATAGCTTCTTAATCTTATTCTTTTCTATACCATCATTAACTTTCTGCTGTACTTCCAGAAAGTTAATGCTAGTCACTAAGACAACATCTGTAAGAAAAATTTTAATTTTAAAATAAGATTTAGTAGGACTACTAAACAATCTGATTGTATTAATGTAAAAGGACCAAAGATATGGAATGATCTGTGATGATATTAAGTTGTGCAATTCAATTTATCAATTCAAGAAAAATTATAAAGTTTTACTCTTGTTTAGGTATGAATAATGCCTTGTTTTCACGTTGTGTGTGTATATATATATATATATATTTCTTATTATTATATCTTAACTATATACCAACTACCATGATTCTTTTTGGGTAGTTTAAGCTTAGCTTAGTTAAATCATTTGTCTTATATGTATGGAATCAGTGGCTGAGTGCAATATAATAATTTTATGGGGAATGCTATATACAAGTTTTTAACTTCTTGCATTTCCCTTCAACATTTTCTAATTGTCTATCTATATTTATATATTCAGTCTTCCATATTTGTGGTAGTTATGTTTACAACTATGTATGATTGAAAATGTACATGTATCGATTATGTTGAATAAAATTCAATTAAATTCAAAACATGTCCCGTCATTCAAAAGAAATAAAACATGTTTACGACTAAAATATACCTTAATTATTGTACATGTAATATCAAATATTAGTGATATTCGCACAGCCGGGCACTGCGAATGGCATCGTCCATTATGGTGTCCCAGGCTTTTCTTCCCTCTATTATCGCTCACCTCAAATCGTTCTTCAACTCAACAACGACGTCCTTCCCGACCAGCGACTTGAAGAATGAATAAAACAACTGAAAATAAAACATGGTCGTGATTACTTCAACTTTCATAGTGAACAAAATTAATAAATTTTTTTCAAGAAGAAGCATATACATACCATTTTCCGTTACGAAAATCGCCAGGCCCGCGTTTAGAAAATCCCTCAACGCCGTTCGGCGGCGCCTGCATCGGAACCATCCGTCAACTTCCGGTTCCGGTAGCGATCCATTCTGCAAGTCACACGCTAAAACATAGGTTGAAAATGTCATTACAAATGGAACAAATGCCGCACGGTGCAGCACAACATGAATATGGTACCCCTATGCAAAGGCACTGGAGTCCATATTCAATGAATGGCGGGTAGGTAACAAGCAGTTCCGTTATTGAACTTGAAGATTCTTACCCCGGCTCAGGTTCTGCGTGCTCTAACTTTGGGTATCGCCAAATTTCGTGGTAACGTGGTATTGTATCGGTTTTTTCAATTGCCGTTTGATCACTGGAGATCTGTGTTACTCAGAAGTGACAGCGGTAATCTTGCATAAACAGGGTCCTTATTATTACGGCTTTGTGTATCACTCTTCCCTCGCTTGGTCTCTTTCCCCAAATCACTCTAACTCGGGCCCCTCTAACTCTTCCTACCAGGTTTACAACCTGTAATGGCACACTAATTTATCATTTCTTTTGTAATTTAACAAAATATATATTAGAGAGTACAGCAGCAATATTAATAAAAAATTCTATGATCATCAACCGTATTTCATAATTATGGATACTACTCTGAAAAAAACGACATCTTACAAAATTCATAGAAATTAATATTCAAAACAAAAAGGCAATGTTAACAGTCAGAGAGGATTTAGTCTCTACTAAAATATATGAGAAACTAAACATAAGTCCAACGGTTGACACAAACCGTAACTAACATTATTCTAAAGCTAAAAATAAATATATGATTAGTAAATTAGTGAAATTTAATAAATATAAGCATAAAAAGTCTACATGGATAACTCAAGGTTTGCTAGCCTCAATACGACACAGAGATAAACTTTACAAACAAACAAAATTAAATCCTGATTCTCCAAAACATGAAATGTTATTGATTAATCTAAAAACATACAATGTTATATTGAAAAGGAGCTTTCGTATAGCAAAGCAATCATATTTTGAAACACGTTTTAATCAATTAAAATTTGACATAAAAAGTACTTGGAAAACTATAAATGAAATCCTGTTTAAAGATAAAACTAACAAATCATTTCCTATGTATTGTAAAGAATTAAATTCTATTATGACAGATAAATTGGAAATTGCAAATAAATTTAATGCATTTTTTTTTTACTAATATAGGGAATCATCTGGCAAACAATATTAAATACAAAGGCTTCCATGATCATTCGTATTATCTAAATAAAAACGTAAACTCTGTTTTTACATTAAAAAAATTTAAGAACATACTGTAAACAGAATAATAAATAATCTACCCAACAAAAATAGTTATGGATTTGATAGTTTTTCCTCCAAACTACTAAAATTAATTGAACCTGCAATAACTAAATCTTTAACATTATTAACAAATCAAGTATTAACCACAGGAGTATTCCCTGATAAATAAAAAAATATCTCTTCTACCAGCTATCTCAAAAGTATTTGAAAAAATATTTTTTATCAATTGTCAACTTATTTAAAAGATTCCAAACTTTTCTTTGACCATCAATATGGTTTTCGACCCAAGCATTCAACGGAATATGCTGCACTGGAATTAATAGATAGGACTACAACCCAAATGGATCAGGAAGAAATACCCATAAACATATATTTGGACCTTTCTAAAGCATTCGATACCATTGACAATTTAATTTTAATTGACAAACTAAAATATTATGGTATAAATGGTACAAATCTGAACTTATTCAGTAGGTACCTTAATAACCGTAAACAATATACTGAAATTGATCATATAAATCAAACATGTTACCAGTAACAACTATATATATATTTTATTTACATAGATATATGAATGACGTATATATAAATATTAGTTTTATCACATTATCTGTTTGTATTACATAGCCTAAACATCACCATAGCTAGCAATTTATGTCTCCTTGTGGTGTGTTTTTGATAAAAATGCACTCAATTATCTTCAATATTTAAGTGATTGGTAGTGCTTAACAAATAATGTGTATCATGTGAAAATTGTTAGGAGTATTTCAGTTTTCCATTATTAGCAAAGTACATATTACTTTGTTGTCTTAAATACAAATATTTATATGCTCTGTAAATGCGCCATATTTATATCAAATGAAAACACAACAAACGCTGCATAGCATAGATTGCTAAAACTGCCCGAAAACACAGTCATGTGCCATTTTGTATCTAAAATTATGTAGTATTATATAATGAACATATCGGGATAGATAAAGCGAGGTAAGAGTGAAACACAAAGCCGTAATAATAAGGGCCCTGTTTATGCAAGATTAATGTGACAGCTACAGTTTTTTTCACATTGTCGTTGTATCCTAAAAATGTGGATGGGTTAGATATTTATCCCATGGAGGCTGTGATGGGTACCGGTCACTGGATGGTTCGACCCACACCAACAGAAAGTTTGGCCCACTTCACTGAAACCCACATCAGTACTGAATTCAGCTTCCAAGATTGTTTTGGCCCAAGCTAGTAGCAGAACTTATTACTTATGACATTTAACTCCAGACAACCCTGTCTTCAGCTAACATAAGAATTTTCCTTCTCTAGATTTAGTGAGTCCGCAGCAGGCATTTTCCATTTCCCTATGTGGGGTCTTTTACTTCCCCTGACATAGGCACCAGATAGAAGGGACCAATTGCATTTACTGTCTCTTCTGAAAGACACAGGCAAAGTGGGGTAAACGAAGTTGCCCAAGCTTCAAAACGGCAGAAGTGTTTTTGAACCCAAGTCCCAACATTATTAGAATTATAAGGTGCATAATTCTAAGAACTGTCATTTCGACCCAAGCTATAAATCGTATGAATTATAATTGTACACAGACACATGCATGTTACTGCCCTGCATGGACCAGGTTTTGAGCCCTGGTCTCTATTAAATTTCTCAGGCTGGGCGTGGTCTGGGTCTACATTATATGAGCCTGGGCCAGATCTGGGCTGAAAAAATTAAAACTGCAGGCTTAGTTAGGCTGTGTCTAGTGTGGATGGTCCTAAGGTGGGCCTGGACCAATTAAAAAACATCAGCGATTCCCCAACATATCAGTGGGTCCCCATACCACCGTAACATGTGAACTATTTAATAATTATTTATTGGCAGGGTTGTTTGATTTAAATCATGATTTAAATCAATAAAAAAATTATTGATTTATGGTTTTTTATTTCCAATTGTTTTAATCACTGATCTATGTGAATTTTTAACACAAATAATTGTTTGCAAGCATTGAGATCAACAACGTTTTGTATGTTTTTAATGCAAAAGCACAATGTGCGCACACTTGTGTAGTTGTATTGTCATCAGATAGTCTGATAGTCAACTATTTTATGACATTGTGTATGTTTGAGCTATTCCCTTTCTGAATGCAGTGAAGCCACACAAACTTGTCTTCAAGAGGAAGTATCTTTTCAAGTCAGAAGCCCTGAGTTAAAGTCCACTTAGGGCTTGTGCTAGTTGTTACCAATTCAGTATGTTGACTCAAGTGAGACAGTCTGGGCTACAACTATTTAATACTGTACCAGTTTGCAGTCTGGTTAGAGAACTATAAGAGTACAAAGAGCCCTGGATAGGTGTTAATCCACCCTCTTAGCAAACAATAATTATCAGGGCTACTGCAGCTAAAGGCACACAGCATGCTTTCCTTTCCAAGATAGATTATGCAACTACAGGGGGTGAGGCCTTGTGGACATCGTCTAATGTCTTTATATAAGCAAAAATCATGTACCCTCTGTTAAGACAAGTACCCAAATCGATTTGAATAGAACATATTTAAAAGAGTTTATAAATATAAATATCGATATAAATGTCTATGTACCAGATTTTTAAAAGAATCAAATAATTTTTTTTTAATCTGATTTTTAAATCATGATTTTTTCAACCCTGTTTATGGATGTATTCCATCCAAATCTTCTTGTCTCAAACAAAGGGAATTAGCAGGCAACCGACTTAATTGGCCAATGTGTAGATAAATCTTGTTCATTGAGAAAAAACAATGAGGTAAGGCCAGATTTGTTTAGTAAGAAAGATTTGGACAGTAACATTGCTGTAGACCTACTGGCTGTTAGCACTTGGTGGGAAGATGCGAAACTTCAATGTGGCAGGGATCAGGCCCTTAGCCGGCAACCTGTCTTGTCCATCTTCAAGATGGGCAAATGTCTGACAGAGACGGGTAAGATTAAAACAGGTTTTTCTTTTTACAAGATGATATTTTTTCATAATAAATTTTTTTTAACTTAGTCTTAGCGCACATGGTCGGGATTCAACGAATGTTATCAGTGGTGAATGCACCGATTTATAATACTATATTTTTAACCTTGACGTAGTTTGAAAATAATGATGCTGTGGCTGGTGTTGGGAATGTCTATTTATTGTAATCATGTATGTCATCGTTTGGGAGACGCTTTCTCAGTGTCTAAAAACCCTTGACCCAGATGGCGTAGCCTCGATTATCCAGGCTTTGTGCTGTGGCACCACCATTTGTTGCTTGGATCATCTCTTCTCAGCAAATCCACGAAGGCGAGCAAGATTGTTGATGTTGTGGAGCGAGTTAAAAATGGCACCTCCATGCATGAGCGAGTGAAAAGACTTGATATGTCAAAGTTTACGACAATTAATGCCTTTTTTCACAACCGTGAACAAGAACAGCATTCTGGCGACTGCCCCTGAACAGTCCAAGCGGTGCCTTCCACATCATTTGTTACAGTGGCAGAGATCCACAATGTAGATGTGCCTGGCCCTAGTCACTGAGACCCTGTTGTATTGTTGCCCACCGCTGGCACTCTTTGCACTGGTCCATGAAATCGAGTTGGATTCGGGCTCCGATTCACAGCAGGCATGCAAACCACAAACCATTAGGTTGTACTCAGTCTAGTAAATTCATATTGTTTTTTGTCCAATAGGCAGTACTGTATCTGGAAGAGTGCTGTTTATCAACGATGTAATAATTATTTATGTTTCAATGTATTACTTTCAAAACCTTCATGCGTTCGCTCTTCATTTATTATAAGATAATAGATTTATCTTTTCTAAATTGGTGACTTGTGCTTTGCGGGCAATGGGCTTGTGTGCCACTTACCCATCTTTGGCTCACTAGTCCAGGCCAGGCCTGAACCTAAATTCTAGTTTGTGGGCCTGGGTTGGGTTTGAGGTATTTTAGCAGGCCTGGGCAGGCCCTGGATTCTAATTGTGGGCTGGACTTGGGCTAAAATTCTAGGCCCTTGCAGGGCACTAATACATGCACTAATATACTAATAATGATAATATTTCATTCTTATCCTTAATCTAACTGAAAGTGCTTAACATGCATAATTAAATAATTATTAAAATTTAAGTAATCAACCCATTTGTGGGCTGAAACATCTGACACCCACTGTGACTGTGTGGGATCTTACTTCTCCCAACATAGACACAACTTTCAGGGCAGAACTAGAAATAATAGAATGTAGCCATGTCATTTAATGTTATGCTATGACGGTAGCCATGAGAAAATTAAATATGGAATTTCTCAAATAGGCAAATATATTTTAAGATATGATTTATGAAGACGTCGAATTTAACACATTTTCACACCTGTTTCTTATGCACTACTGATCAACCAGTGCTGTTATCATGTTGTCATGTCTGATGATCGCAGGACTGGACTGGCGATCTCGGGAACCGACTTTGCTATAGTTGCTTCAGACTCTCGGCTCAGCGAAGGTTTCTCCATTCACAGCCGTGACGCCCCCAAGACCTACCAGTTGTAAGTGACGTGTGACAGAACAAGCGCATTTAATTGTCAGTCAACATTTGACTGCACAAATAAGACAACAGTTTTGTTTGTTAACATAAATGCAGCAAAATAATAACATTATCATCTGTTGATATTTTTGATTTTCTGAGCACGTTAACGGTTAAACATGTTATTATATTTGTCCACTATTTCGACCTTTGGAATATTGAAATAACAAGGTTAACACAAACCTGTATTTAGGCCAGTCATTACTATGGTGACAGTAAAACAGGTATTTTAAAAATTCAGGCCATTTCATATTCCATTTAAAATGAGCGCATTATCTCTTCATTGTCGAATCACAGCAGCAGCAGATAGTGAAATATATTTGCAACTTTATTTGTTTCTGCTATTACAGGACAGACACGACTGTGCTGTCATGTGCTGGTTTCCATGGCGACATTCTGGCCCTCACCAAATATCTCGAGGCTCGGCTTCAAGTAAGTAAATGTTGACAAAACATTAAATTCAGCTCACAAATTGCATACAAAGGACCTGGCTAGTAGTACCAAGTAGTAGAGCTCTACAAGCGCATTATATTTTGAAAAACCTAGTATTTGAGTTGTGTGCTTTAACAGTGCTTCATGTAAAAAAAGTAAAAAACTGCTTCCCTAGATATATCACACTAATTTAAGTAAACAGTTTGTCAGTTTTATGCTACACTCCATCATTCCACTATACTTTGCACGTAAAGTGACCGTATTGTGCCCGTTAACTGTCTCAACTGTGAACCTGATATAACCTCTAAGAGTGAATAAAACATAACAATTTGCTAGCCAAATAAAAATATATTTATATCCACCTATTCCTATATTTGTCAATATATGATATGGACGTGTTGTCTGCATCCAAACACATCTCATGTAACACATTTTGGCCTTATGTTATGAAACTAGTCCTCTTTCTGAGGAAATGATACATTTGTTTGAAACTTTGCATTGGTTCTGTGTGTGCCGGCCTCATTTAATACATCGTGTTTAGTCTAGGTTACCCGATTATCATAGAACTGCCCATGCGCTTATCGGTCACGCTGGTTAACATGTCAGCCGAGTCAACCAGAAAAATGACAGGAATATCCCACATTTAGAACACAATCTGAGTAAACCACTGGTGTGCTATTCTTGGTTTCAGTTGCACGTGGTTAGTTTTTGTTATCTCTTAGGTGCATAGCCCCAGAACCATGACTTTTGTTTTGCTCTAACATTTGATACTAGCCACTAACTGAAAGCAACCTGTATATTTTTGGTTTTTCAACATCCTTGTCTGTTATTCTATGTCCAGTCCAGTCCCCTGTAATGTTGACATGTGTAAATATGTGTACTGCACACTGTAGATGTATGAGCATGAACACAACAAGAAGATGAGTACATCCGCCATTGCGGCCATGCTGTCTACAATCCTCTACTACAAGAGATTCTTTCCATACTACGTGTACAACATCATTGGCGGCATTGACGACGAAGGTATGTTGTTCACATTGTGTGTGTGTGTGTGTGTGTGGGTGTGTGAGTGAGTGAGTGAGTGAGTGAGTGAGTGAGTGAGTGAGTGAGTGAGTGAGTGAGTGAGTGAGTGAGTGAGTGAGTGAGTGAGTGAGTAGTTCAGTTTGTGGAGTTCAGGACGTCGGGTACATTTGATATAATGTAGGGCAGGAACAGCTAAAGAAAAAGAATGCATTTTGTTTGAATTTGTTCACAAATTACTTAGCATGATATATGTTTCTAAGTAATAAAGTACACCATCAGAATTGAACCATGCCATGTATGATGCAATATAATTATACACAAGTAATACAACAAAAAACACGTGAAACATGCGCGCACACACATATCCAGATATATGTGAAAAGGTATAAACACGTTGCACAACACATGCGCACAGACGCATTTATGTGGAGATGCATTTTTTTGTTTGGTTGATAAGGTTGCTTGACTGCTGTTTTCAGGCAAGGGATGCGTCTTCAGTTTTGACCCAGTTGGCTCATACGAACGTGAGACATACAGAGCTGGTGGATCGGCCGGTAGTATTCTACAACCACTTCTTGATAACCAGGTTTGTTGGTTTTTCAGCATCTACACATTTCTGTATATTGTCCTACAATATATTAGAATGCTGTGAAATTTTTAATCTAAAAGATTGTTAATATTAATATTATTTAATTTTTAATCATCACATTGTCACTAAATAAATAATTTTACTGGTTGAAAAGGACACACTACTTCTCTCCCTTACAATGGTACCAAGTCTACCGCTTTGGCAGAAGAGCTACCACATTTTCTTAAGTTTTTATAGAATCTCCCAAACTAATTGCAAGATTAACAAAAGTAATGTTACCGGTTAATCCAGATATACAGCAAAGCCACTATTTCATGTTTATAAAAGTTTGCATGTTTATTCGCTAAGTGGCTATGTAGTCCACCCATGAGACACTATAATAGTTTCTAAACTATATTTGGTTTTACCAACTTACAGCTCATTTTGATTGGTCAGTCTCAGACTCCTTGCCACATTTTCATTTACCATCTTCACATCCAGAAAAACGGTAGATCTAATGCTTTTTTATGTGTAATGTTACTAAGCACCTCTGCCTTGCAAAATTAGACTCGTTTATAATTTGCACACCTTGGCAGTGTTAATGTGTTGATGGGTGTGTTAACGTGTCCTACAGATTGGCTTCAAGAACCAGCAAGGTGTGGTCAAGACCCCGCTCAGTCTAACGAAGGCTGTCCAACTGGTCAAGGATGTGTTCATCTCGGCCGCCGAGCGTGACATCTACACAGGTGATTCCCTCGTCATCAGGATCGTCACGAAGGATGGTGTCAAGACTGAAACATTCCCACTCAGGAGAGATTGAGTCATTAGGACAATTCCTCACCAGTGAGCCACGTCAGCTGTGTGACGCCACGTACAGTTGATCAGAAACCACTGCGACTTGTCCAAGTTCTGGACTTTGTAAATATAAACAATTCTAATAATAATAATCCAAATATAACTTTTATAGGGTTGATGCCACCCACACGCCTACCCAAAAACAAAACAACAGATTGGAGGCACTGTATCCCAATGTTGTGAATAGAAAGCCGATATCAAAGCATTTCACCCCGGTGGGAAAACTCAGAAATATACTTTTCCAGTTTTATGATTATCCAGACGCATCTTTGAGCCACCTGCCTACATTTTTGAGGATTAATGGAATTTGTTATATTTACAAAGCTAAGTGGAGATTTTCTGTCAGTTGAAGTTTGATCATCATTGGTGTGATGAGCAGTATGGAGATAATGGTACTTGTTCCTGTTAGCAGAGTATGTTTGTTGATTGCAGATTTATGGGACAAAACAAAGAAATATCCTTCCAACTACTGCTTTTGCTAGTGTATTTGTTGTCAGAATGATGCAGTAGTTTCTGGTTAAAACATTCAACATTGGTGAAATTGGGTTTTCTTTATAAATAAAATTATGTCTTCGTTTGTAACTGTTGTTTTGTTTTATATTAGTGCCCCAGATATAAAGTGAACAGACTGGTCAGTGTGTGAGTTTATTAACAGTTTATAAGACGAGCAAATTCTACTGCCCACTCAGTGAAGTGTCTAACAGTTCAGTTCTGCAAACATTTAAGGCAAAACAAAGGTAATGATTTTGGGCTACGCTCCTAAGAGATAATAAAAACTAACCATCTGCAACTAAAATCAAGAATATCACGCCAGTGGTTTACTCAAAATGTGTTCTAAAAGTGGGAGATTTTGGTCATTTCTCCAATTGACCGAGAGTCGACATATTAACCAGCGTGACAGATAAGTGCACGTGCAGTTCTGTGAAAGTCGGGTAACCTAGACTATGCATGACGTATTTAGCAAGGCCAGCATACACAGAACCAACACAGTTTCAAACAAATGTGATATTTTGTCAGAAAGAGAACTAGTTTAGTAAGCGAAGAGAAACACGTTGAGTTTGGACGCAAACAGCATGGCCATATCTTATTGGCAAGTACAGGAATAGGTGCATACAAATATATTTTCATTTGGTGAACAAATTTTTATAGGCTAACACACTCGTGATGTAGGATCATTTAACAGTACGTGCTGCCCATGAAATTAAGATGCTGTGTACTCAAAAGGTTTTTTAGTAATATTCTTAATTGTAGTTACAAATGATGTTTTTGGTAACTCTTGTAAGTGCATGGGCCCAAAACCATGACTTGTTTCCCTTTAATGTCTTCCCTGGAGATAAATCCAACAGTCATGACGTTTATCCATTCTTTGATAAACTGGTTTTTCAGTAGTCCGACATGTTTATGTGGGAACAATCTCAATACCCTGTAAATGTTCTTTTAGCATACTGCTTTGGGGAACCAACTTGCCAGATGACACTGTAATATGCTTGATTGAACAGTCTGTTTTGGTTTCGGTGATTGCTCTCACATCACAGCTACACTGTTCTTTGTTCAAGGTCCTTTCAGTTACTGGTGATCAATCAAACAATATAAATTTTGTGATACATTACATGCATATTACCAGTAGTTTATTACTGGCATGGTTAATAATAGGATGTTTCACCACATGTGCCTTAATCCAGCCAAAATACTTGGTAACCAAAGTGCGCAGATAAATGTGACATGACTGTATTTACATACCTGCTGTTTTAGTAAAAACCTCTAAGACTAGAAATGACACACAGAACCCAAATATTAAAATTTCCACATATGGAAATCTTTATTGAACACAAACGGTGAGATATGTAACAATTGTTGAGCTATAGGGAACTCAGATTCTTCCCATCATTATGCAATATGATGTCTGGCTTTTGCAGCTTCCCGTAACAAACTGAACATTTACCATCAAAGTATACATAAGTATAAAATTTTAATATATTTTCCAGACTAAACTAGCCACTAACTGCATGCAATATTTACCGAGTTAAGTAAACAGTGTGGTTGGTTAATAAGCACTTGTCTATACTAAATTTCCTGATAGGTTAGGATGTGACGGCCTGTTATAAGCATGGCTTGCAAGTGCTGTTCAAATTAGCTCACCGCAACAGAAAATTAACTACCATAGGAAGGCCATTTTCATAATCACAATATGTAACGCTGCAAAAAGCCAGTATTCATGCATTCAAAACCTTGCTGCTAAATAACTAAGCTCTACCAATCTCCATTATTCTGTGCATTACTCGACATAATGCGTGCTACTATACGCCCAATGAAAGCAGTATCTGATAACTGCAACTCATTGTGTCAAGTTGTGGCTACCAAATAAAAATGCTGACGGTGTCAGCGTCCTTACTTCGAGGTCACAACTTGACCCTGCATCCTATGAGGGGCAGGACTAGCGGAGGCTCAATCTAGGATGGACACATTGCACGTTGCTGCCAGCCTTTGAAACCATCCCATAAGCCACACCGCTTAGCGAGTGCGTCATCAGCTAAAGCAGACGGGGCCCATCTCAAAGCCGAACTGCTGCTCGGCGTGGCCGTAGTCTTGTGGCAAGAAGTCAACAATAGGAAGGCGATTCAGTCGCAGCGTCTCAATTGTGAACCTCGTCTTGCCTCGGCCTTTTCCCGTCTGCCAACAAAATCGACAATATCAATATTACTATAAGTACAATGTAAATATCACTATAAGAGTAACAACTGGAAGAATGAAGAGCCTTGACATATGTACACGTACACATCATCTGGCAATGATGTCCTATATAATACAATACACAATTCAATGATTTCTACTGCACCCAAATCATCGGGAACCCCAGCTCAGGCTTTGTTTGCGACATACACAAACGGATTCTCTCTCACTTTTGCAAAACTGGGGACATTTTGTTTCATAATTTTCTTTGCTAAACATTATGAAAATATCCGTGAGACTTCAGACCCTGACATTTAATGCAAACCCATGAGTCTCATGGCTTATGCGTGAGAGTTGACAGGTATGTATTTGTGCAGTCTTGACAGCTCTCACCTGACACCCGTCCTGCACTCGGCTCGCTGCAAACTTATGTGTCTTTATGGCATAGTCGTTGTCCCCAAGCAGTCTGATGGCGGTATCATGTGACTGCGTGTTAGCGTCGAACCAAGCCGTGCTGTCTTCACAGAGGTAAGTGAACTCCTGAGTAGCGCGTGTACTCAGCAGACGCAGGAAGGCCAGTTGTACGGCGCCAACGTAGTGCAGCTGTTTCACAAGAAAAACGAAAAAAATGCAGGCTTATTTTTCAAGAAAAAACTTATATACTGAAAAAAAAAGAAAGTTGACAGGTAGATAGTTTGTGTCCTGATCATACAGCATAAAGGTTAGATGTGACGCTGCTACTGCATTTTGATGTACTGGGTATAAGTAACAAGTGGACAAAAAGACGGGACCATGAGGTGTTGATATTCCAAAATCCTGGGTGGTAAAAATGTCCAGCTGGTGTACAAAGCACATTTCACACGTGACATGTCGCTGACAATGGTGCACAGACATTAGAATAATCAGTCCAACATAAGGCCTTCTGGTGCAGATGATTGCCCCTGATGCAAGGTGCAGTCACAAACTGATCATGCAGGATTTGTCAGTCCTCTGAACATGACGTCACATGAGGTGCCCGTGACTCATTGACCCTATTTGTTGAGCATTTATTCTTACACTATGAACTGCTTGTCCACTGCACCCAAAGACAGGCGAGAAAGTCTTGCCCTGACAAACAGCGGCGCTCAAAGTTGATATTTTGTGGTTTTCTGATTGCTGCATGCAGTGTTAGGCTTGACAACTGTGTCAATTTCAGAGTGAAAACGAGGCAATCACATCATCTGCACAACACCTCTTTTATACATAAGGCCACACACACATGTGCAGAAGCAGTATAGTGAACATTTATTTTCTTTTATGGGCAGCCAGTCCCCGCCAATAAGGCAACAGCCCAAAAAACCCATGAATTATGCCCTCTGTTTTATATTAGCCCATTATTTCTGGTCAAGTTTCTAACTGTGTTCAGTACAGTGCGTAATTATTATGTTCATGGACTAGATCTTCTTATCACAACTAAGGGGAAGAAAAGTGCGTAATAACATTCCAACAATAAATTATATGAAACAAAAGATGCCCTGAGTAACTGTATAACCTTATCAGTGGTCATCGAATCATATACACAATACTTTTAAACTTTAAAAAAGTAATACAAGTATGTACAAGTGATTACAATTTATTTAAAGGGTCAAGCTTACCTTAAAGCCACCTGGCAGTTCACTAAACCACTTGTCTGGGTTTTCGTCCATGGGCGAATCTCTCTGCCAGGACTTGAGAGGCATCTGTAAAACAATACACACTTATGTGTGAGAATTCACAGCTTACATATGAATGTAAGTGCACAGAAAGCTCGAGCTGATGCCACATATGATATGAGTATGTTCTACACATGGTCTGAAAACAAGTCTGTATAGCTGCACCATACGAGTAACATTTACAACACAAACCTAAGTAGACAATGATAAGACAAGACCTGTAGTTCACTGAATGGAAGCAATTAAAAACAAAGTAATTATTGTTGTGTCTGCGATGACTGGTGTGTCCCAGCAGTCCTGTGTTAAGCCGAGTTTACACGAGGCAATATTGTCGCTGCAATGAGACAATGAGAAAAAGTCAGGGTAATTTCTGATCGTACGCATTGTCACTTTAAAATAGGATCTGTTATATTTGATGTGATGTCGCTGCAATGTGTAGCGGCAACGTAAATTCTACACAGGATCATCATGATGCAATCTGGACGGCATGAAACTGCTTCGTAGTTAGCAGTGTTTGTGAAATGACTAACTGATCAGATCAGATCAGAAGAGGCATGTATGGCGTCACATTCAGTGACCACCCCCATCCAGAAATGCATAATTAAGTGTTGGTATACAATGATGGGCAGCTGTCACTCACCTGCTTGGAATCGGCGTCTGGATGAACACAAGTGTCTCCCCCTGCTGTCATGTTACACCACACATAGATGGCATCGTCAGCCACCCCCAAGTTCGGGTCGACCCAATACCAACCTATATAGACAGAAATTACTATACGTGATATTCGTTACAACATTTCATGTGAACCAAAAGAATTATTACCAGTTATTATAGTCGGGCAATCGAAAATCAAAACAAAAAGTATTCTTGCCAGACAACCTTTTTGATCTGCACTGGTTTCCAATCTTACTGGAATTTTCATGGGGCCCAGGAACGAATGCGATAAGTTGGATTAAATGCTATGTGCTAGAACAATCACTATCGCATTGCCAGTCTTATACATTGGCACGTATTTCAGCATATCATGGAATGTTAAAGTGAAACAAGACAAAAATTAAAGTGAAAATGATGGGTGGCAGGGAGACAAAAAGAGAAAGAGAAAACATGCAGCCAAGACAAACCATCAGCCAGCTGGGGATGTCCTAGGTGGATATCATAACACGTCCGTCCAGGGTTGTTCTTTGCCCCACTGGGGTGTTTCATGGCGGCAATTTCACCCGTCAAGTCATCAATCTCTTCAAAGATCTTTATCACTGTGTCCTTGAGTGTCACTTTGTCCCCATCTCCGTCTGTCACTGTGTCAGTCTGTGTAGCGCTGTCTGATTGCATTGATGTGTCACGCTTGCGACGTCGTCTTTGACGGAACTCAGGAGGGAAGTGTGACAGGTCAGACGAACTTGTGTCTCCCGGTGGCCCTGGGGGGCCCTGGGATAGGAGAATGATAACAAGTCAGTGGAACATATAATGAAAGTAACAGAGTCAATGATAAATGTAAGTGGTACACATAATGAAAGTAACAGAGTCAATGATAAATGTAAATGGTACACATAATGAAAGTAACAGAGTCAATGATAAATTTAAGTGGTACAAATAATGAAAGTAACAGAGTCAATGATAAATGTCAGTGGTACACATAATGAAAGTAACAGAGTCAATGATAAATGTTAGTGGTACACATAATGAAAGTAACAGAGTCAATGATAAATGTAAGTGGTACACATAATGAAAGTAACAGAGTCAATGATAAATGTCAGTGGTACACATAATGAAAGTAACAGGGTCAATGATAAATGTCAGTGGTACACATAATGAAAGTAACAGAGTCAATTATAAATGTAAGTGGTACACATAATGAAAGTAACAGAGTCAATGATAAATGTCAGTGGTACACATAATGAAAGTAACAGGGTCAATGATAAATGTCAGTGGTACACATAATGAAAGTAACAGGGTCAATGATAAATGTTAGTGGTACAAATAATGACAGTAACAGAGTCAATGATAAATGTTAGTGGTACACAATGAAAGTAACAGTCAATGATAAATGTCAGTGGTACACATAATGAAAGTAACAGAGTCAATGATAAATGTCAGTGGTACACATAATGAAAGTAACAGAGTCAATGATAAATGTCAGTGGTACATATAATGACAGTAACATAGTCAATGATACACACATAATGAAAGTAACATAGTCAATGACAAAAGTCAGTGGTACACATAATGAAAGTAACAGAGTCAATGATAAATGTCAGTGGTACACATAATGAAAGTAACAGAGTCAATGATAAATGTCAGTGGTACATATAATGAAAGTAACAGAGTCACTGATAAATGTCAGTGGTACACATAATGAAAGTAACAGAGTCAATGATAAATGTCAGTGGTACACATAATTACAGTAACAGAGTCAATGATAAATGTCAGTGGTACACATAATGAAAGTAACAGAGTCAATGATAAATGTCAGTGGTACACATAATGACAATAACAGAGTCAATGATAAATGTCAGTGGTACACATAATGAAAGTAACAGAGTCAATGATAAATGTTAGTGGTACACATAATGACAATAACAGAATCAATGATAAATGTCAGTGGTACACATAATGAAAGTAACAGAGTCAATGATAAATGTCAGTGGTACACATAATGAAAGTAACATAGTCAATGATAAATGTCAGTGGTACATATAATGACAGTAACATAGTCAATGATACACACATAATGAAAGTAACATAGTCAATGACAAAAGTCAGTGGTACACATAATGAAAGTAACAGAGTCACTGATAAATGTCAGTGGTACACATAATGAAAGTAACAGAGTCAATGATAAATGTCAGTGGTACATATAATAACAGTAACATAGTCAATGATACACACATAATGAAAGTAACATAGTCAATGACAAAAGTCAGTGGTACACATAATGAAAGTAACAGAGTCACTGATAAATGTCAGTGGTACACATAATGAAAGTAACAGAGTCAATGATAAATGTCAGTGGTACATATAATAACAGTAACATAGTCAATGATACACACATAATGAAAGTAACATAGTCAATGACAAAAGTCAGTGGTACACACAATGAAAGTAACAGAGTCACTGATAAATGTCAGTGGTATACATAATAAAAGTAACGGAGCTAATTATAAATGTTATTAGCATATATATATATATATATATATATATATATATATATATATAATGATAGTAGCATAGTCAACAATAAAAGTCGGTGGTATTCACTACGAAAATTGGTTTTATATGTAATGAGAGTAACAGAGTCAACAGTTATAAGTCACTTGGTACTCACAATAAAAGTAACATTGACAACATAAAAAGTCAGTGGTACACTGAGGGAAAGTTGTAAGAGTCAACAATTATAGTCAGTTAACTTGTCACACGACACGTACAGTGCTGCATTAGCTACACCAATAAATAAACTATGCTAGATTTATCTTAGCATGATGCACATTTCATTGGTGAATTCACAGGTGTAGTTATTTCAAATTCACGATACTATTTTATTTTACTGGCAGCAGAAGTTGAAAATGTCAAAATACATTTGTGAGCTTTTGTGAGAAGTTTCACTTACAGCTGGACCAGAGACTCCGGGTGGTCCAGTTTGACCCTGAAAGAAAAAAGTCCAATTACACAACTGTCAATGCTTACTGATGAATCCAGGATGTATTTGTTGTTGAATGAATATAAATGTTTGCATTGGTAAATTATTGACAAATCACTATGAATCCTAACCTTATGTTAGTGCATAATGTGAAGGAATGGGTCAAATACTATTGATTTTATAATCTGTGTTTAAAATTTAGCAAAAAGGTTTGAAAAATAAACGAGAAAACAAACTTTACACGATTAACTTAATTTGTTAGCTTTGCATGAGATGCTGGACGGACAGATGGATAAATGGAGTACAAACATATAAATAAATATTGCTACTTACAGGTTCGCCCTTAGGACCAACTTTTCCATCGCCACCCTGTAAGAAAGATAATCAACTGGATTTAGAATGCGACAGGCCAAATAATAATAATTTTATTAATTAGACATTTAAAACATACCGTGCATCAGAGTAAGACCTGCTCAAAGGTGTTAGCAATGTAAAAATGAGTAAAATAATTTAAAATAAGTTTAAATAACTTAGATATGTTACATAAATTAATAAATAAAAGGTCCAGGTCCGACAAATATGACACTGTCTCACATTCTCTTGGGAGAAGCACGACCTCCGTAATGTCCACTATGGTGTCAACCAAATATTACTAAAATATTCTGTAGGATTTGCTTATCAAACTAGAGGTATTCCATAGACTGGGTATTCACATTTTAAACTTGTTATGTTTTCCCTTTGTTACATACCAAAGTACTAAGCGTGGTGTAACTATGTAATTGTTTTTTCAATATCGAGTCAGCTATGCCCAAACCTATGTTATTTTGCTACACAATTCAGATTGTGTGACTTTTTACAATTTTAATTAAGTTTGTCATTTGAGAAATTGTTCTCTGTTCCTCTTACCGGCAAACCTGGTTGTCCTTCCTTGCCCAGTTTTCCACGTGGACCCTCGCGACCCTAGTGAAAAGACCAGTTGTAAAAACTAAACATTGTACAACAAACCTCTTTATAACGACAGCGTTATTTTTCATTATGGTGAGTAGTAAACACGTGCAAGACGCAGCTGTTTGGATTCTCCTATATTCATGATTTTTGTACATGTTAGTTCATATATACAGTGGACAACTAATAGAATCACTTCGGGCCAGATCAATTTGGCTGTATTAATCGGCCGATTCACTTATTGTGATACATTTGAATGATTCTGTCCCAGTCGACATATTTGATTCTACTAAACGGCTGATTCTATTATCCATGTTTCTGTGAAGAGGAGTCCAATTAATTCCACTGCAATTAAAGATACTAGTCATTGAGGAATCTATTTGTTGAAGGCAACAAAGTCAGCACTTACGTCATTCCCCTTCGGACCAGCAGGTCCCTTTGGTCCTCGCTTTCCCCTCTCTCCCTTCTCTCCAAATGCTCCTGTCAGGCCCATCAGTCCAATGTCACCTTGGATGCCCTGCGTAAACGTCATACAGCAAGGTCACATATTGCAACAGATTCAACATAATAAAACATATATTTGCAACAAAAATTACATTCCCCATAACAATTTCAGCATGTGCATTTGTGCATGCGTATATGCATCACACACAGTAGAACCGACCAATCAGAACTGACGACTGAATATAAACACCCCCACTATATCACACCTTAATTCAAATCACAATAATTTCACTTAAATCCACTATTTCATATTTTGTGAGTTTTATTTTGTACCTAGTTACCTCTCTGATTATCAAACATTTCTAGTGGCCCCACATTTGACTGTCTTATCCAGTCTACCTGTCTCCAATTCTGCCTGACACAATAATCAACACATACACTAAGTGGCAACTGGTGTCATGCCATCACGAGACAAAACAACCCACCTTATCACCCTTTGGTCCTCTGTCACCCTTTGGTCCTCGAGGTCCTTTAGAACCCTGTATTAAAAAAAACAGACAAATCATTAAACAGATAAAGAGAAAACTAATTACCCTATTAGCTTTTCCAACTAGGCCAAATACGTCCCCTGCTGTCAAAATCAACTAAGTCACATTTGCGGCTTTTTGGTTTATCAAATGTGCAATAATTATGTCAACCACAATCGCATTTTTACTGGAGATTGGTGATAATCTGATAATTTTTTATTGAGATAATTCTTTTCAATGCATTCTCGGGCAAGCCGATCAAAAACTTTTCAACCAGAAGCTCATCCTCTTCGCAGCCACCGTCACTATTGATGTCACCCTCGCTATAGCCTTAACGGTCAATGTCACTATTTATGTCACCCTAACTACAGCCTCAACAGTCAATGTCACTATTGATGTAACCCTCACTACAGCCTCAACGGTCAATGTCACTATTGATGTAAGCCTCACTACAGCCTCAACGGTCAATGTCACTATTGATGTAAGCCTCACTACAGCCTCAACAGTCAATGTCACTATTGATGTAACCCTCACTACAGCCTCAATGATCAATTTCACTATTGATGTAACCCTCACTACAGCCTCAACGGTCAATGTCACTATTGATGTAACCCTCACTACAGCCTCAACAGTCAATGTCACTATTGATGTAACCCTCACTACAGCCTCAATGGTCAATGTCACTATTGATGTAACCCTCACTACAGCCTCAACGGTCAATGTCACTATTGATGTAACCCTCACTACAGCCTCAACGGTCAATGTCACTATTGATGTAACCCTCACTACAGCCTCATTTGTCAATGTCACTATTGATGTAACCCTCACTACAGCCTCAACGGTCAATGCCACTATTGATGTAACCCTCACTACAGCCCCAACGGTCAATGTCACTATTGATGTAACCCTCATTACAGCCTCAACAGTCAATGCCACTATTGATGTAACCCTCACTACAGCCTCAATGGTCAATGTCACTATTGATGTAACCCTCACTACAGCCTCAACGGTCAATGTCACTATTGATGTAACCCTCAGCCTCAATGGTCAATGTCACTATTGATGTAACCCTCATTACAGCCTCAACGGTCAATGTCACTATTGATGTAACCCTCACTACAGCCTTAACAGTCAATGTCACTATTGATGTCACCCTCACTACAACCTCAATGTTGAAATAATCATTAAATATGCTGCTAACTACAAAAACTCACTACAGCCTCAACGGTCAATGTCACTATTGATGTAACCCTCAGCCTCAATGGTCAATGTCACTATTGATGTAACCCTCATTACAGCCTCAACGGTCAATGTCACTATTGATGTAACCCTCACTACAGCCTTAACAGTCAATGTCACTATTGATGTCACCCTCACTACAACCTCAATGTTGAAATAATCATTAAATATGCTGCTAACTACAAAAACTAACTACAGCGACAGTCAGAGCATACACATCTTACATAAACAGTTGTCCACTCACCTTCGGTCCGATGACCCCAGCTTCTCCGGGTTTGCCAGGTCCGCCTACCTCTCCCTGCAATCACGTTTATTCTCCATCATAACACACATTTATTAATCGTCTGCCCGTTACTCTCCTGCTGCATCATATCTACACTTACGTGATGTATTTCATAGTAAATTAAAATTGTTGGTATATTATTTAAAATCTCACTGGAATAAAAAATTCTACAATCTTCTGTATTTTTATTTTGGAATTAATGTTCAAATGTCCCTAGAATCATGTTTATTCCCCATCTCAATACATCAGAAACTCTGTACTCTCTTGTAAGCATGATATCGCTTAATCTACACTTACATGACTTATTTTCGTAGTAAATTAAAATTGTCAATTATATCTTAAATCTCTTTTGAATACATTTTTTGTTTGTTTCTAGGATCTTTTGTATTGTTCTTTTGGAATCACTGTAAAAATGCTTTATGTATTATATTTATAAATAGAAACAGGAATGTGCAGATGTACCTGTTTCTACAGATCCTATTTCATAATGTAGCAGGGAGAAAATTTTTTTTTGTACATCGCGTGTATGCATGCAGCATGTGGCGTGTGCATGCAAGCACATGTGCGTATGTGTGTGTGTGTGCGTGCGTGCGTGCGTGCGTGCGTGCGTGTGTGTGTGCTAGTACCACATACAGGTGTTATTCGACCTACCGAGGCTCCCGGAAGTCCTCTGCTGCCCCGTGGACCAGCGACACCTGGTGGGCCCTGTAGGAAAAAACATTTGTTGATTCACTGGAACATTTGCACTGCATGACAAATGTGATCAAAACACAATGTTCAGCTTATCTGTATGATCACAATAAAGTGAAACATTTACCTACTGGTATGAAACAGGGTGAAACTTTGAAAAAATTAAACATTTAGCCTCTCTCTGTATGATCACAAAGTGAAACATTTAGTCTCTCTGTATGATCATGCACAAATAAGATTAGCCTCTCTGTATGATCACAGTGAAACATTTAGCTTCTCTGTATGATCACAAAGTGAAACATTTAGCCTTTCAGTATGATCACAAAGTGAAACATTTAGCCTCTCTGTATGATCACAAAAATGAAACACTTAGCCTCTCTGCATGATCACAAAAACGAAACATTTAGCCTCTCTGTATGATCACAAAAATGAAACACTTAGCCTCTCTGAATGATCACAAAATGAAACACTTAGCCTCTCAGTATGATCACAAAAATGAAACATTTAGCCTCTTTGTATGATCACAAAAATTAAACACTAAGCCTCTCTGAATGATCACAAAAATGAAACACTTAGCCTCTCAGTATGATCAAAAAAATGAAACATTTAGCCTCTCTGTATGATCACAAAAATGAAACACTTAGTCTCTCTGTATGATCACAAAAATGAAACATTTATCCTGTCTGTGCAATCATAACAAAGTGAAATGTTTCTGTATATCTTGACAAAATATACCGTCATTTGGAATGTAGTGATAGGAAAACAAATTGTACAGAAATGCAGATAGAAACCAATAAAGTGTGTTACTCTCTTTCTACTCACCGGGGGTCCTGTCAAGCCTCTCTCCCCTGGGGCTCCAACTAGACCCCGGTTGCCCTTGGCACCCAATTCTCCAGGTGGACCCTCGGGCCCTGGTGGACCTGGTGGACCCTAAAATGTAATCTCACTCGTACATACTCCAAACTTGAACTACAACCAATTTCATGTAAAACACAACAAAAGAAACATGAATGATTTCTTTCATTTTAAAGGCAAATATAATTCATATTTTTTTCAGTTGACAACTGATGCTCTGTTAAATCAAGAAAACATAAGTAAAGTTCTGTATCATTTCGATAGTTTCAAATGGGTGTGTTGACCTACCCTCTTGCCTCTTGCTCCTGGTGTGCCCGAGTCTCCAGGGTCACCTATTGGACCCTAAAACCAAAAACCTCAACTCACAACATACCGGGTATTCTTCATGGTTGTCAACCATCCTGTAGAAACAAAACTCATACAGCACTTCTTCAAAAATAGTTCAGACGTCAACCAGTAAGAACACAATAGATCAAGTCAATCACAACACAACATCATAAGTCAATCATACTGCAACACTCTAATTTAACAATCTAATTAAAAAACTTATTTTAGTAGTAAACAAAAATTGTCAACTATATCTTAAATCTCATTTGAATACATTTTTTCTTTGTTTCTAGGATCTTTTGTAGTGTTCTTTTGGAATCACTGTAAAAATGCATGATGTATTATATTTATAAATATAAGAGGGAACGGTTGTAAACATCGAAACGATGGACAAAATGGCCGGTGTGGCTCAGGAGAGAGGAAGGTGGTGTGTGATTGTCTCTGCTCTGTGCAACAATGCCATTGGCGCAAGCAGACAGAGGAATTCAATCACAACACATCTTACGTCAATTGCACCACAACATCCTAAGTCAATAGTAGAACAAGACTAAGTCAATCACAACACAACATCCTAAGTCAATTGTAGAATAAGACTGTAAGTCAATCACAACACAACATACTAAGTCAATTGCAACCCAACATCCTAAGTTAATCGTAACACAACATCCTAAATCAATTATAATGCACCGCTCAAAGAGCATAATAAACACAGGTCAAAATCCATCTTTTAATTAAAACGTGCATGTTTGAGTGTACGTTAATCTCGCAACAAAATAGTTTTTGAAAAGAGAGCCAGCATTGTAGCAATAAGCATACTTACGGGCAATCCGATCTCTCCCATTTTGCCAGTTTTCCCTGGCAGGCCAATGTCACCCTGCAGCAAGAAACTACATTGAGCACCAGACAAGTCTATGTTTCATCCAGACCTGTCACATTGTACTGCTTGAAATCTGTTTTTTTTACTTAAATTCCATATAAATCTGTATAACATAACAAGCTTATATAACAATCCTATTCCGATAAAATGTGGACAACTATCGGGCTACGAAATACACCTACATCAAATAAAATCGTTGTTTTATCAGAAATCTGTCTAGCATCAAAAGAATTTGCACTTTTACTGAAATAAATTTGTTCAATCAAGTTTATATTTGTGTGATAAACACTTCATCAAAAATTTTTCATTTGAAACAAATCCATATTGACACAGGATATGGCCATATTCCACACAAGTCTGCATTGTATACAGGAAATGCATGCAAAGTGGCAGGTCTAATCATCTTGTCAGGATGACCTGCTTCCTCAGATCAATGTGGCAGGTCTAATCGTCATGTCAGGATGACCTGCTTCATCAGATCGATGTGGCAGGTCTAATCGTCATGTCAGGATGACCTGCTTCATCAGATCGATGTGGCAGGTCTAATCGTCATGTCAGGATGACCTGCTTCCTCAGATCGATGTGGCAGGTCTAATCGTCATGTCAGGATGACCTGCTTCCTCAGATCGATGTGGCAGGTCTAATCGTCATGTCAGGACGACCTGCTTCCTCAGATCAATGTGGCAGGTCTAATCCTCATGTCAGGACGACCTGCTTCCTCAGATCAATGTGGCAGGTCTAATCGTCATGTCAGGACGACCTGCTTCCTCAGATCAATGTGGCAGGTCTAATCGTCATGTCAGGATGACCTGCTTCCTCAGATCAATGTGGCAGGTCTAATCGTCATGTCAGGATGACCTGCTTCCTCAGATCAATGTGGCAGGTCTAATCGTCATGTCAGGATGACCTGCTTCCTCAGATCAATGTGGCAGGTCTAATCATCATGTCAGGATGACCTGCTTCCTCAGATCAATGTGTAGCAGGTCTAATCATCATGTCAAGACGACCTGCTTCCTCAGATCAACGAAGTTGAACAAATCATGAAAAAGGTCTGCAAATATTTTTGCATGTGCCTATATTTTTAAAAGTCTGCTTTGAATTCCAGTTTCTTCCTAAATCTTTCATTTTCTATACAGCACCCCATCCTAATAATTGTTCTGGGACACCGTACAATGGTGTATACACTATGGTATTATCACCATAATATCATACATATCTAAACTACACATGTGCAAAAATGTGCAGTTGTTAAGAGTAAAATGTCTTGTCTATGTAAATAGTTAAAGTTAGTAAATACATGTGTAGAAGCTATTAATATATAATAAAGTAATGCAAATGGGGTAAAAGAATGACATACCTTTACTCCAGGAGTTCCTGGGGTGCCAGGTTCGCCAGGGAATCCAATTGGGCCCTGAACAAAAACAAATTGCATGTCATATATCAATACTACAATCTCTGTGATAACTCATTATTAGTGCTGAAAATTTTTGCAATACAAAAATGTTTGTATATTTTAAAGATAGTCACTGTGTAGTTATAGTCACGACTGCTGACTTCAGTTCTGCCTTCTTTGAGTAATTAGGAAATGCATATTTGTCCCAAAGACAGCAACGTAATTCATACAAAAACCATGTTAACATCATACAATATTCTATGTAAAACAAATCACAAATCAAACTGTAAATAACGCACTGTGCAGAATCAAATTAAAAGTCAATGTCAACTAAAGGGAGAATCCAGCTAAGACCAAATTTGGTCACTGTCAAAAGATCCATCCTGTTCTTACTTGCTGTTTCTTACAAACCTTTTCAAGTTCCCCGATCTAACAATCAAAGTAAATTCTTTCAATGATTTTAACAAACATACGCACTCTTTTATTAAACCGACTGTGCGTATTATTTAAACTATTCACACACTACAGATTAGAACATCAACAAACTTGATTTGTGATGGGCTAAATCAATTGAAGAGGGAGTCTTAAAGATGTTTGCCTACTCATCAACTGCAATGACTACTCACCAGATGTTTCAGTATGACTTACCATGTGCCCCTTGGACCCACGTTCTCCCCTAGTTCCCTGTGGTCCGGGGGATCCCTGCAGTCCCTGTTTCCCGTCACTTCCCTTGGGTCCTAGTGCTCCTCTTGGTCCCTACAAACAGGCAGATTTATCACAAGATTAGGGATGACATCAAAACATTGATGTATGAACATGATATTGGTTTAATTAGGGAGTGGGAATAGGAATAGCCGCCCTAGAGTTTAGTGTTATATACATTGATGTAATATTTTTTCTCTAATCAGTTAAAAAGTTGCTGACTTAAAGCATATGCAAACAGTTTTGCATGATGATGGCTGAATATGAACAGTATATGCTGGACACAGATTGAGGGATGAGGACATTTTCACAGGTGCCCGTCATTTCAAGTGTAGTGTCTCCCCTTAAGTATAACATCTCTGACAATAATTTGTAAAACAATCCACTCACTGGTGTTCCATCGGTGCCTGGTTGTCCAGTGGGTCCCTGGTCTCCCTGACTTCCTTTCTGCCCCTCTGGACCCTCGTTCCCAGGGGGTCCAGTGATGCCCACATCTCCCTGTGTACACACGAGAAGAAATATCCAGTTGCGAAGTTCAACATGACTGAATAAAGTGCATTTAACCTGTTAATCCTGCTTGCGGGGCACACAAAATTTGGAGGATTAAACAAATTATAACACTGCTAATAATTATCATAAAATAGTTATTATTATATTGCTAAAAAGATTTTATCACAATACAGTGATAACATTACATCATATCATAATGCACACTATATTGTTATTACTTTATTACAGAACTTCACTAAAATGGAAAGCAAAACAAAAAAAATTTCACCCGGCTAACCAGATAATTATTGAATGTTTGTGATCCCTGGTGTCAAATGGCCTGAAATGGGTCAATTATAGCTACATATATAAGCTGCAAAAAATCAAATATGCTGAGAAGTTGATTTCTTGTGTAGTACTATGCCGAGAAGTATCTGTTTATGTGGTACCATCTAAAATGTTGACTGAGAAGTATCTGTTTATGTGGTACCATCTAAAATGTTGACTGAGAAGTATCTGTTTATGTGGTACCATCTAAAACGTTGACTGAGAAGTATCTGTTTATGTGGTACCATCTAAAATGTTGACTGAGAAGTATCTGTTTATGTGGTACCATCTAAAATGTTGACAGAGAAGTATCTATTTATGTCGTACCATCTAAAATGTTGACACTTCTACATATGTGTATAAAAAGTGAAAGCAAATAATAATATAATACTAATTATTACTGAGTGGTTGTAGGAATCGATTTCAAATGAGTCAGATATATATATATATCCATACATGTAATCTGCAAAATACAAAATACAGTTACTTCCTGCATAATATATTATTGTAGGGGAATGGTTGAAAACTTCCAAGAAGTTGCCACTTACCCTGGGTCCAGCTCTGCCTCGGAGTCCTCTTTGTCCCGGTCGACCTATTGGACCCTGGTGGAGAATAAATGACAGTCACATATACCAAGGAACACAGCCGTAGCTTACACTCTCATGCAGATTGTTTCATGTTCAAATTCAACAGGAAGACCCTCAATAACGAGACACAGAGACACGTGACAATGATATGTTTCTGTGACGTTACACATGGACCAAATGCATAACAAACATTGGGCACATGACCACTTTGAGGGTTAAAACAACTTACCTCCATTGCAGGTGATTTAAATTGGGAATATTACGTACTTATCCTCTACGCAAACTTGTTGCTGCATAAGATCATCAGTTGAAATATGACGCAAATCAATGATACTGACAACAACTGAACTACTGAGTAATTGAACTCGGGAAAACAACATAGCTGAACTACTGTGGAATATAACTCACTGGGAGAACATAACTGAACTACTGTGGAAATCGACTCATTGGGAGAACAATACAACTGAACTACTGTGGAACTGAACTCACTGGGAGAACATAACTGAACTACTGAGTAATTGAGTTCATTGGGAAAACAACATAACTGAACTACTGTGGAATTGAACTCATTGGGAGAACATCATAACTGAACTACTGTAGAATCGAACTCGTGAGAACAACATAACTGAACTAATGTGGAACTGAACTCATTGGAAGAACAACATTGGAAGAACAACATAACTGAACTACTGTGGAATTGAGCTCATTGGGAGAATTGAACTTGTTGGGAGAACAACATAACTGAACTACTGAGTAATTGAACTCATTGGGAGAACAACATAACTGAACTATTGTGGAATTGAGCTCATTGGGAGAACAACTGAACTACTGTGAAATTTAACTTGTTAGAACAACATATCTGAACTAATGTGGAACTGAACTAATTGGAAGAACATTGGGAGAACAACATAACTGAACTACTTTGGAATTGAACTGATTGGGAGAACAACATAACTGAACGACTGTGGAATTGAAGTCGTGCGAACATAATAACTGTATTGTGGAACTGAACTCATTAGGAGCACAGTGTAATAGCTGAACTGCAATTGAACTGAGTTGAGTGGGAGAATATCGTGTAAATGCACATGTCAACTTACCCTCTTGCCAGAGTCGCCTTGAGGGCCTGGGGGACCCTGAGGCCCTGGTGCCCCATCAGAGCCTGCAGCCCCAGGAACTCCTACTAGGCCCCTAGGCCCATCAGCTCCCTGAAAACACACAATGGTCAATAAACAGACTTTTCAAATACGCACAAGCAAATAGTGGAAGATCTCCCAACACAGGATCTTATGGTAGGACGATTTTTAAGGACGTTTAATGAATATTTTTCTGTTTTCTACCAAATGATTTTTTATGCAATCAACAACACAACACAGATATAGAGATATGAAAAGGCCAAATGAATGACGTTTATTGTGGGGATTAAGGGTAAGCCCACTTTTCAAAGAAATGTAAAACAAAGAAATGTGGGCTCCACAACCCAACGCCAGGCTGACTACGCCCCATGCGAGCCTCCTGGACGTCGGGTTCAATAGAGCCCACATTTCACCACAAAGCAGTAGCAGTATTCCTAGAACAAATAAAAGAAACAATGGCATTACTATTGTTATGGAACACCCTTAAACCAAATAGCATAATGCCCTACATGCTATCACGCAGTCTATGAATACAACTACCTGCTTAAAAATACACTAGCTCTAACTGGAATAACTACAAAGGTGGGGCCAATTCGCCACCGGTCACCGACCATGTGACCACCCCACCAACCAACAACATGATTTTTTTAAGTGAATATTTGCAAGTGATTCAATTACATAGATGCAAAAATACATTGCAAATATATATACACACATATATATATATATATACACATATATATATATATATATATACACACATATATATATATACATATATATATATATAATATATATATATATACACACACATATATAATTATTTATTTCACTGTATATATATATATATATATATATATATAGTTAAATAAATAACAATAAATCAACAAAAACATTTATGCAATCAACAACACAAAACAGATATAGAGATATGAAAAGGCCAAATGAATGACGTTGATTGTGGGGATTAAGGGTAAGCCCACTTTCAAAGAAATGTGGGCTCCACAACCCAACGCCAGGCTGACTACGCCCCATGCGAGCCTCCTGGACGTCGGGTTCAATAGAGCCCACATTTCACCACAAAGCAGTAGCAGTATTCCTAGAACAAATAAAAGAAACAATGGCATTACTATATTCTCATGGAACACCCTTAAACCAAATAGCATAATGCCCTACATGCTATCACGCAGTCTATGAATACAACTACCTGCTTAAAAATACACTAGCTCTAACTGGAATAACTACAAAGGTGGGGCCAATTCGCCACCGGTCACCGACACATGTGACAATCAACAAAAACATGTATACAATTACAGAGAGTAAAGAATGAATACAATTTTTAATGTGTTAAATAAATAATAATAAATTAGTTTAGCTGCATACAGCATGCATCATGGATAAACAACCCACCTTGATGCCTGCCACTCCCTGTAGCCCTGGTTCACCGGCTTCCCCAGGGGGCCCCTATAAAACACGGAAAATGTAAAATAAAAACATGAAGACACACAAGAAATATAATGTAACACAACATTACGGGCACATAAAATATATTTTATGGAATATTAATTGCAGTACAACGAATTAATCTTATTTTAGCAAATGCCGCAGGTTTTACTTTACTAGTACAAAATAGTTGCAGAACACCATACAAAATTAATGGATGCAATATGGATACACACAACCATTCGAGATGTAATCATCTACTAGTCAAGTGTTATCAAGACTGATTAAATCATAGATTACAGCTATGATGACTACATCGTGGATTATGGTAGAACTTACTATCTGTCCGGGAATGCCGGATGGTCCTGGGTGGCCCATCGATCCGGGATGGCCCTGGAACAAGCACAGAATGGTAATTATTTAACAAGACATGTAACTGATGGAGGTCACATAACATTACATGTTGTTTTGCTGACAGTGGGGGTCGGTCACAGAGGGTGACCTAGTGGCGGAGTGTCCCCCACCGATACCATGTGAATTGTATATAAGTCAGTAGTGGTACAGATAGTACTGGTAGTGGGTAGCTGATAGGCATGATTTACTAATTATGTGTAAACACCTTTTGGGGGCCGGCATGCTTGCTGAGATTTTTGGATGTATCTTATTTTGATGGTGTATGCTTGCCTAATTTCATGCTCCTTAATTAATAAATCTAAATGTCATTCTTTGGCCTATTTCAATCTACGCTGGACTTGTGTTGTTATTTTGCATAAATGAATTTATGTGACAGCGGCGCATAAAGGATTTTACGCGAGATGACATGGCAATGAAGGCGATTTGAGGTTAGACCTTTTATGGTAGAGAGAGTATTGGCCTAATTACTCGCTCACGCGTATGGATACACCAACCACGTGACCTAGAGCCAGCCTCTCTCGATTTCCAAGTTAGCTTGTGTCGTTGTGAGACCTTTGCGCTGCAAATATTTCCGAATTTCTATTGTTACTGATTATTCGTTATCGCTGAATTTGTTGATTTTATTGCAAGATCAGTTTTGTTGTTCGGTTTATTCCGATCCGTTTGAAAAATCCCACCCTCCCTCCCTAATATTGTGTTAACAGTTGTTACCCAGTGTTATCTAATAAATCAAGTGGTGCATTAGGTAGGGATGCACTGGAACACTGAAGACAGAGAGGTAGTTCACAAAGTTTTTGAATTTTTTGACGCTTTTCCTTGTTATAGTTTGGTACACGAGGTTCTGCATTAACGCTTTTCCCTCCACTGAGTTTTCAGTAGTGTACACAGGGTTTTTAGTGCGGGTACTTTTTACGAGTACATTTGGGTGGCTGTTTGGCCCTACCTCTCGGTCTGATGTGTTAGTAGTTACTGGTTGACTAATGTCTAGATATGTAACACCTTTATACATTGTGTGTTGTGTTTCCATAATGTTCATTATGAATTGTTCAAGAATGTTGGGTGGTTAGCCCACTTTTTTCATTTACCATATTTGGCTGGGGGATCGAGTACCCCAGCCTTTCTGTTTGTACATATATATATGTATGGTTAATTCACGGCGGAGTGACCCCCACCGATACCATGTGAATTGTATATAAGTCAGTAGTGGTACACCCCACCGATACCATGTGAATTGTATATAAGTCAGTAGTGGTACAGATAGTACTGGTAGTGGGTAGCTGATAAGCATGATTTACTAATTATGTGTAAACACCTTTTGGGGGCTGGCATGCTTGCTGAGATTATTGGATGTATCTTATTTTGATGGTGTATGCTTGCCTAATTTCATGCTCCTTAATTAATAAATCTAAATGTCATTCTTTGGCCTATTTCAATCTACGCTGGACTTGTGTTGTTATTTTACATAAATGTTGTTTTGCTGAAATCTAGCACACTGTTTGTCATGACCAATGTTTGTCATTTTGTTAGATGAAGAAAAGGAAAATAAACGTGACAATGACATCCTTTTGTGTTGGGTTACATTTAATCATACATGTCCATTCGTGCATGCATCATGGGTAACTATGGATGGATGGATATATGAATTAATTAATTATGATTAATTAATTGTTTTCACATGTTAGCTTGTGTGTGTGTGTGGGTGCATGTGCACAGTGTGTATGTGTGTGTGTGCGTGCGTGCGTGCATGCATGCATGTCTGTATTATGTATGTGATGTTTCATAGCACATATGCATGGTTGGACGGATGGACGGACACACACACACATATGGTAACAGTGGTTGGTGCATGCATTAAGACCAGAAAAAAAACTAACCTCCTCTCCAGGTAAACCTTGGGCTCCCTTGGCACCTGACAATCCTACATCTCCCTAAAAATAGAAAATATTACATAATCACAAAGTTAATATTACTACATTAACATTAATCATTGATATCCTTTGGTTCTAGCATCAATAACTCAATAATAATTATTATTTCTATTAAGTGAGTCACAACATTAACCAACAAAGAAATAATTAATAATAATTATTTCATTATTAATATAATAGAATACAATTAAATTTAACCTCCAAGCTACTGTGTCCCATGTGCCAGTGAAAAACCTAACTGAATCATTCAGTTGTTGCTATGCCAACGAGATGACATTATTGTTATAAAACACCACAACCTATCATCACAACTCCCTACCTTCTCCCCTTCTTCCCCTGGCTGCCCAATGGGTCCAGCGGGGCCTGGATCTCCCTGAAAAAAAACAACACATATAGTCACGGAGGCATTATCTGTATCTGCAGTGGAAATATTTACTGTAGCAAACAAAGCCTATAGCTACCCACTCCACAAGAAGCAATCAATCCCAAAGACATCTACCTACATGTGTTATAAATTATAAAATTTAAGGTTTAAATGATATCTATAAAAAGTTTAAAAAGTCAAAAACAAGAAACATAATTTTGAAGCACATGCATGCAGGACAATTGCAATCACTGCAAGTTAAAGAACTACAAAAAAATCAAAGTGATATTCACCTTGTAAACGAATTTATTTTGATCAGTTACTAGAATAAAAGTACAATTATATATTACATGAGCACTTGTGAATTTTTTTTGTATTTTGGCGAAATGTAAATCTTCACAGAACATTTCCCATCTGGGTTCCTTACCGTTGGTCCTCTGTTTCCCACCTTCCCTTCAACTCCTGGGCCACCAGGCTCTCCCTGTCAAATATAACAATAACCACTATTAAGAGCAACTAGCTTTTAGTCTTAAACTAAATTTTTTGCTCATCCCATATTCATAAAAAATCTAACCTATCTAGTATCCACTATGAGAGGCTAGCTTGTTGGTAAATTGTTTTTTTAAGTTTTCGTAAAATTTATGGATAAAGTATTAAATTATTTTTGATCGGATGCAAAAAATAGCAAAAGTTGTCCAGCTGTACACACTACAGAGTAAGGCTATACACACTTCTGTAAGTTACCAATGATTTTAATACATGTACAAAGTGTTTTATTAAACCAAACTGTGCATATTATATTACTTAAACTATTTACGCACTACAAATTAGAACAGTACAGGGTAGCATTAGATATAACTAGGAAACTCACTGTAAAAGAAACTCATTTCAATCATGTGCAAGAATAACCATAAACTTATAGCTGTATGCCCTAACTATGACTCGGGCCATTGGCTACACTTTCACTTTCATTTCTTCCTCCCTTACCTCTTGACCCTTTTGACCTTGTGCACCTTCAGAGCCCCGCTGACCAGGTTTACCCTGTCAAACAAACACAACACAGTTGACAAACATATAGAGGAAAATAAGAGACATTCCCTGCTTGACACGATTTGTGACTACAACATGGTGTCTGTCACATAACAAACCACGTCTCAGTTGTATTATATCCCACCTCTGTCACTACATATTCCACTTCTACCACGACTTATCCCACTTATGCCACGATTTATCCCACTTCTACAACGACATATCCCACTTCTGCCACGACTTATCCCACTTCTACCACGACTTATCCCACTTCTTCCACCATTTATCCCACTACTGCCACAATGTATCCCACTACTGCCACAATGTATCCCACTACTGCCCCAATGTATCCCACTACTGCCACAATGTATCCCACTACTGCCACAATGTATCCCACTACTGCCACAATATATCCCACTACTGCCACCATTAATCACACTTCTGCCAACATTTATCCCACTTCTGCCAACATTTATCCCACTTATCCCAACATTTATCAGCATCTAAATACTATAAAGATTAGAAATAATAATAATAATAATAACAGTAATAATAATAATAACAATAATAATAATAATAACAATATGTTATCTAAATTATGTAAACTACAAAGAGCTGAAAATGAACATCAGAGACGCAGTGCCAGAGAGAACTGTGTGCACTAGTTGGTACACACTATGCCCTGGCAGCACAAGCGTGCCACTGTAACACTGTCTACAAAGTAGCAGTGGGGTGGCTACTGGAAGATAGAAGTCTGGCACTGACCGGCATGCCTGGAGCGCCCTGGACACCTGGTGGACCCATCGCTCCTTTGTCACCCTGCAATGGACAGGAGATGTTCATACAGAAGTCACAGAGAGCATTTCATATAGCTGAGTAGCATGCTTCCAACGGTGCAACATTACAAGTCTTTCCAATGGTTAAACAGTAGTGGTAATTAATGCCTGCTGAATGACAAGGTTGATATTCATAAACAGATAAAGGTCAAATTAAATTAAGAACACCATAGTTCTTTAAAACACATACAATGTTAGAATATAGCTTATACAGGGCAACACGCTTATAACGAACTACTTTGTGGGTAGCTAACGAGTTCGTTATATCTGTGAATTCGTTATGTGCGTGTACGTGTTTACCCACTAGGTGGCAGTGTTGTATGTGACAGTTTTTAAACTATTCGCCAGGTGTCTATCAAACACAAAGATATTTTGTTGTGTAACATTTATTTAGATGACACATAAACCATTAGAAGTGTTACTATTAAGTGTAGTAATAGTATAACATCGCAGTCCACCGTGTGTGAAAAAGAAACGAAATATGACGTAAACACATGGCGAGCATGCCGCGTCCAAGCACACTATGGTCCCACAGTAACTACAGTACTTCTTCTTGTACAACATAAACATAATAACAGTTAATCTGCTTTGAAGAAGTCCTCCATTGACGTTTGTTTGCTGTTGGCTAAGTCACTAGACAAAAGGAAATCCTCAAGCCAGTCGCAGTGCACTACAGCATCATCTGTCTGTGTAGCCCTGTTATGGATGAACTGTCGTATATCGCGCAGCCTGTCGAAACACTCAGCAATGTTTTTTATCTTCTCAACAGGAGATGGGTCAGATTTGTAATTTTTGTCTGCTGATGTGGCATCGTCTGTGTCATGTCATCGTTGGTGTCGTGTCGTGTGTGAAGAGCTCGTCTTCAGTCAAGGCTGATGTTATTGGCAGATTGGCATCAACACTGGCGTAATCGTCGAAAGTCGCAGTCCTTTGAAGCTAACAATCACCTTTGATGATTTCCCTCATTGACCTAATTACTTTGTCACTGGCATTATGCGCGCGCCATCACATGGCTTCCAGGTCACGGGCGGGAAGTATTTGCGAACAACAGGGCGATTTTCAGTTGGACAGAAATTTGTTATATGGCGAAATTTGTTCAGGAAAAGGTGTTCGTAATAACCGTGAATTCATTATACCCGTGTTCGTAATATGCATGAATGCTTATAATGGAAAAGATAGAGAAAAAATCTGTATGTAAGAAATTGTTTCATTATATCCGTCAATTTGTTGTATCCGTGTTCGTTATAAGTGTGTTGCACTGCATTACACAGCATAATTTTAAGATAACACATCATCAGAATTAAACCTTTAAGAAACTCTGTAGAAAATATTTCCGACATTCTGTGAATGCATTCAAGAAAACTGTTGTCTTGGCAAAGGATGAGATGGGACACACATAAAACTTGAGCATTGCTCCACTTACCGGTCGACCTACGAGTCCAATAGGTCCCCGTTCACCAATGGTCCCATCACGACCCTAAACAAACAGAGCCTTAAACTGAATTCAGCTTCACAGTACGTCAGTGGTAATAATACTAATGGTTTGTTTGTAGATTGCAGATTCAGACACCATTTGCACACAATACTACACCACATTGGAGACAGACATGTGTCCTTGTGGCATGGCTCCAATGACAGTGGAACACCCCCTGCAAGATTGTACTACACACCAAAACAAGAGGAAGGCAATCTGGCCTACAGAAAAAAGTAAAAGAAAATCCGGAGTCTCTGTCAGAGCGTTCGACGAAGAAGAAGACGTACACAGCATACTATATTCTTGCACACAGAAATTGTGTTTGTCGTACTGTACATCTAATTAATAAACTGTTATTAATCATAATATATATTACTTGCATTTTTAAAATTCTATTTAATTTTTATACACAATTAACAATATTCCAACTACTAACGTAAAGCAGCATCAAAATAATAAACAGAAAGAGTTCTGTGAACAACTACAAATGCACGTTCTTCACAAAGATGAACAGTGAATTGATGGTCTCATGGAATCACTTACTGATGGACCTGGCAATCCTCTCTCCCCACGGAAGCCTCTCACCCCAGTTGGACCTGGGGGTCCTGGGGGACCTTCAACACCAGCTGGACCCTAAAACAGGCAGGACCATTGGGTTCATTGTCTTTCAAACCCGGGCAAAACTGAGAATTCAAATTGATATTAATATGAACAGGTGAAGTGGAGAGCATTATAGCTGGTCTTATCTGATATCATGCTACAAATGAGTGTATTTTTGATAATTCATGTCTGTAAATTTCTTTCAAATATATTAAATAATAAAATAAATATTACTTTATGTACCTATAAGTCTGCAAGTATTACTCCACACCAGCTTAAAAACTGTGAAGTTATACAAACACAATGCTTCCATAAATACTTAAATCTATATTTTGCTCTATTAATTTAATCCATGTGTGCTATAATTCAGTAGTTATTATTTTAATTTATGTTTCATAGAACGAATGAATTCAAGCTACATTTGATTGAATACAATCCATGTTTTCACTTGAAACACCTTCAAAAGAACCAAATATAGAACACTACCAGGGAAAAGAATCAGAAAATGATTGCTTTTTTTGCAATTTGAAACCTGATGAATAAATGTATAGTGTTCTGTAGTGCTACAAATAAAATATAGTTGTACCACTGTTTTACTGTTATTTACTCACTGCTGGTCCTTCTTTGCCTTCAGGTCCAGGCAACCCATGTTCTCCAGGAGGACCCTAAAAGAAGGGCAAATCCAAAAGTTGAGGATGTCAACCGAGTATGATGAATATAAATCACAAGCAAATCCACAACAGTGTTAAAAAAGAAAATATCTTATAAACATACAGACTCTTACACCAGTTACACCAGTTACACCAGTTACACCAGTTACACCAGTTACACCAGTACAATGTCACCAAAATCATGTTACTATTTTCTTGATTGTTGATGATTAAATAATGAATCTCATGTCTCATGTTCCGTCTGATGTCTTGTTCCATCAGCTTCCTCTTGCCATCGTGATGCTGCACCGCCTGTCTCAGTTCAGCCAATGATAGTCCAGTGGAATCCTTTATTTGGTCCACCCCTTTGTGCTGGGGTGTCTACTCTATTGCGTTCCATCCACCATGCAATATGACTGAATTCTCAAGACTGTCTTTCACTTGCATGGGGAGTTCAAAGTATAACCTTTGCCTTAGAACCATCATGTTCACAGCAGATGGGTTCTTAACTTCATGTAGAACTGATTTGTTTGAACTGTTAATAACCCCATAATAAAGCCCTTGTTAAAACACAGCTGAGGAACACAGTTAAAAAAAAGATGCAATTCTGAAGGTACTGGATGACCTTCATTATTAATACTTGAATTTGACAGCAGATTTTTGGAGCACTATTTTCTTGATAAACTCTTCATTCTAAAGACATTCTTCCAAGTCGGTAAAAAAGAATACATAATTTACCTCTACCCCTGGCACTCCTTGGTCTCCTCCAGGCCCTGGCTCGCCTACTGGACCCTAAAACAGAACCCTCTGTTGGTTGTGTTGTCATGTCTGAATGTTCCCCGGATTCACAGTGTCTCGCCCATAGCATGATGTTAATTAATGTAAATAATGTTACAAAGAATGCTCCATCAACTAGGGCTGTAACAATTCATTGATGAATCGCGATAATTTTTTTTTTCTTTAAGTGTACATGCCCTAATTAGCATAACCCCCTTTTTAATCAGCAGGATCCATAATAATTGTAATCTGACCAGGGTGGAACAACAGAAACGTGCCGTCATCTAGTGTTAAATAGTTATTGTCTAGAGAAAAAAATGTTGGTGTATGCTTTTTTCAAGCATACTGTACACTTAATAGGTTGAATACGGTATATTTTTCAAGAATCACAATACATATATGATAGTCAAGTTGTAGCCGACTTCTGATGACTTGCATTTATAAGTATTAAACTTCTGCTTTCTCCATTTTCACAAGAAATTGCGATTGAATTTGAAATTAAACACACAGGATTGTATGTATGATGTAGTACAATGTCCTTGTGGAAATAAAATGGATCGAGTTGAACTGAATACATGCAAACATGTTGTCCAAAGTTTTATCATGTGGTTCAATATAATGTAAAAGAAAACCCTGGAAACCACTTTGAGTCTACCCATTTGTAATGTAGTCAACGCCAACTAGGTCAAATTCGCTTGCTACCTGCCTAAATCATCATGAGCATGATCTCACATTAGCGATATCACCAGTTTTAATTACTACCATTTTTCTTAACATTGCGCGTTCAGTAGACGTTTACAGCTGTGTAATGTGGCGCATATAAATTATATCTTTATAAATGTGTATCATTATGTATCGCGTATTGCATAGTGACACAAATATCGTATCAAGTCTTAGTGTATTGTTACAATACTACCACCAACCCTCAATAACGCACCGGTGGTCCTACTAATCCAATAGGTCCAGGTAGTCCACGTGTGCCTTGCAGACCCTAAAAGTAAAATGAATAGTTTCACAATCACAAAGTTTATTCTGTGAAGTGTGTGTAACATATTGCAATAGTTATATGCAATGCAATTCTAATTGTCTATTTCATGATATTTCTGCTGTAAGTTAATAAACTAAAGAAAACGCATGCGACATTAAAACGTTAAGTTAATGTACAGATTGACAAGTCAATTTCTGACTACTGACCAGCACAACCAGGTCCATATAGCAGGAAATGTGCATTTATTGGTGGTAAATGATGTACCAAGACAGAATACAATGACTGTGATACATAATAAAACTTCCATAGCGCCAAAATCCCAAGGTACCAGAACTCATAGCACAACAAGCCAGGATCGAAGCATGATACAGTGAACAGGGACATGCAAAGTCATCATCAGAGCGAAGGTCTGCGGAAGATTTCGGGTGGAAATGCAATTTAAAAAAATGTCTTGAGGTTTCTGCGGAAGGTAGCTATAGCTTCAGATGATTTTAAAGTGATGGGGAGTTCATTCTACATTTTTGGTGCATCTACAGAGAAAGTGCACTTTCCCAGGTTAAACTCATTTATACGAACAAAAAGCTGTTGAGAGAGATGATCTGAGCTGGTTAGGGACATTTGAAAGATATAGGAGACTAGCTAAATAGGGTGGCTGTTGTGTAGAGAACAAAGAGAGGCGCGGTAGTGTAGTGCTTAGTACATCCGCTTTACATGACAGAGTTCTGAGTTCAAGAGGATATGTTTGGTGTAAAAACCTCTCCTCAACATTGTATCTTTCGTGACTCGGTTTATGATTCATCACACGCTACTAAAGTACAATTTTTGCTGCTACACAAAGTCAACCAAATCTGGTATCAATAAATACAAATATGACAAAGGAAACTATGATGGCATGATAGAAATGATAACTTCTAGGAACTGGAAAGGAGAATTCAAGGATAAATCAACAGAACAGTGCTGGGCAATATTAGAGAAATCCATCAGAAATGCAACTAACATGTACATACCAAAACAATGGGAGGCCAAGCAAGAAAACACAGACCGCTATGGACAATTCCAAGACCATCACTGCTATCAAGAGAAAGTCTGAGGCATATAAGCGGTACCGAGAAACCAGAGATGAACAGGATTACATTAAATACAGAAGAACATCAAACAGTGTAAAGACATAGGTGAGGAAAGCAGTTCGTGATTTCGAGAGACAGATAGCCAATGAAGCTAAAGCCAACCCCAAGGCTTTTTATAAATATGCCAGGTCAAAGATGAAGACTCGTTCAACTGACCTCGAATGTCCAGATGGGACAATGATAGAAACCGATGTTGACAAAGCTGAGATACTGAACTCCTACTTCACGAGTGTCTTCACTCAAGAAAGTCTTGAAAATATCCTGACATTTGAGAGAACACTACATAACACAGAAGAACTGACTGACTTCATGATCACAGACAAGAAAGTAGAGAAGATATTGAAGACACTGAAGACCACAAAACTGCCAGGACCTGATGGTCTCCATCCTCGTCCTCTCGTTGAAATGGCGAATGAACTGGTTGAATCTTTCCGAGAACTATTCGCAAAATCACTCGATCAGGGAGCCTTACCACAATGCTGGAAAGAAGGAAATATTACACCAGTATTTAAGAAGGGCAAGAAACACATAACAGGGAACTACTGTCCAGTGAGTCTGACCTCCGTAGCCTGTAAGATGATGGAGCAGTTGGTAAGAAATGAAGTGATGGAACACGTTGACCAATAACCTACTGTCAAGTTTTCAACATGGCTTTGTCCACGGTCGCTCATGCACTACTCAGCTCCTTGCAGTTCTTGATAAGTGGAACGAAGCTATTGAACAGGGAGAGAGCATTGATGTAATTTACCTTGACTTCGCCAAAGCATTCGACACAGTCCCACACCAGAGACTACTAGTCAAGCTCAAAGGTTATGGGATATTTGGCAAAGTACTACAAAGGATTGCAGCCTTCCTGGATGGAAGACGCCAACGTGTTATCATCACTGGTAGCAAATCGTCATGGTCCCCTGTCACGAGTGGCATTCCGCAAGGAAGTGTACTTGGCCCAATCCTCTTTGTATGCTACATCAACGACATGCCAGATGTGGTGGACTCACCTGTTCACATGTTTGCCAATGACACCAAAATCTACAGAGAAATCACCACTCAGTCTGACCAAGAGACATTACAGGCAAACCTAAAACAACTAGAAGAGTGGCCCAAAAAATGGCAACTACGTTTTAATGAAGAGAAATGCAAAGTTATGCATTTAGGGCGAACCAACCACAAATATGAATATGTTATAGCCAGCAGTGGAACTAATACCACCATGGGGGAGACCACAAATGAGAGAGACTTGGGGGTGCAAGTGGACCTGGAACTAAAGTTTGACCAACATGTGGAGTTAATAGCAAATAAGGCAAACAGACTGCTCGGGCTTATTACAAGGTCGTTTATATTCTTGGATGGACCAACAGTAAAGAAGCTATATTCAAGTCTGGTCAGACCTATTCTAGAATATGGAAATATTATCTGGGCCCCAACACTCAAGAGAGACCAAAGGATACTTGAGAATGTACAAGAAGAGCAACAAAGCTAATTTCAGAACTGAAGTGCCAGGAGTATTGCGACAGATTGAAGGCGTTGAAGCTACCAAGCCTACAGAAGAGCAAGAGGAGACATGATCGAAGTCTACAAATATCTGCATGGCATCTATAAAGTCGACAAAATGCTACTTCAGATGGACCACAACACAGTGACGAGGGGACACAGCCTAAAGCTCAAGAAAGAACGTGTGACAGCTAGACAACGGAGGAGCTACTTTAGACACAGAGTAGTGAACAGGTGGAACTCTCTCACAGAGGATGTGGTTTCAGCACACACACTAAATGCATTCAAAGCTAAACTAGACAAATTGTGGTGCGCTTACACTTTTGAGCAAAATTACAACTTCCCACTCATGTGCACAAACTACAGTAAAGACCAGCTAAAAGGCTATTTGCCTAAGAGCTGAAGAGGATGTATGTATGTATGTATGTATGTGTGTATGCATGTATGATGTTAATATTGATCCCGCCTCATTTAATAGGGGACTTAAAAGAACTATTGAGGATGACATGCACCCTGGAAGTGACCAGGCTCAATACCAGCATATAAAGGTCGGCTTGGCAATAATGTTCTGAAAAAGGCTGGCTAGTTGAATGAGACCTGGAACCATCATACAATTGTAGTGACCACAACATCCAGATTAGTCACTTAATAGAACGTTACGAGTGCTGGAAACAACTAGAATATGTAAGCATAGACAGTTTATGCACCTGTTTTCCTCGCTCTCCTGGGAATCCTGCTTGACCATTCTTGCCTGGCATACCCTGAAAACACACACATCGTAAATATAAATGTGTTCAGTGACAAATATAATTACCCGTATCATTTTTATAACAAATATATTTACACAGTTCAACACAAACAGTATTCCTTTGAAGTCTATATTATTATAGATTTCAGTGCATTCATGTTCCATTACATAAAAAGAGCAATGACAGAACGAGAGAACATTTTGTAGTCTGCATGCACAGAGGGTGCAACATGAATATAACTGAGTTTTAAATAGTGTTAAACATGCTACATGAACTAGGGTCATACCTGGGGGCCAGTGGGACCTATAAACCCTGCTTGCCCGGGTGGGCCCTGCGGTCCAGTTTCTCCAGGGTTTCCTGTAGGGCCCATAATGCCAGGCTCTCCCTTGACTCCCCGTGGTCCATTATGGCCGCGTTTCCCCCGTGTACCTCTCGTGCCCTAGAAGGCACAAGCAACTTTGAATGAGTTTGTTTTATGTTAACCGTTTCAGTGCCAGCGATCCGATATAGCTGATGACCTATTTTACAATGAAATGCCCTGCAGCTGAATTCGCCGATTCCATTTTGCAACATCTATTGCCATTGGCTGGAAGCAACGTTATCGCTAAAAATTAGCCAATGAGATTAAATGTTACAAAACAGTTCGCTTGCGGTTATGTTGATGATGTGTATATCTGCCTGGCTTTGAGCACAAAATAAAAGTCGTAACCCAAAACCGAAATGTTATATCTTGACCAGCTTAAAGGTATCGGATAACACTCAACGCACACATTAGTGAAAGTGAGTCATTTTGTGTTATGTCGTTTACTTGGTGAAATGTGTACACTAAACACATAAAAATACAAAGTTAGAATGTGTTTTTAAAAATGTCTGGAACTTCTTGTACGTCTTCTCAATTTTGGCTGGCACTGAGATGTTTAAAACTGCTTCTGCCATAAAAATTTTGGTCCCATTTTCTAATACTTTCTTGAAAAATTAAACTTGTGTAGTACCTATATGTAGCTCATTTGTAAAAAAATTATTTAGTTTTGATGAAACCATTGGATTTTCAACTGGGTCCAGCAAAAATCCGACAAAATGGGCAAATGTGACAACTCTATATATTATACCATTCACACTTTCGCAAGTTACCCAATCTTACGATAAAAGGAATTTTTTTTAATGATTACAACAAAAGTACAGACTCTGTTATTAAACTGACTGTGGATAGTACTTAAACTATTCACACACTACAGTTTGGAAAACCAACAGACATGATTCACAATGAGCTAAATCAATTACAATAACTGTAAGTATCATTCAATCAGTGAATATTAATTAATAAATAATAATTAAAATTAACCAACAGCTCTATGAGTAAAAAGGAAAGTTTTAAAAATTTTGGTTTTAAACTCTGATGAAAAAAGCCATGTCAAGGAATACTTAATAACACTTATTGGTGTTCAGAGACTGCAGGATTGAAAGGGTCACCCAGAGATCAATGTCTCATCAGCCAACAACGACGTGAGATTACTCACCCTTGGACCCGGCGATCCTCTTTCACCCGGGAGCCCATCCAAACCCTACAACACAAAATGTAACTGTTATTATCAATTATAACAAACAACAACTGGTTAATGTTAACAATATCTTAAATTAATCATTTTACTTTAAATTGAATCCTCTAGGACTTACAACAGTTATATATCAAATATCTCACCATATTATCATAGCTCTAATAGTTCCACATTGCCCTCTTTACCCTACCAAGCCCCATTACCCCGACTATGTGACTTACCATGGGTCCCTTCATTCCGTCTCTACCTCGCTTGCCAGCCGATCCCATGTTACCCTGAAATCAAAATAACTGGCTGTAATATTCACATCACAGGTCAATGTGTTACAGTTAAGCGGACATTAAAAATAATACATAATACACACACATATACATGCATACACGCACGCACGCACGCGTGTGCGCACACACCCACACGCATATATAATGCATGTGGCTTAACACCAACAACATTAATATGCTGTTCTTAGTTGTACTTTAAAAATGTACAAACTTACCACCTGGCATACAAAAATATTTAGACTGAGCAGCATCAAACATACAATGTGAATGTAACCATATAATGCAGCATCTTGATATATCATTGTGGCACAATGTATTAACTTAAATTTTTTATTAAAAAAAGAACAATAACCAATTGTTTCTTCCTCTGTCTCCATCGATATACTTAAAAAAGGGATTATATGTTTATTAACTATTATATCATGTACATTCACTGCACTAGTAATTATATCAAACATCTGCACTGTCCGGTTTCAATATACACAATCAGGTATTTCTGTATGATCACACATGCATGTTTACATGTAATATTAAACCAACATTTCGATACACTGGTGACAGTTACAGTAACCTGCTCCACGGAAGGAAACCCACCTTCTCCCCCACAGGTCCAGGGTAGCCAGGGAACCCAGGTACACCAATATGACCCTGAAACGAGGAGAGGTCACTGAGGTCACAAAGCAGGGCTGACATTGTCAGTGTTACTTGCACGGAAGTATACCTGAATCTTACATTTCTTTGTAATTTTTTCAGTTGTTTACCATTTAGTGTATGCTTTCTACAGACAGAATCCTGTTAAGTCTTTGTTAAAATTTCTCCATTTTTAATGCACAGATGCACAAATATGAGGAAGCAAGTGTTGTACCATCAAACAGAAACTGATCACATTATAAATGCGTTTGATCATGATAGGTGTGGAGACTTTGATCATGTGACAGGTGTATATACTGATCATGTGACAGGTATAGAGATAGAGACAGATCATGTGTCAGGTGTTTAGAGACTCTGTGATCATGTGACAGGTGTGTAGAGACTCTGATCATGTGATAGGTGTATAGAGACTGATCATGTGACAGATGTGTAGAGATTCTGATCATGTGACATGTGTAATAGACTGATCATGTCATAGGTGTATAGACTGATCATGTGACAGGTGTGTAGAGATCCTGATCATGGCAGGTGTGTGGAGACTGTGATCACATTTGCTTAGAGACTGATCACATGATCACAGATGTGTCAACACTGTAATCATATGATCAGTGTTCACACTATGCTGTGACACTGATATGAATTTTCATATGGTGTGTACTTGTTTGTGGGACATCTTTAATATATTATAAATGTCCCAAAAACAAGAAATTTCATGTCAATAGGAAAAAAAATTTCATGAAAAAGAGATTTTGTGGATACCGTGTAACACATTGAAAATTATATATTTTTAATCTCATTGTTGGGTGAGACCTAATCCAAACTTTGTTGGGAAACCAATTTTTTATTTCTGCACTTTTACCGTAGTAATTTTAGTAATTATTAGTGCACTTGTCTGTATTATGTCGTCCAGTATTGTGGATGTGCACATACAAAACATACCTTGTCTCCAGGAAGTCCAGGAGGGCCCACGACTCCCGTGTTGCCTAGCTGTCCCTGCAAGCACCCACACCAGACATTGCAGGTGCAAACTTAATAATCCATCAAAAAAATTTCAAAAACTGTGGTGATCCACACAATAACTACTTTAACATGGATTACCACACTCACACTTTCAGCCAAACAAATTTCATTTTCATCCTGCTACTAAATCATTTCTGAGCAGCTGAATGTCCCTATATCCAGTGGGACAAAAGTAGCCATATGTGCAAGCTAAAGATTCAAACAAAAATTAATCAAATATGTTGCACAGTTTTGTAAATAGTGTTCTATGTAGAACTATGTGAAACTGGTAGACAGAGATAAGTTCACTTTGTTTTAGGTTCTCACACAAGATCAAAGAAGATATGAATGGCATCTGGTTAGTTTGTAATTAAAGTCATCTGCCTGGACAGGAAATAGGCTTGACCTATTTCTCAGATGGTCTGGGCAACTGGGCACATTAACTGGCATGTGATTACGTTGGGGACAGATCTGACAATTTTTGGAGGGGGAATTACAGAAATGTTGCAAAATACATCATATAAAGTGGTAATCCTGATGAATTCCCATACTGACAGGTCTAGCAGGTAGCAAAGTCTACGGTGCTCGGATTAATGGATTACCATTAAAATCAAGCCCTGATTAACTAACTGTACACTTGGGGAATGCACATAAACTTAGTACTCAGACTGAGGCAAACTCTTTCAAATTGTTGAGGTAAGAAAATCTTTAGCCCATCCTCACTAGCCAGGGGTGGTAGTAGTATTAAAGTACCCCTGGCAGATCGACCTGTTGAAATGTGAATTTGTCAGTTTATCCCACGCCAAGTGTGGATGTGCACTGAATCATTTCTACTTCGTCCCACTGGTTGTATTGGTCGACGTGTTTATTGGAACAAGATGCGCCCACGCCCAAACATCAGAGGGTTCCGAAGAAAACACATCAGTACAAGTTTGATGGCGACGACAGGTCCACTACCAATTAAAGTTAAGTTCCTGTATGCGAGCTCTGTAAATCTGAGCGAGCAATATTATTGGCTAACAGAGCAACTGCCAGGGGTACTGATGTAGTCAGAAGACCCTGGTTGCAAGGGTAAATCTGCCAGGGGTACTGAAGTAGTCAGAAGACCTTGGTTGCAAGGGTAAATCTGCCAGGGGTACTGATGTAGTCAGAAGACCCTGGTTGCAAGGGTAAATCTACCAGGGGTACTGATGTAGTCAGAAGACCCTGGTTGCAAGGGTAAATCTGCCAGGGGTACTGATGTAGTCAGAAGACCCAGGTTGCAAGGGTAAATCTGCCAGGGGTACTGATGTAGTCAGAAGACCCAGGTTGCAAGGGTAAATCTGCCAGGGGTACTGATGTAGTCAGAAGACCCTGGTTGCAAGGGTAAATCTGCCAGGGGTACTGATGTAGTCAGAAGACCCTGGTTGCAAGGGTAAATCTGCCAGGGGTACTGATGTAGTCAGAAGACCCAGGTTGCAAGGGTAAATCTGCCAGGGGTACTGATGTAGTCAGAAGACCCTGGTTGCAAGGGTAAATCTGCCAGGGGTACTAATGTAGTCAGAAGACCCTGGTTGCAATGGTAAATCTGCCAGGGGTACTGATGTAGTCAGAAGACCCTGGTTGCAAGGGTAAATCTGCCAGGGGTACTGATGTAGTCAGAAGACCCTGGTTGCAAAGGTAAATCTGCCAGGGGTACTGATGTAGTCAGAAGCCCCTGATGGTGAGGGTGCATTAACCCAAACAAGACAAGAAATACGCGCATTCCCTGTTGACACACCGAGATCAGATTTGTACAACATATATGTTTAGTTCATCAAATTGTACATTTGTATTAATTTATTTATTATATATTTCTGCGTTAATAATATTTTAAAGGAATGTTTCAGTCTCTCATAACTCTCTTTCGAGAATTTTATAATTTTGTACATAATGCTTGTTATGTGTATAATGTATTTGTTTTAATAATGTCTTTTATTATTTAAAAAATAAAAAAACAGACTATGCATATCATCATTTTATTTACTAATTGCACAATAATACAAATGTCAAAGATTAAGAATATATGGTGGTAATAAGCATGTTAGGTTTTAACAAGGTGAGATCATCACAAATGATTACAAAGTAGTTACAAAGTATCTCATCAGAACATTTTTTATTGCTATTTATGTGTAATTAATTATAAACCCAGTAATTTCATTGAGAATACCAGCTATATGTTTCAGGTAGTAAGCAAGAGCTGAAGAAGACCTACCTTGGGACCTACTGGTCCTTCCTCTCCTTGAGGACCCACCAGACCTCTAGATCCCTTATCTCCTATCTGACCAACATCTCCCTTCAATCCATCGAGTCCTGGATCACCCTACATTGAAAACCTTTAGCATTCAGCCATGATTGTATACATAATACAGGCATATGTAATCTTGATTATGATATTCGTGCAGGTATACACATGAATTTGAGATCTGTAGGGCTACACCTCACTCAAATATATATATATATGTGTAATAATGTAGCAGCCCAGTGTGACAATTACTACTCTGAACAGTTGTCAGATTTTTGGCATATTACACATTAAATACTTTGTAGATTTTATAATATAAAAAATGGCTATGGAACGCGTGCTGTATGTTATACAAACATATAATTATAAATTATCATTTAGAATACTCTATATAGGCTTGGAGACCACATCGTAAGAAGGATATAGATACACTTGAATAAATACAGAGTGCAACAAACACAACTAAAATGATTCCAGAACTGAGAGACCTTAGTTATGAAGAACGCCTGAAAGAATGTGGTTTAACAACCCTAGAGACAAGGAGGTTAACAGGAGATTAAATTTAAGTTTTTAAAATACTGAATGGGTATGAAAATATTGATAGAAATATTTTGTTCTCACTCAAGATAATAGAACATAGTAGGACATGAGGTAACATTAGTAAAGGATCAGTGTACATTGGATATCAAGAAGTACTTGTTTTTACAGAGGACAATAAATTAATAGAATTTGATCCATTAATTTATTGTCCTCTGTGAGAACGAGTTCTTCCTGATATCCAATGTACACTTATTCTTTACAATCTACAGATTGTGTAACTGCTAGCAGCGTGAATATATTTAAAAACAATATCGACACATATTACAGGAGGGCTGGTTACACATAGATGAAAAAAGGTTGGACTCTCGATAAGCCAAGGGCTTCCTTGTCTACGTGCCATCTGGTACATTTGTTTCAATCTTGTTACATGACAAGCACACACAAAACTAAACACTAGTAGTAGAACTTTATTTAAAAAAATATTTTTTTAACAAATGTTTGCCGAGATTATGTCTGTACACTGCGCAAAGAGGCTACGACTTTAGCTTATTTAATTGGTTGTAACTTACCTTAATTTATCTAAATTTATCTTGACTTATCTTACACATTTTACCTTGTTAGTGCCTTTGAGCAGGTTTTTTACCCGGATACACGGTGTGTTATAAATAAGCCTAATTGATGTCAAAATTGCCTAATTTATTATTAAGATGACCCTGTATCCTACCTTCTTGACATGACCTCCTAACTTACCATCTCACCCACCCCCAAGACCCCCTAACTTACCTTCTCACCAGGCTCCCCCAGTGTTCCCCTGGCTCCACGCAAACCCTGAAAACATCACAATTCTAACTGTAAACTCTCAAATAACTCACATGTGATTAATAGTTATTACATATAACATGCAGTAACAATGTGACCTACAACAACACATATTAACAAGTACGTAACCTGCTGTAATTCTATATTATTTCTCTTTAAAAGATCATCATAAAAGACTGCAAAGACCAACGTTACCTTCACCCCACGTGCCCCTTGCATTCCCATCGCCCCAATTGGACCCTCGATACCCTGCAACAAATAAAACACAAATTGACATTTAAATGCAACACAAGCTGTGGTTATGTGTCCTATGTGATAACATGTATGACCGTTCGTTAGTTAAGGGTACATATTCGTTTGTATGCATAAAAAAATTCTAACATTACAGAATGTTTCGAAAATATATCAACTGCCAAAATATGAAACAGTAAACCAGAAGCCTTTTTTAATTTGAATGTTTGAATATCATGTCTCCATCGTTTGTGGAGGGGACACTGAAAAACGTTGTCTACAGGTAGTCAGGTACTGGAAATTGTCGATGGCTGTTCGGGAATTTACTGAACGGCAAGGTCAATGTACAGATAATGGTCAGATTATAAAAAATGAATCACACTTTCAACCAATGTGGTGTCATGTATGGTCAGTGGTTCATAAGAAAAATGTTTCACAAATCAGCCATTCATTCAACAAAATGAATAAGTGATGTGGAGTCATAGAACTGCTGTCTGACTTTGACACATGCGCATTGGGGAAATCATCGGCATAAACATGTGATGAATGCATGCACAGCGAATTATGTTTGAGGGTCTACTCACGCGGTCCCCTTTCTCTCCCGGATCCCCGATGTTGCCTGGTGGGCCCTGAAACAAAAGGATATCATCAGGAGCAGACACGATAACTGTGTAAATAGCAAATGAACAGACTTTCTGTGTACACAAGGAACAGAGACCGTGCATCAGGCCACAGGTCCTTGCTGTGTACACAGAGAATACAGATGGGTGAATCCTTGCTGTGTACACAGAGAATAAATACAGATGGATGAATCCTTGCTGTGTACACAGAGGATACAGATGGATGAATCCTTGCTGTGTACACAGAGGATACAGATGGATGAATCCTTGCTTTGTGCACAATGAACAAAACTTTCATCATTTTTCTACATAAAGCAAACCTGGAAATATTACACTTAAATTATACTTTGTGAATACAAACACACAAGAGATTAACCAATACTGCTGTTTAGCTAATCCAATAAAGTGTTCTCAGTCGAACATATTTTATCATTTCCATCCATAAAATGCTTAGGCACATTTCAATATAAACTAATGGATAAGTGGATCAATGATTCATGCACATTTTAATTGAGATGGGAAGAATCGAGAGAGAATTGGGGAGAAACCTACTGGAGGTCCGTCCATCCCTATCAGTCCAGGCATCCCTGTTTTGCCTGTGATGCCTTGTAAGCCAGGTGGTCCATTTGGTCCAACTGGTCCTGGTGGTCCCTATATGAATACATATATTACATGAATGTTGTAACGAGCAGATCATTTGGTCCAACTGGTCCTGGTGGTCCATATATGAATACATATATTACATGAATGTTGTAACATGCAGATCATTTGGTCCAATTGATCCCTACAAAAATATACATCATATATTCAGGGTTGACTGAATTATTTTATTTTATACTTGAGTAAAAGTAAAAGTGATTCACCTAAAAACTACTTGAGTAAAAGTAAAATTACTTTGTAAAAAACTACTTGAGTAAAAAGAAAAACAACTTTTCAAAAGTACTTGAAGTAAAAGTAGAAGTAAAAGTACAACACTTAGAAATAACAACAAAATCATGAGTAATATTATATAAATTACACAACCTGCATCTGACAACTGTTTTGCAACCACTCTACCTATAACAATGTGCTTCCAGACAGCCTTAGCTGGTCAATTGGCCAGCCACCATTGAACATGGTGCTCACTTGCATGCTTGGAAAATTACATTATCTTTAATGAGAGCTCACAACATCAAATAATTTCAGTTAAATACAGAACTTAATTAAAGATGTGGCACAATCTGTCTTTGTATCGACCTGTTTCACTGAGGTATGGGAGGAGCTAGATTGTACAACAGGATATGTATACGCAGGTGTGATTGTATCTGAGTAGGTGGCGGGTCAGTCCAGTACTAGTAGTAGCCTCTCAGGGAAACTGGTCAGAGGTTATACAACCTAGCACTGCCCATAGTAAAATTAACAAAGACATTTGATGCCTATCTGATGAAGCCATCTGGCTTGTGAACCCCCACTTGCTCATGTCTTCCCAGACATGTCTTATCAGCTCACACAAACATTGCAACAACTAGCTGTATTGGTTACCTGGTACCAGCTGGGGCTAGAATTGATCAGAAGACAGACCAGTGCAACAGAGGAATGCTGTTGCTAATTGCAATTAAAAAGTTACCTATCAGGGCACCTGTCCATGTCTTTGATATTATTTATGGGTCAGCTTGAATAAGCCATTGCTGGGAAAAGATGCTGCCAAATGGCAGAGTATCAATTCTTTACTGTTTAGTTCTGTAGAGTAATCATTATTATGAATTTATTAAACATCTCAATATGAATTTTATTCGTGAAAGTAAAATGCTGTGTAATGCTGACGTAAGCCGGTACGGCCGTTGCAGACAATGCCAATGGGCGAAAATCGGTTCTCGATCCACGATGCGCGTTCGCTCACGAATATCAGAATTGTGTCAGTGTATGTGGATTATCAATACATTGTCGAAATTGCAAATTTCAATATTCATAATACGTATTGGAAGCTTACTGATTAATAGTTTATATGGTGCAACAGAGACATTTGCATCGTGGTTTGAGATGGCGTTCAAGCGTTGTGTGGTCGAAGTGACATTTCATGTCAACGGCCTTGACCTGACCTATGACAATATTTGGCAGATTTCGTTCACTGACAGTCTCGTAGATATAAAACAGTGGTTGTGTTGATTTCCTGAAGAGAGGTATGCATGCAAATATGATCATGAACTGGCATGCGATTGAATGATATTAATAGCTTTTGGCCTGGCGACTATGAACTGTTTTTGAAATGTCGTTGACGGTGGAGCGCTACTGGCAGCAGCGGTTTCGCAAAAATAATGTAATGAAAATATATTGTGATGTAAATAAAAGTAACGGAGTAAAAAGCCGCATTACTTTAGATAAAACTACTTCGTTACAAGTAAAAAGTATTTTGTCAAAATACTACTTCGTTACACGCCAATTACTTGAAATAACTACTCAAGTATTGTAATGAAGTACTTTTACTTCGTTACATGCCAACCCTGCATATATTACAAGTGTGTGTGTGTGTGTGTGTGTGTGTGTGTGTGTGTGTGTGTGTGTGTGTTTGCATGCATGTGAGTGTGCATGTATGCATGCATGTATTTTGGCCTCTGGCCATATACAAGCATACTAGTTCAAAATTCAACTGAGTAACGCAATAATTTGAGTTGTAAAGGTGTAACAGTATCCATGTTATCAGATGCGTGCTACTTCAAGTTAACTTGTAGGTTTCAGGGCCTAGTCTGTTAAGGAAGTCAGCAATAAGACATTCTGAATTATATCAAAATGATCATGTTCCTATTTCGTCACTCAACTCATCAGTTGATTTCATAACAATCACCATCAAATTTTAATTATATTTGTTTTAAGTGTTCTTCCGAAATGTCATCATAAGTATGAATAATGAAAACATCTAGAATAATCTGTAGAAGTTTTCTGCAGCACAGATACTAATATTTTATGAGCAACTCACACTGCTTTCTATGGTAAATATCATGTCTAATGTAAATCTTTGTGATGCAGATTTTTTAATGGCCCAAATGTGCGTGAAACTGTATGTTCAATAGAGCGTGACATGACATCATTTCTGGCTGTCTTACCGGTGGACCATTAACACCTAGCATTCCAGTTTTTCCCTGTCTTCCAACAGGACCCTAAAACAAATCAACAGCCTTAGCATCTGCACATGTGACATCAGGCAGACAGAGAACTCAATATTAATAATAAAAACTTTATTTATACACCAACAAATCTGGGGCTAATTCCTTGTTCATAGGTGTTTACAGAAAAAATACACATAAACACATATAGACTTGCACATACAGAAGATAAGTAAATGACCGATTGGACAATAACACTTTACAAAGCAAAATCTTTGTGGTAGATTTAATGAATTTTTATTTAACAACAGAAAGTTTTTTTAATATCTTTTTTGTGAAATATTGGATTATAAACGTAATCATGTGCATTTTTATATATTGATTATTTTATTGTAAAGCAATTGGTCTGTATACTATGGGAGCTATAAAAGAACCGTGTATTATTATTATTATTACTCAAAAGCCAGTCTGCAAGGCACCCTGGAGTGCAAGAAAAGATGGGGCTGCCTGAAAAAAACTGACTTGTCAACACAAAGAAATGGGCAAATCTAAGCCAACCGACCCTGATACGCATAGACAGACCAAGTTGGCGAAATGTAGAAATGGCACTCCTATGATCATCTCAGTCAAAGGGTGACGTGAATCGCTCTACTGAGATAACATGATGACTAGTAAAGTGTGAGGAGTGGGGTGTAACAGACTTACTGGTACACCTTTTGGTCCAGGTGGTCCGTCATTTCCTGGGATACCCTGTTGAGATGGGAAACAAAAATGTTACAGTCAAATCACATAATTATCCCACTTTCTATCTATGCAAACTGCCTAAGTGCTGTTTTTTTGTAGCATATTTAAACTCTATTCCAGTTATCATAATCTTGTATTCAATTTATTAGCTATATAATATATAATGCTAAATAACTTTTACCTTGATGTTATTACATACCTGATGTTAATACATTTCCAAACACCAAAAAGTATGAAAATTATTTTTGTCATGCATTCAAGAGAGATTTACTTTTTGAATTGGCCAAATAAGATTTTGTAAACAAAAACAAGTAATTGTTAATGATCTTTAGTCTGGTTCCTCACCGGTTCACCAGGTGGACCAGGTCTGCCTCGTGGACCCAAGAAACCTTGTGGACCCTGAAATGTGAAGTAGTAATTCTGTCACACAAAAATAGTCGACAATATGTAGGTTCTGAGCATTGTATGATAAGATATTAGCAAGTTATGTGTTACTTAGATGCATGTATAGCACTAACCAGAAAGTGCAGATTTGTTTTATTTCATTTAAACAACTTCTATTATTACTAAATCCAATACTTGATCATTTATAATTATGCATTTACATTTTACACTTTTCACCGAGACTTAGTAATAATGAAAAGAATATATGATACATTAATTTGCACTTACTGTATCACCAATTGTTCCGGTAGGGCCTGGGGGTCCCGAGTCACCCTAGAAAAAAACGTGTTTAATAGTAAATACACAGGTCAACCGGACGTAACATATACCTGCACTGAGAAAACCTGAAAGAACATACGACACATCAAAGATGAATAACACATGCAGTAATGGCATCTACTCAAACAGGATTTCTCCTCCCTTATATAAACGTAATCATTACAGTAGTACTTGCCTTCAACAGACATTCCGATGAGCGGACACCTGCTATGGCGGGACACTTTTTCAATGTACGGACTGTTTTACCATGTTAATGTCCCTCTGATGAGCGGACACCTGGTGAACGCGGACAGCAGACAGGATATTTTGGTTTTCTGTCCCTGCTAAGGCGGACAGTAATTATTATTTTCGTAATTTTTTTCTCAAAATATTTTATTTCCAAAATGGCGACGGACAGACAGCACGGAGTGTAGTGGGAAAAACGTTATATCACGAATTCGGATATAAGGCTCGTGGACCCCGATTTTCTGCCACCAGGGGAAATACCAAATGGACCTGCTTAAACCTACTTTATGGACTTCATCTGACAGGGAAGGGCGCTGCAGTTCTTGCGTGTGAGTTTGTCAGAATTGTCGACGAGGGCACAGGTACCATAGATTATTTAAACTAGATGCGCAGGGGAGTACTACTACAAATACACATCCAAAGAAATGTTCACCAATAATTTCAGACAATGAACTTAAATGTGTATGCTTAAATGCCAGGAGCATAGTAAATAAAAAAAGTGAGTTAGACATTATGGTAGCAGATATTGATCCTCATGTAATAGGCATCACAGAATCATGGGCAAATGAAGATATAGTAGATGCTGAGTTAGCACTGACAGGCTATGTAATGTTTAGGAAGGATAGACGAGAAAGAAGGGGAGGTGGAGTAATTTTGTATATTAAAGAATCTGTCCAAGCATATGAAATTACACTGAAAAGTGAAGCAGATAGTGTGGAAGCAATTTGGTGTAACATAGTTACCAGGAACTCAACATTAACGATAGGAGTAGTTTATCGTAGTCCTAACCTAGGAAAAGAGGAAGATGTAAAATTACAAAAGGTGATAAGGGAGGTGAGCAAGGGAGAATGTGTTATAATGGGTGATTTTAACCATCGCCATATACAATGGGAATCATTAGAGAGTGCTGGAGGTGACGACCATCAGTTTCTACTTCTAACACAGGATTGTTTCCTTACTCAACATGTCTTGGAACCAACCAGAGGTGGGAATGTGTTAGATTTAATTTTGTCTTCTCAAAATGAATTAGTTGACAATGTTAAAGTACACGAACCTTTGGGTTCAAGTGACCATAACCAAATCCATTTTAATATAAAAGTAAAAACAGGGAATACATATAAAAAACAATGGAGGAGAAACTTCAACAAAGGCAAATATAAAGTGATGAGAACATATCTAGCAAATATAGATTGGAATAACTTGCTGAAGAACAAGACAGCAACAGAATGCTGGACTTGTTTAAAATATGAGATTGAGGGCATTATTGAGAAATTTATTCCATTAAGAAAACAAGGGAGAAGATCCAGGAAAAAACACCTGTCAAAAGATGCTATTAGAAAAATTGCTCACAAACAGATGATGTGGAAGGTCTATAAACACACTGGAAATGTAGAAGACTACACAAACTATAAAGAGGCACTTAACCTAGCTACAACTGAAATTAGAAAATCTAAAAGAACCTTTGAACAAAAATTGGCAGGTAATATAAAAAATTACAGCAAGAGTTTCTATGCTTATGTAAGGAGTAAACAGAAAGTTCGAGATAAGGTCGGACCACTGGAAAACAACAGTGAAAACATAATTTCAGATGGGTTCTAAATGGCAGAGGTCCTGTATGAGTATTTTAGCTCAGTTTTTACCACAGAAGATATCAGCTCACTTCCAGTTCCATTGACTAAATTTGAGGGCAATAAATCAGAACATTTAGGGCAGTTATTTGTAATTCCTGAAATGATAGCAAAGAAAATTAAGAAGATGAAAGATAATAAATCACCTGGAGTTGATGGGATACCACCAAAACTGCTAAAGGAAATTTTGATCAAATTAGTACACCACTTGCAAACTTATTTAACTTGTCACTAGAAGAAGGAATAGTTCCTTCAGAATGGAAAGAAGCAAACATTACGCCGCTATTTAAGAAGGGATCGAGGAAGAAGCCAGAAAATTACAGACCAGTGAGTTTAACATCAGTTGTATGTAAATTACTCGAAACATTAATTAGAGACCACATGGTGGAATTCCTCATAAAACATAAATTAATAAATACATCTCAACATGGATTCCTAAAAGCAAGGTCATGTCTAACCAATCTCTTATGTTTTTTAGAAGAAATTACAAAGTGGGTAGATGACGGGTCACCAGTGGATGTTGTCTACTTAGATTTTCAGAAAGCTTTTGATAAAGTGCCACATCAAAGATTGTTACTTAAACTAAAAGCCCATGGTATAGGCAATGATGTAATCAACTGGATAGAAAAGTGGCTTACACACAGAAGACAGAGAGTAATAGTAGATGGTAAGATTTCAAACTGGAAATCTGTTTTGAGTGGGGTACCACAGGGATCAGTGTTAGGCCCTATACTGTTTTTTATATAAATGATTTGGAGGATGACATATCTAGCAAAGTACTCAAATTTGCAGATGACACAAAAGTATTCAGAAAGGTTACTAATGATACAGATAAACAAAGTTTACAGGATGATCTAGAAAAATTAGTTAAATGGTCAGAAAAATGGCAAATGTTATTAAATTTTGGGAAGTGTAAATGTATACACATAGGACATGAAAATATGGACGAGGAATATAAAATGGGGGATGCCGTACTAGGTAGAACCACACAAGAAAAGGATTTAGGAGTAACATTTAATGCTGACATGAAAGTTTCAGAGCAATGTGGGATTGCTGCTTCGAAAGGAAATCAAATTCTAGGGCTAATTAGGAGAACTATCACGTATAAGGAGAAACATCTAATTGTACCCCTGTACAAAGCAATAGTTAGACCACATTTGGAATATTGTATTCAAGCATGGAGGCCATATCCTAAAAAAGACATAGATAAGCTAGAAAGAATACAACGAAGAGCAACTAAGATGATTCCAGAATTAAGAGACCTTAGTTACGAAAGTCGCTTATTGCAATGTGGTTTGACAACACTAGAGACCAGGAGACTAAGAGGAGACCAAATAGAAGTGTTTAAAATAGTGAACAGTTATGAGGATGTTGATAGGAATATGTTTTTCAAACTTAAAGAAGGCAGTAGAACCAGAGGACACAAAGCAGCATTAGTTAAGGAGCAGTGTAGGTTGGACATGAGAAAGTACTCTTTCTCACAGAGGGTGATAAATGAATGGAACAAACTGCCAAATGATTGTGTTAATGCTAGTAGTGTGAATACGTTTAAAAATAGACAAAAAAAAAATTGACAGATATCTGAAAAACACATAGATGAGAAAATTGTTGGACTCTCGATAAGCCAATGGCTTCCTTGTCCACTTGCCATCTGGAACTTGTTGTTCGAGATGGCAATCTTGTTAAATCTTGTTAAATCAATTCTCAAGAAACAGGTGAACAATGTTAACGACAATGAACGACTGTCAACAAGTTGTTTGTTTGCGCTGCTGCCAACATCAATCGCTGATGTTGGCTTCGCTTAGGCGGTTTGAAATTGCAATCGAGATTCACAAATACGCCTCGCATAAGAATCAGATAAACATTCTTAAATGCAATTTAGTATGCAGTACTAATATGACACTGGGGTGAAATGGCATGCCTCAAATCTAAATGACGCAAAACCAACATGCCAAAGGCGCTACCGGTGTGCGAAAATACGAATTCGTCATCCGCATATAAAATGGCGAATTGCTGCTAAGTCGTGCATCATAAATTTATGCTTCCGTCGAGATCAGCTGAAAATCGAGGTGAAACGATTATTAATTCTGCCCATTGTGTTTTTCTATGTTTATTCAGCTTACATACTGTGTGTGTCAACTCATACACGTTTTCGGCTGCTCAAGTCCAGGTTATTATTTTCGATTCGTAGGCCTATTAATTCAGTACATCGTCATCATAGTTCCATAACGGTATACGTACAAGTATTTTATTCAGTTAACGATTAAACAGGATGTGACATTTAAAAATAATACACATTGATGGTAGTTGACTTGTTTAACAAGCTCTATAAACTGCATATTGCCGTATAAGACAGTGCTGCAACCACACTGTGGCTTCAACAGCGTTCTTGGACTTGAAGCAGCGGGCGGCGAACGCTGTTGTTTAGTAGCACCCTGGTGGCAGACATGGGAACATCTAATGCGCCTTATTTCAGCCCTCCACTCCAGCATGCCTGTCCCTCCGATGAGGGGACACCTGCCATGTAGGGACACTTTTGCTTGGATACAGAAGTGTCCGTTGAAGGCATGTATTATTGTACTTTATTTGTTTTCTATTAATAACCCAGTGACCTATGACATTTGACCTGTCACCATAAGGGCAGTTGAACTTACAGGGCGTCCAATCTGACCAGTAAAACCACGTGGTCCAGCCTCGCCAATGTATCCCTGGAAACAAAATGCAAAACTGAATGAGGTGCTTATAATTTTTTTCAATGAAATAAAGACAAACAATCATATTGCTCATAACCTCTGCAAGCTTGTTTAAAGTTCTATTATTTGCTACAAAAACTACACTAACATTAAAAACTAATATCAAAATCTATCATTACTGTTCTATATTGTATTTATATGATTAGAACTTCAACTTTTTCTATGCTTTTGTTTGAATAAGAAGAATATCAACATTAAATTTCTAAATAATAGTAAATATTTCCTGTTATCACTGTTTATCAGAATAGCAATAAAAAGAAAACATTTACAATCGGTGCACTGCTCATAACGTTCTCATTTACTGAGTGCAGTGTTTCCGAGCAACAGTGTCAAACATTAATCTCACCCTGTTTCCCTTCTCGCTCGGGAAGCCTGGCATTCCGGGAAACCCAACCTCACCCTGGAATTAGATACATGGAATATGTCATGGAATAAATCATGCAAAGGCAAAATGTAAGAAACATTAATGAATTAATAACTGTAAAACATTAGGAACAAGCCAGAAAATTACAGACTAGTGAGTTTAACATCAGTTGTATGTAAATTACTCGAAACATTAATTAGAGACCACATGGTGGAATTCCTTGTAAAACATAAATTAATAAATACATCTCAACATGGGTTCCTAAAAGCAAGGTCACGTCTAACCAATCTCTTGTTTTTTGGAAGAAATTACAAAATGGGTAGATGATGGGTCACCAGTGGATGTTGTCTACTTAGATTTTCAGAAAGCTTTCGATAAAGTGCCACATCAAAGATTGTTTCTTAAACTAAAAGCATATGGAATAGGTAATGATGTAATCAACTGGATAGAAGAGTGGCTTACACACAGAAGACAGAGAGTGATAGTAGATGGTGAGATTTCAAACGGGAAATCTGTTCTGAGTGGGGTACCACAGGGATTAGTATTAGGCCCTATACTGTTTTTAATATAAATAAATGATTTGGAAGATCACATATCTAGCAAAGTACTGAAATTTGTAGATGACACAAAAACATTCAGAAAGGTTACTAATGTTACAGATCAACAAAGTTTACAGGATGATCTAAATAAATTAGTTAAATGGTCAGAAAAATAGCAAATGTTATTAAATTTTGGAAAGTGTAAATGCATACACATAAGACATGGAAACATGGACAAAGAATGTAAAATGGGGGATGTTGTATTAGCTAGAACAACACAAGAAAAGGACTTAGGAGTAACATTTAGTGCTGAAATGAAAGTTTCAGAGCAATGTTGAATTGCTGTTTCGAAAGGAAATCAATTTCTAGGGCTAATTAGGAGAACTATCACATATAAGGAGAAACAGCTAATTGTACCCCTGTACAAAGCAATAGTTAGACCACATATTGTTGAATATTGTATTCAAACATGGAGGCCATATCGTAAAAAGGATATAGACAAGCTAGAAAGACTACAACGAAGAGCAACTAAAATGATTCCAGAATTGAGAGAACTTAGTTACGAAAGCCGCTTATTACAATGTGGTTTGACAACACTAGAGACCAGGAGACTAAGAGGAGACCAAATAGAAGTGTTTAAAATAGTGAACGGTTACGAGGATGTTGACAGGAATGTTCTTCAAACTTAAAGAAGGCAGTAGAACCAGAGGACACAAAGCAGCATTAGTTAAGGAGCAGTGTAGGTTGGACATGAGAAAGAACTCTTTCTCACAGAGGGTGATAATTGAATGGAACAAACTGCCAAATGTTTGTGTTAATGCTAGTAGTGTGAATATGTTTAAAAATAGAATTGACAGGTATATGATAAGGGCGGGCTACATATAGATGAGAAAATTGTTGGACTCTCGATAAGCCAATGGCTTCCTTGTCCACTTGCCATCTGGAACTTCTTGTTTGGGATGGCAATCTTATTAAATCTTGTTAAATCAATAAAACTTCAACATGTAAATTCAGATGGGTGGCTCCTGTGATAGTAACTAATTGTAGTTTTAATGGGAGCCTCCATTACCCGAATACGTGATGTTTGTATTTGATGTTATTGTGCATGCATACCAGGTTGACAGCGGCGTATAAAGGATTTTATGTGAGATAACAAGGCAATGAAGGCGATTTGGGGTTAGACCTTTTATGGTGGAGAGAGTATTAGCCTAATTACTCGCTCACGCGTATGGATACACCAACCACGTGACCTAGAGCCAGCCTCTCTCGATTTCCAAATCAGCTTCTGTCATTGTGAGACTTTTGCGCTGCAAATATTTCCGAATATCTATTGTTACTGGTTAATCGTTATCGCTGAATTTGTTGATTTTATTACAAGATCAGTTTTGTTGTTTGGTTTGTTCCGCTCCGTTTGAAAAATCCCACCCACCCTACCTAATATTGCATTAACAGTTGTTACCCAGTTGTTATCTAATAAATCAAGTCGTGTATTATGCGTAGATACACTGCGAAACACTGAAGACAGAGAGGTAGTTCACAAAGTTTTTGAATTTTTTGACGCTTTTCCCTCCACTAAGTTTTCAGTAGTGTACACAGGGTTTTTAGTGTGGGTACTTTTTACAAGTACATTTGTGTGGCTGTTTGGCCCTACCTCTTGGTCTGATGTGTTAGTAGTTATTGGTTGACTAATGTCTAGATACGTGTTACCATCATTTTCATTATGAATTGTTCATGAATGTTGGGTGGTTACCCACTTTTTTCATGTTTGGCTGGGGGATCGAGTACCCCAGCCTTTCTGTTTGTACATGTATGTGTATGGTTAATTCACGGCGGAGTTACCCCCACCGATACCATGTGAACTGTATATAAGTTACTAGTGGTACAGATAGTACTGGTAGTGGGTAGCTGATAGGCATGATTTACTAATTATGTGTAAACACCTTTTGGGGGCCGGCATGCTTGCTGAGATCATTTGATGTATCTTATTTTGATGGTGTATGCTTGCCTAATTTCCTGCTCCTTAATTAATCAATCTAAATGTCATTCTTTGGCCTATTTCAATCTACACTGGACTTGTGTTGTTATTTTGCATAAATACCAGGTTTGCAAGTATACTATGTGAAGTTAGCATTACTAGCATTACTCACGTATATGCCAACACATGGTTATTAATATAAGTCTTTGAATGGATATGCGTATACAATCATATGCTTGTATATATAATAATATGGATAATTTTGTATCTTTTTGTGTATATAATATGCACGTATATATAAGCTATGCTAATTATGTACAAAAACTAAAAATAAATGCATTCTTTCTTTCTTCTTTCTTTCTATATCACTCCCTATCTAGGGAAACTGTGTCATAATCTCTCTTACCTTAATTCCTCTTGGTCCGGTAGCTCCTCTATCCCCATCCAAGCCTGATTTTCCCTACAAAGAAGCATCATAAAATTCATAAATCTTAGACAGATGATACAGCAATGGACACAACAAAGAAACAGCGCCCATATGATTTAACAGCACCCATATGATGGAACAGCACCCATATGATAGAACAGCACCCATATGATGGAACTGCACCCATATGATGGAACAGCGCCCATATGATGGAACAGCACCCATATGATGGAACAGCGCCCATATGATAGAACAGCACCCATATGATGGAACTGCACTAATATGATGGAACAGCGCCCATATGATGGAACAGCGCCCATATGATGGAACAGCACCCATATGATGGAACTGCACCCATATGATGGAACAGCGCCCATATGATGGAACAGCGCCCATATGATGGAACAGCACCCATATGATGGAACAGCGCCCATATGATAGAACAGCGCCCATATGATGGAACAGCGCCCATATGATGGAACAGCACCCATATGATGGAACAGCGCCCATATGATGGAACAGCGCCCATATGATGGAACAGCGCCCATATGATGGAACAGCACCCATATGATGGAACAGCGCCCATATGATGGAACAGCGCCCGTATGATGGAACAGCACCCATATGATGGAACAGCGCCAATATGATGGAACAGCACCCATATGATGGACCAATGCCCATATGATAGAACAGCACCCATATGATGGAACAATGCCCATATGATGGAACAGCACCCATATGATGGAACTGCATCCATATGATGGAACAGCATCCATATGATGGAACAGCGCCCATATGATGGAACAGCGCCCATATGATGGAACAATGCCCATATGACACAATGTTGTCATTAATCACAACCAGTCCAATGAAGAACATATAACCAAACACACAAACACGTTGCTATATCTTAAATTTACTACCACTAATTCAAACCTGCACACACAACCAGACTGTAGATCCAAACGAATGTGTTCATAAAGACATTTTGCCATATTTTTATTATTATCATTAAATAAACCAATGCCAATATCACAAGTGCAATGTTTTCATCTAATTTTATCTCAAACAGTAGTAATTGTCAAGGAAATGTAATTGTCAAGGAACAGTACCATAAAAAGAAGCAGCTGTATATACTCAGAGAAGACAAAGACGACCAAGAACTACTCATGCACTGGGCACGGTCTGTCATAGAAGGGTATAAACACTCACCCTGTCACCTCTGCGTCCTGTGGGTCCATGCAAGCCTCGTGGACCTGGTTGTCCCTACAATGGTCAAGTTACCTCAAATGATCTCTTGAATAAATGTAGCATGTCTGCTGTAGGTAAACAAACCTCCTTGGTAGGGTTATGTGGTAACAAATGCATGTAGGACACCCTTGTGTTAAAATATGCTGTATGAGAACCACTACAAAAAAGTTATGTTATAATCAGTGGGTCACTGATCATATTATACAGTTTATTTCATGAGACAGGATGAAAGAGACGTGCGGTTAGAAAAAACACAGTGGTATACGCCATGCCATGGCAGTTTTGTTAATAAACATTACTTTCAAGGTCAACTATAACGATTCCCTAACCTTGTTAACCAACATTACCATTAATATTTCTTCACACACTACCAGCATTAATGTTTTCTAAACCCAACAAAACACACCACACTACTATCAAATGTCCAACTCTTAGCTGATTCTACATTGATTACAATAAGTTTCTCCACTCAGTGCCAACCTTATAATATCTCCATATAACCATAAACCCCTATCACCATAACATCTAGCTACACTTCACTCATAGTCCATGAAATACATAACATATTCTACATCAACCTGTGATATTACCAGGAATGTGTTTTCTAAACCAAATATGGCATGGGTAATGAGTAACATGGTTACAGATTGAATGAGACAAAAGTCCAGTTTTACCATGTCGCCGACTTCCCCACTCTCCCCTTTGGGTCCTGTGGGACCATCTCCACCCTGCAACAAACATTCATCAATTATATACTATCTCAAAACACCAGTGTTTTAAAATGGCCCCTTACAGTGCAAAAACTGTAGTTAACTGCCCGAAATAACCCATGGTGCCTTTGGTGTTACATAGCACTACATTTGTCGATACCATGCAATTTTATATTTTAAATTTAGAGAGTCAGATCTGTCGACAAACTGCAGAACAATCATATATCCAGCTAGCTAACATCAGAACATATAAATGTAGAAAATATATCCACACATCCTTAGTCTTAGTTCAAATTATTCATTCATCTTTCTCTATCTTGTTCCATCCATCCGTCTCAACACTGCCTGCCAACCACCCCCAACCCCCAAACCCCATCCCCTAACCCCAAACCTCATCCCCCAACCCCGCCTCGCCTTCACTTAACTATCACCCATGTCCTTACCGAGTGTCCAGGCAGACCGGTCATTCCCTGTGGTCCAATGGTTCCTCTCATGGCCAGCTGCAACAGTCACAAGGTCAGCAACATGAAATCTCATCGATTCCCTAACATTTGTGTAATTCTATATATTTGTTTTTACTTATATTCTATATATATATATATATATATATATATATATATATATATATATATATATATATATATATATATATATATATATATATATATATATATGTATATATTCCATATATACATAACATTCAGTGTTGTTATAATTATTTTATTTATAATACTGAAGTGTAAAGCACTTTGAACAGTCCCAAGGACTGGATACCGCACTATATAAGAATGTACCTTTACCTTTTTACTTCCGGGTTGAATCAATGTTGATATGCCATCATGCAAGTAGAATAATTATCTAAATATAAATTAAAGTGTAATTTGCTACAAGAATTGTCATGAACAAATGGTGATTTTACAATTACACCTACAATATCCATGATAGCATGAGGCAGTCCACAGGCAAGTTACATCAATATCAGCATGGGGTTGTTGTAGACTAAACACACTGAAGATGAGGAGGGTATGCAGTGGAGAATGTTTTTGACAGGGGGTAATGCAAACAGGCAGCTCATGGAGCAGTGGGAAACATCCTCCTCTATGCAACTGTCATCAGTTTTTTTAAAGAACCAGAAATGTTGTTACATGCATTGGCCGTTACTTGAGACCATAGAAAAAAACTTGCATAGAACGCCCTTATATGTAGCAAGTAGTTTGATTTTACAGTAAATAATTTAAATAAAAAAGCAGGGCATTTCATCCCAAAACTGGTAACAATGAAAAAACAGTATTTCCACCCAAGAAACCGGTATTGTTGGCACCTGCGAGATAGCATATGTCATGAACATTTTCTATTTTATACCTTTTTACTTTATTTTGTGATGATCCCTCGACATTTGACAACATCTATGTGTTGTGAGCTCCTCTACTATCCTTAAAAGCAATGGCCATCCCTTGCACCACTTAGAAACTATAATAGGATACAGACCATGTGTTCACTCAGCATCTGTCTCATGGAATGAGCTATCTGACGGTTCGGGCCTTTGGTACCTGAGCCCATTCCCATGGCCAGCTGCAAGCAAGCACAGCGAAACGGTGAAAACTACTCAAACCAACACTTTCATACAATTTCAGGATAAAATTAATAAAAATGTGAATGTGCATCATATATATATATATATATATATATATATATATATATATATATATATTTATATATTTATAAGAACACTATATTTATTATAAGAACACTATTCATTATATACAATATTTACAAGAACATGTAAATCACACATGGTCTGTTGTACATAAAACATAATATCTTGTTCTCATTCTGTACATTTATATGAACATATTGTATAACATATCATATCACACAGCGAGGCTAGTTTAGCAACTGAATATCGAAAAGTTACCATTTTTTTAAATAAAAACAAATGTTAAACCAATTTGCTGTAATTCAACTGCAGATAACCTTTACAAACAGTGAGACAGGCACTTATCTTTTAACCTGTGATAATTCAACTGCAGATAACCTTTACAAACAGTGAGACAGGCACTTATCTTTTAACCTGTGATAATAAACATATCATGTATCATTAGAGATTCATAAGTTCCGCAATATAAAGTCATATATTTTATCAATACACAAATAAACATAACAGTAAGAACACTTTTTTGTTGCATATTAGTAAAAACATATGAACACATTATGCAATTCTAAAACATGTTCAGTTTTACTTTACCATCTAGAATGCTTAAAAATAGATGCCACTAAATGTGGAGTTAAGAATGCCACAACCACGCAAACCCTGAAGACAACCATGCATGGCATGTTTTGATGAGTGATCGTGGAAAATAAACCAAGAAGAGCTGGCAAGAAAAATGGCTGGAAGACTTCTTCACAAAGTTAATCATGACAAGAAAATGGCTGGAAGACTTATTCACAAAGCTAATCATGACAAGAAAATGGCTAGAAGACTTCTTCACAAAGTTAATCATGACAAGAAAATGGCTGGAAGACTTCTTCACAAAGCTAATCATGACAAAAAAAATGGCTGGAAGACTTCTTCACAAAGCTAATCATGACAAGAAAATGGCTGGAAGACTTATTCACAAAGCTAATCATGACAAGAAAATGGCTGGAAGACTTCTTCACAAAGCTAATCATGACAAGAAAATGGCTGGAAGACTTCTTCACAAAGCTAATCATGACAAGAAAATAGCTGGAAGACTTCTTCACAAAGCTAATCATGACAAGAACATGGTAGTGTTCTTTTTGAACATGATGTAACACACACCAATCTATAGAAAGAACATATTAGACAAACATTAATATATACTAGAATTACTTGCATATTCAGCATCACTGTGTAATATTCAACCTCTATAGTTGAAAATCAACTAAACTTATTATTATCAGGATGCTAAGGGACAGCATGGGATTAGATGTACTTACAGGTATGACAAACACATTTCCAGGGGGACCGGGGGCACCGTTGTTCCCTGGGATTCCATTTCTTCCAACCAAACCCTGCAGGGAAACAAGATGAAACCAAAATTGAGAATAACAATGGTTGAAGAAGGAGAACATTGTAACTCTGGTCATTAATTCTTTTTTAACTTTTTCATGACAAATTCAACATAACAATGAAATTTTATTTAAACACCCCCCAGAAGCTATATATTTATTTAGTGATCAAAATGTATCATTTCATTAAAGAAGCAGAACTTTTGACTTTTTAAGACTACGCACACACCCTGACTTACCTCGTCTCCCTTTTCCCCTTGTGGTCCAGGCAACCCAACAGGTCCAGGTAATCCCTCACGTCCATACGCATTCTGTCAGAGGAAACGACATATCATAAAGAGGATTTTAAAGTTATTCCCATTTTTTGTATTTCAACATTTCCAGTAATATTTTGAGAGAAGTGCAACCATATTCACTGGTTCCATTCTGACACCAAAGTTGACATCATGCCAATAATGTCACCAAATGCGAGAAACAGTTATCAGACTGTTATCAGGTTGACAATGTCATAGTGACATCATCTCAATGTCAAAAAATTTATGAAACAACTGTTGTCAGATTGATAATGTTATGATGACACCAAAGTTGACATCATGTCAGTAGCAAACCATTAGAATGTCGTGGCTGAAGACGTTGGTACTTACCCCTTGTCTTCTTTCCACACTGCCACCCACTGCTCCCTGCAAGCAGAAACCAGAAAATAAAACCCCCCTCCTCATATGATTTAGCTCATCATGAATCAGGTTCATTGATGTTTGCATATAATATTGTATGAATAGCTCCAGTAATATATGCAGTCAGTTTAATAAAACAGGCCATATACTTTTGCTAAAATCATCAAAAGAATTGATTTTGATCATGAGATCAGGTAAATAACAAAAGTATGAATAGCCTATGTTAGAATACATGGAGCCAGATCATGGTCTTTTTTTGCACCAAATCTTGACCGGAACCAGTAAAAAATAATCTAATAGTTTGTCCAGTGATTTCATCAAGCCTAAATAATGTTTTTAAAACAAGTTCGCATACTGTAGTGGCTATTATATAGGTTCAATTGTTTTTCAAAATGAGTTTGAAATATACCGAGAAAAACACGAATTGATGAGAGCTTTTAAATAGAACGAAATTAGAGGAAAACAAACGAACTTAAAAGGGTTTTTAAATGGACCAAAAAAAAAAACAGAAAAAAAAACGAATTGATGAGGTTTATTTAAAGATAAAAAAAATTAATTGATGAGGTTTTTTTAATAGAAAAAAAAACCGATGAGGGTTTTCAATTAGAAAAAAATTAACTGATGAGAGTTTTTAAATAGACAAAAAAATTAAGAAAAAAAAACGAAAAGAAGAGGGTTTTAAATAGACCCCACAAAAAATTAACTGATGAGTTTTTTATAGAAAAAATCAACTGATGAGGTTTTTTTAAATAGACCATATCCTGTCACAATCACTGCTCTCCATACCAGCACGAACACTCTCACAGTGATCTCAATCCACTCTGTCTCGCTTGTCATGTAACAACAACTTGTTTGAATTTATGTTTGTTATGCTGTATCAATATTATTGTCTACTTTTCAATATTACTGTCTACTGTTGCTATTAGTGATGTGGGAAATATTTTGTCATGGCCCTGATTCATATCTTGTTAAATTATTCAATTGTCATGGTTTGTAAATTCACTGGAGGATGGTGCTTTGTGATGCTGCAAACTGCTCTCTGTGTAGTCTCCAATGTGGTTACTTGGTGCCATAGCATGTCATCATATGTCAAACTATAGTCTCCAATGTGGCCCATTCATGACTCACCGACACATTCCAGGTTCCTGTGGTGGCACGGGCAGGGAATGGATCATCACAACCTGGGGTGTAATGGGTACACACATCATAGGCCGCTTCTGGTCCCTCAGCCAGTAGCAACTCTTGTATGTCCCCCTAGAGAACACATGGAATACACATCAATAGAGCCAGCAGCAACTCTTGTATGTCCCCCTAGCGAACACATGGAACACACATCAGTAGAGCCAGCAGCAACTCTTGTATGTCCCCCTAGAGAACACATGGAACACACATCAATCGAGCCAGCAGCAACTCTTGTATGTCCCCCTAGAGAACACATGGAACACACATCAATAGAGCCACCAGCAAATCTTGTATGTCCCTCTAGGGAACACATGGAACACACATCAATAGAGCCAGCAGCAACTCTTGTATGTCCCCCTAGAGAACACATGGAACACACATCAATAGAGCCACCAGCAACTCTTGTATATCCCCCAGAGAACACACGGAACACACATCAATCGAGCCACCAGCAACTCTTGTATATCTCCCTAGAGAACATGTGGAAGATACATCAATACAGCCACCAGCAACTCTTGCATATCCCCATAGAAAACACACGGAACACACATCAACAGAGCCACCAGTAACTCTTGTATGTCCCCCTGGAGAACACATGGAACACACATGAACATAGCCACCAGCAACATTTTTATGTCCCCCTAGAGAACATGTGGAAGATACATAAACAGAGCCAGCAGCAACTCTTGTATGTCCCCCTAGAGAACACATGGAACACACATCAATAGAGCCAGCAGCAACTCTTGCATGTCCCACTAGAGAACACACACAATACACATCAATAGAGCAACTCCAGCAACTCTTGTATATCCCCTGAGAAAACACATGGAACACACACCAATAGAGCTATCAGTAACTCTTGTATGTCCCCCTAGAGAACATGTGGAAGATACATAAATAGAGCCACCAGCAACTCGTATATATCCCCCTCGAGAACACATGGAACACACATCAATAGAGCCACCAGCAACTTGCATATATCCCCCTAGAGAACACATGGAACACACACCAATAGAGCCACCAGCAACTATTATATATCCCCCTCAAGAACACATGGAACACACATCAATAGAGCCACCAGCAACTTGTATATATCCCCCTAGAGAACACATGGAACACACACCAATAGAGCCACCAGCAACTATTATATATCCCCCTAGAGAACACACGGAACATACACCAATAGAGCCACCAGCAACTATTATATATCCCCCTAGAGAACACATGGAACACACACCAATAGAGCCACCAGCAACTATTATATATCCCCCTAGAGAACACATGGAACACACACCAATAGAGCCACCAGCAACTATTATATATCCCCCTAGAGAACACATGGAACACACACCAATAGAGCCACCAGCAACTATTATATATCCCCCTAGAGAACACATGGAACATACACCAATAGAGCCACCAGCAACCCTTGTATATCCCTCTAGAGAATACATGGCGCACACACCAATAGAGCCACCAGTAACTCCTGTATGTCCCCCGGAGAACACAAGCAACTCTTTTATGTCCCTCTAGAGAACACATGGACCACACATTAACAAAGCCACCAGTAACTCTTATATGTCCCCCTGGAGAACACATGGAACACACACCAATAGAGCTATCAGTAACTCTTGTATGTCCCCCTAGAGAACATGTGGAAGATACATAAATAGAGCCACCAGCAACTCGTATATATCCCCCTCGAGAACACATGGAACACACATCAATAGAGCCACCAGCAACTTGTATATCTCCCCCTAGAGAACACATGGAACACACACCAATAGAGCCACCAACAACTATTATATATCCCCCTAGAGAACACATGGAGCACACACCAATAGAGCCACCAGTAACTCCTGTATGTCCCCCGGAGAACACAAGCAACTCTTTTATGTCCCCCTAGAGAACACATGGACCACACATTAACAAAGCCACCAGTAACTCTTGTATGTCCCCCTAAAAACACATGGAACACACATCAATAGAGCCACCATTAACTATTGTACAGTCGCGCCTCGTTACAACGCGCCCCATTATTACGTGGATTCGGATATAACGCGGTCGGTCGTGGACCCCAAATTTCTGCCGCCAGGGGAAAATGTCAAATGGGCCTGCTTAAACCTACTTAGGATTGCTTTGACAATTCTCAAGAAACATTTGGTGAACAATGTCAATGAATGAGTATCAACGTGTTGTTTGTTTTGCGCTGCCGCCGACATCAATTGCTGTCGCTGGCTTCGCTTCGATGGTTTGTAAATTGCAATCGAGATTCACAAATATGCCTCACATAAGAATCAGATCAACCGTTTTAAATGCATTTAATATGCAGTACCAACATAACACTTGGGTGAAATTACATGCTCCCATTACATCGTAAATTTAATCGTTTTCGCAACGCGAAACCAACACGCCAAATTCCTAACCCAAGGCTCTACCGGTGGCGAAAATACGAATTCGTCATCCGCATATGAAATGATCCTTCGGTCGAGATCGGTTGAAAGACGAAGTGAAACAATTATTAATTCTACCTATTGTCATTTTCTGTATTTTATCAGCTTGCATATTACGTTTGTCAAATCATATACGTTTTCGGCTGCTCAGGTCCAGGTTATTATTTTCAATTCGTAGGCCTGGTGGTCCAGTACGTCATCATCATAGTAGATCTATTCCATAACGGTATATGTACATGTGTTTTATTCAGTTCAAGAGTCAAGAGGGTGTGACATTTAATAAGTTCCATAAACTGCATATTGCAGTATAAGACAATGCCGCAAGCACACGGGGCTTCGACAGGGTTCATGGACTTGGTGCAGCGGGCGGCGGTCGCTGTTGTTTAGTAGCTCCCTGGTGGCAGATATGAGAACACCTAACGCACCTCGCTTACAGCGCAGTCCGAAGTCGTGGACCCCAACTACCGTGTTATAACAAGGCTCGACTGTATGTCCCACTAGAAACACACAGAATACACATCAATAGACCCACCAGCAACTCTTGTATATCCGCTGAGAAAACACATGGAACACACACCAATAGAGCCATCAGTAACTCTTGTATATTCCCCCTAGAGAACATGTGGAACACACATCAATAGAGCCAACAGCAACTATTATATATCCCCCTAGAGAACACACGAAACATACATCAATAGAGCCACCAGCAACTCTTGCATATCCCTCTAGAGAACACATGGAACACACACCAATAGAGCCACCAGTAACTCTTGCATGTCCCCCTGGAGAACACATGGAACACACATCAACATAGCCACCAGCAACTATGTTATGTCCCCCTAGAGAACACATGGAACACACATCAACATAGCCACCAGTAACTCTTGTATGTCCCCCTAAAAACACATGGAACACACATCAATAGAGCCACCATTAACTATTGTATGTCCCACTAGAGAACACACAGAATACACATCAATAGAGCCACCAGCAACTCTTGTATAGCCCCTGAGAAAACACATAGAATACACACCAATAGAGCCATCAGTAACTCTTGTATGTCCCCCAAGAGAACATGTGGAAGATACATAAATAGAGCCACCAGCAACTCTTGTATGTCCCCCTAGAGAACATGTGGAAGATACATAAATAGACCCACCAGCAATTCGTATATATCCCCCTAGAGAACACATGGAACATACATCAAGAGCCACCAGCAACTCTTGTATATCCCTCTAGAGAACACATGGAACACACACCAATAGAGCCATCAGCAACTATTATATATCCCCCTAGAGAACACACGGAACATACATCAAGAGCCACCAGCAACTCTTATATATCCCTCTAGAGAACACATGGAACACACACCAATAGAGCCATCAGCAACTCTTGTATGTCTCCCTAGAGAACATGTGGAAGATACATAAATAGAGCCACCAGCAACTTGTATATATCCCCGTCGAGAACACATGGAACACACATCAATAGAGCCACCAGCAAATCGTATATATATCCCCCTAGAGAACACATGGAACACACATCAATAGAGCCACCAGCAACTATTATATATCCCCCTAGAGAACACACGGAACATACATCAATAGAGCCACCAGCAACTCTTATATATCCCCCTCGAGAACACATGGAAGACACATCAATAGAGCCACCAGCAACTCTTATATATCCTTCTAGAGAACACATGGACGACACATCGATAGAGCCACCAGAAACTCTTGTATAACCCCCAGATAACACATGGAAGACACATCGATAGAGCCACCAACAACTCTTATATATCCCCCTACAGAACACATGGAACACAAATTTTTTTAAAGTAATAATGTTACATGTACGAAGCAATCATCAGATAAATTGTTATGTAAACAAGCCACAGATGTTGGTAGCTAGCAAGTGTGTTGATGAAAATGTTCAACAGATAATAGAATTGTTTGACATGAGTGTCATTTTAACTTTTAGTGTGCTATTTATGTATTATTTGATAATTAATTAAATTTTCATAGACTAGAATTTACTACTAGAATATATTTAACCTCAATTGTTCTCAGGCCTATACATATTGAAATGTTTATATCACCCCCCCATGGATTATTTGCAACTTGAAAACCAATATACAACCTACCACAAATACTTCATCACTGAGGGGGTGCTGACTGATAAAGATAGCACCATCTGTGTCAATCCAGGGCCCACTTTCTGTCCGGTTGAGGAGCAGAGATTCCTTCTCTTCACAGTCATACAGCAACGTGACTTGTTGACCTTTCACACTGAGTCCCATTCGGTGCCATCTACAAACAATCAAGCAGTCCCAACGTGTTGTACAGACAGCTCTTGGATACAATGAATTTCTGGGGTATAATCCCGTATTTCTGCAGTTTGAGGAGAGAACACAAGCTGTCTCTGTCTGAGGGATTAAATGATTACAACAACAGCAGTTTATATGGGGACATTATTTTTTTCCTGGCTGCTGGTAGACGAATAAAGTGTCACTGAATTTGAGACGGAGCCCCTTTTTATGGTTTCACACACCACAAAATAAAATTATGTTATAAAATGGGAAAAGGGAACACACTTGTGCTATACAGACTTAACAAGATTTAACAAGATTTGCCATCCAAGCCAAAGGGCCAGACGGCAAGTGAAAGAAGCCATTGGCTTATCGAGAGTCCAACAATGTTCAGCTACGTGTAACCCGCCCTCCTGAGATATATTAACATATAACATATTCACGTCGCTAGCAGTTACAAAATCCGTAGACAATTTGTTCCATTCATTTATTGTCCTCTGTGAGAACGAGTACTTCCTGATATCCAATCTACACCGATCCTTTCCTAATTTTACCTCATATCCTCTAGTTCTACTATCTTTCTTGAGTGAGAAAAACATATTTCTATCAATATTTTCATACCCATTCAATATGCCTCTAGGTTTGTTAAACCACATTCTTTCAGGTGTTCTTCATAACTAAGGTCTCTCTGGAATAATTTTATCATTGAGGGGGTGTTCTGGAATAATTTTAGTTGCTCTCCTCTGTATTCGTTCAAGCGTACCTATATCCTTCTTACGATATGGTCTCCATGCTTGTATACAGTATTCTAAATGAGGTCCAACTATTGCTTTATACAGAGGTATAATAGCTTTTTTCTTTGTATGTTATGTTTCTCCTAATCAACCCAAGAATTTGATTACCCCATGAAGCTGCAATACCACACTGTTCTGAAACTTTCATATCAGCACTTATTGCTATTCCTAAGTCCTTTTCTTTTACAGTAGTACCTAGAACAGTATCTCCCATATTATAGTTTATATATTCACACAGGCTTAAATTTCTAATGACTTGTTAATGGCAGCATTTGCACTTGTCAATGATGGAAGGATCCCCTGTGTATGAAGACAGATTCTAGTTTTAGGCAAAAAAATTATTTCAATGAATATATTATAGAGAGTAACACTGTATCCACATTATGCAATCTAACATTATCTATTGAGTAGGACTGAAATGACCATGAAGATGTATATTTAGAACTGAAAGCAACCAATTAATTATATAAATTAGTGTTACTGCAGTTGTTGTTTATAACAAAATAGCATGTCACAGTGCATATCATGTTTTATCATCTCCTGGAAAAGGATTAAATGCAGTAGAGTAGGTAGCTGTTAATACCCTGAGCAAAAAGTAGCCATCAACTTCAAAAGGCCCAACTTTGGAATGCTAAGAAAACATGTGCTACAACCATCTGGTTTATGGGTTTGCAGAACAAGGTCAGAATTGTGGAGTCAGTAACCGTCTAGAACAGCTGTCAGTCAAAGGCTCATGTCTGGGTCAGAGGGCGGATAATTGCAGATAATACTTAGGTTCCTGGACTGAGACAGTTTATAGATGTGGATTGTAGCGACCTGACTCAGTTGTATCTCTCCATAGGCTGGGTGTCTCTTATGCAGGGCTTCACGTATGAAAAGAACAGGCGAGCGATAAATCGCTCGCCTAAATATGCCAAATTTAGGCAAGCGATTTGTTAGTTGTTGTTTTTTATTGTTTTATTGTGTGGTGTCGCCACCATTTCCCATTCGGATTCTGTCATTGTCGCCATGAAATTTTAATTGGTACTTGTTTGCGCTATGACTTTTGTACATTGAAATAAATGTTTACTTAAGTAAACCCCATACATTGCAATTGGTGAAACCGTTTTAAATTGCAACATGTCATCGATCACCTAGGCAAGGCCAGTGCTGTTTGCTGTGCCCATGGTAGTGGACACGACCCGGCACTGGTTTCATGTGCAACTTCGCTTAGGCGGTTTGAAAATTGCAATTGAAATAAGAATCATATGTATAGTCATAAATGCAGCATAAACTGGGGTGAAATGGAATGCTTTCATTGCATCATAATGCCAAACTCACAACTCAAACTCGGTGCGCAAAAATATGAATTCGTCATCCGCACATGAAACAGTGAATCAATGTTAAGTGGTAACAGAGATGTGCATCGTGAATTGATGTGTTCAGAGCGGTTCAAAGACGAAGTAGAACTATTATTACAATTGTCGTGTTCAATGTTTAATCAACTTTTACACTCCGTGTCAACTCAAATGTGAGTTTGGTAGCTCAGATCCATGTTATTATTTTAGACTGCAGCGTAGATAGTAGCAAAATATTGTTGATCCCTTATCTATTCCTTAAGTCTACATGTATTTTATTCAGTTCAACGTAAAACAGTATGTGACATTTAAACATAATACACATCGACCTTTTTTATAAACCGCGTGGCCAGCACATCGTGGCTTTGATGGCGTTCTTGCAATCTGGATGCAGCGGGCTGCGATCGTCATCCCCGGTGACGGATGATATGTGAACTCCGAATATTGGAGCCCGAACACTGCATTATAAAGAGGGTAGACTTTCCTAGTGAATCTAATACTCAAGAAACTCCTTGTCAAGACGAACACTTCCAGGCAGCGAGCGATTTTAGCAATTGATGTGAGCGATAAATCGCTCCCTAGATTATTGATTTGCGCAAGCGATCGCTCGCCTCAAACGTCATGTCCTGCTTATGCATCATCCAGCCATAAACTCCACCATAATCCATATGTCGGCATGTTCCTGACCCGTAAGCATATCAGCATCCCTAGTCCCTGACCTCCTCCACATGTCAGCATCCTTAATCACTGACCCCCTCCAAATGTCAGCACCCTGTCCTTGACCCACTTCCACATGTCAGCATCCCTAGTCCCTGAACCCCATACACATGTCAGCATTTCTAGTCACGTCCCCCTCTACATGTCAGAACCATGTCCCTGACCCCCTCCACGTATCAGCACCCCTGTTCCTGACCCCCTTCAAATGTCAGCATTCTTTGTTCCTGATCCCCTGACCCCTCCATGTGTCAGTATCCTACTTCCTAGCCCCCTCCACATGTCAGCATCCTTTGTTCCTGATCTCCTCCACATGTCAGCATGCCTAATCCCTGACCCCTCCACATGTCAGTATCCTAGTTCCTGGCCCCCTCCACATGTCAGCATCCCTAGTCCCTGACCCCTCCACATGTCAGCAGCATCCACAGTCACTGACCCCTCCACATGTCAGCATCCAGTCACTGACCACCTCCACATGTCAGCATCCAGTCACTGACCACCTCCACATGTCAGCATCCATAGTCACTGACCCCTCCACATGTCAGCATCTATAGTCACTGACCACCTCCACATGTCAGCATCCACAGTCACTGACCCCTCCACATGTCAGCATCCATAGTCACTGACCCCTCCACATATCAGCATCCACAGTCACTGACCCCTCCATATGTCAGCATCCACAGTCACTGACCCCTCCACATGTCAGCATCCACAGTCACTGACCCCTCCACATGTCAGCACCCATAGTCACTGACCCCTCCACATGTCAGCATCCATAGTCACTGACCACCTCCATATGTCAGCATCCATAGTCACTGACCACCTCCACATGTCAGCATCCATAGTCACTGACCACCTCCACATGTCAGCATCCATAGTCACTGACCACCTCCACATGTCAGCATCCATAGTCACTGACCCCTCCACATGTCAGCATCCATAGTCACTGACCACCTCCACATGTCAGCATCCATAGTCACTGACCCCTCCACATGTCAGCATCCAGTCATTGACCCCTCCACATGTCAGCATCCATAGTCACTGACCCCTCCACATGTCAGCATCCATAGTCACTGACCCCTCCATATGTCAGCATCCATAGTCACTGACCACCTCCACATGTCAGCATCCATAGTCACTGACCCCTCCACATGTCAGCATCCATAGTCACTGACAACCTCCACATGTCAGCATCCACAGTCACTGACCCCTCCACATGTCAGCATCCATAGTCACGGACCCCTCCACATGTCAGCATCCATAGTCACTGACCCCTCCACATGTCAGCATCCATAGTCACTGACCCCTCCACATGTCAGCATCCATAGTCACTGACCCCTCCACATGTCAGCATCCATAGTCACTGACCCCTCCATATATCAGCATCCAGTCATTGACCACCTCCTTCATGCACTAGTATATTCCATCCTAAAAACACGCACGCACGCACGGACGCACGCATGCACGCACGCACCCACAGATCAAGGAAAGTAAAAATATATATTTTTGAGGATTGACAAGAGAAATACATGAAGCACTAACAGCGAGCCGCCCCCTCCACTACCCATCCCACTAAGTAGACCAGACACTCCCAGGTTCATAGCGGGATGTGTCTGTGAAATGGCAAAAAAGTGCTCTCCAACAGACATCCCTTCCAGGAAACACAGACCACGTGCAGCACCCCTAGTTTGCTGATGGGGGTAAGATTCTTAGGGACTTTCTCAACAACACAACTGACAGTCTCGTGAAACATTATGTACAAACAGTTGCCCAGGACCCAGGTACATAATAAGCTTTGTGCCACTGCAAAGTCATAGTCACTGGCCCCCTCCACATATACTACTTTAAATTATATATATATATATATATATATATATATATATATATATATATATATATATATATGATTTGGAAGATGACATATCTAGCAGTACTCAAATTTGCAGATGACACAAAAGTATTCAGAAAGGTTATAAATGATACAGATAAACACAGTTCACAGGATGATTTAGATAAATTGGTTAAATGGTCTGAACAATGGCAAATGTTATTAAATTTTGGGAAGCCTTTGCCTTTTGAACAGATAAATGTAACATCTGAACTGAAATGTGGCACCTGCAGTAATTATTGTAACGTATGAAGAGATAATAACACTAGGAGATGACTGTAACATCATACAACAACATAATACAGGTGCATAGTATGGTGTGCTGCTGCTGCTAAAGGGACATAGCTGAAGTCATACGACTTACAAGGTGCCATGCCCTTCTCAAACTAAATAAATGCAATACAATTAAAAAAATTAAATACAAAATAGCATTCACAATTCACTTATAAACTTATTGCAGTGGTGCTTGTGGTAATTATAAATTAACTAATTGACATAACTTTCAATTAAAAGTTTACAAATATGCTGTAAGTAATGACAATTGAATGTTTTTTTAAATTGTGTTAAACTTGGCAGCTGAGTTATTTCATTTGCTAAACTGTTTCACGTATTTATACCTTTGACAGTGAGTGACAGCAGTCTGAGGGTATACACAAACACATTATCAATTTATGTCTGAATTATGTTTCTAACCATCCAAAGATAATTATAATTATACAACACGATAGCAACCAAAAAGATGTGAGCAAGTACACAAAGAATGCCAAGGCTAGTGCAAGAAAAGGGGAGAATCACATAAACCAGAAGTAAATGTACAGAGTGTAATATAATGCACCTCTGATGGTCGACATAACTTTCTGAAAGTCTCTGTCTCTGGCAAGAGGTGCCATCTGGGACAGTGGGAGGATGGAGGCAGACAGCAGGTTGGGAACTAGGAGACACACAGTGCCTCAGCTAGGGACAGGGAGACAGGAAGTGCAGCCTGTCAGCTTTCATTTCACCAATGACATTGTAACAATAATAAGCAAACTGGGACCCAGGAGGTCTGAAAAACAAGACAAGTTGCCAAACTAGAAGACATGCTCAGTGCAAGGGCAATGGTCTCCAGGGGTACTGCACAGTTAAAAGGTCCTCCATCTTCCTTGGTTGTCATTTTACCAAAAAAAAATTATTTAGTATCCACTTTGACAGATTAGCAAATGTGGAATTTAGTTTTCATGAAATCATTGGACAAACTATTAAATTATATTTTACCGGATCCAATCAAAATTCATCTAAAACAAGGAAATGGTCTGGTTTTATATACCATGGCATAAAGCTATTCACACTTCCAAGCTACCCAATCTAATAAAATAATTTTTTTTATGATAAAAAAGGGAGGGATTTTTTAAAATAAGATTTGTTCCGCTTACTTTCCATCAGCCATGTTAACTGCGAACTCTGGTGACTCCGCCAGGCCTGGGTTGCCATTCTGGTCGTTATAGATGAACTTGGCAGACTTCTTGGAAATATACAGACCCAGTAACTGCTTCGACATGAGACTGTCGTAGATAATAAACATATATCCCTTTGTCTTCTTCTTTGCTTTAAATGTTGCAATCACTGAGAAGTCTTCAGGTATGCCATCTGTAAACACAAATCCATTTCATGTCATTGATGTGAGAAAGAAAAGTAATAGTAACTTGTGTTACTTGTGTAAGGCAATGACGATTTGCATGATAATAAATTTGAAGCATTCAAGAGACTGCTCTGAAACTACATAATATTATTTCACATGCATCCAGCATGCTCTATCCAATACAGTGGTACAGTTGATTTCATAATCGAATGTGTGCAATTATGACAGAACTATTTGTTTACGTCATTACACGGATATCACGTATGAAACAGCGCATGCTATGATGATGGAAATATTGTTTATGTCATCGTACACAAAATGGCATATGAACATCTGAATTGTTGTAAAACTGAATGACAACTGATTGCGATGATAGAGAACGGTCCCCAGGTGACAGCTCATCTAACCAAACTGACTACTCCAATGTCTCAGCCACCAACAACAGAGTGAATACTTTAATGTCACAGCTCATCACAACAAACTGAATACTCTAAGGTCACAGCTCATCCCAACAGGCTAAGTACTTTAATGTAACAACTCACCCCCCCAACAGACTGAATACTCTAATGTCAAGCTCATCACAACAAACTGAATACTCTAAGGTCACAGCTCATCCCAAAAGACTGAATACTCTAATGTCACAGTCCATCATAACAGAATGAATATTCTAATGTTGCAGCTCATCCCAACAAACTGGATGCTCCAATGACACAGCTCAATGAGCTCATCCCAACAGACTGAATACTCTAATGTCACGGCTCACTCCAACAGACTGACTACTGTAATGTCAAGGTCATCCAAACATACTGAATACTTTAATGTCACAGCTCATCCCAACAGACTGAATACTCTTGGGAACAAATGTGTTATACATTTAATATCCCCCTGTGAATGTCTCGATTACGCAAAGCCTAGAGTAGTTGTAGTCTCATTCACAGAACATGTTTATTCAATTTTCGTTTGCTGCCCCAGCTGTTCAGTGTTGCAACCTGTACCCACTTTTTAGGACTTCCCCAGACTGGTCTGATGTGATAGAGCCCCAAGCACAAGGATTCAAACATGTGACCCCTGGCCAGTCACCCCGGGCTACTCTCCTGCATCAGTGAGGATAAACTAAGGGACCACCTCCAAATAAACAAAACAAAACAAAAATACCACCAAATGGAAGATCCTGATTTTGCTATTTCTGAGTTACCTTTATAAAGGGGTGAGGCTGGCTTATTCTTATGTTGCGTTCAAATGTGCTTGTACTTACTGTGAATATGAGTTCATGATAATATGTAGGCCAGTTTTTTACTTTTAGGTTTACAGATTTTTTACAGTCATGTTTAACATTGGAGGAGGGGGAAAAAATGTTTTACTGTCATGTCAAACACCGGAGCAGTGAAAAAGAGAATAAATATTATATATTATTCCAGATTAATAAAATATGGAGTTTTTCATTTATTTGGTTGTTACAAGATTTAAAAAAAAATTTTCTAAATGTAAAAAAAATAGCCACAAAATGCAGAATTATATCGTTTCGAGAAAATCCCCAAAGAAATAAATGACATACATATAAGTATGACAGTGTCACTGATCATTTTAAGATAGATTTTGGTTAACATAAACGAATTATGTCTGCTACACCACCATGAATGAATTAAGCAAAACTTGAACGACAGCCTAAAGTTGTAGTGTATTTTTGACACAAACCCTTCACCAATCGTTATTCAATATCGTATTATGTTGCCTACATGTAAGATGTGTTCAAATGCCAAATTGCAACATCATAAGTGTTGTAGTTTTTCTAAAATAATAAATTAAACATCATTTCCTGGTTATTAATGAAAACGCAATCTCAACAAATGATTGTTTTTGTGTCAAAATTTATGGTTTTTCACTGGGGTTTTACGTATTGTTGACAAAACATAATTACCATTTGTAATATTGACATGTCCCCGTAATGTGCCGCCACAATGTCCCTTGAATCTGTATTGTAATGTGTTGTCAACTATGATATCAGGGTACACCAGCCATCTGACAAACACTTGACAGGGCGTGTATACGGTCATTTTGATTGGCCCGTTATCACCAGGTCACATATACGTTGCCTTTTTCGTTAGCGTCAAAGGCAGAATAAATTATGTTAGCGCTGATATTTGCTGGTTTATGGACATGATTTAGTTAGGTAGATATAATACTGATGTGTACTGGAATCACAGTAATCAGATGATATGTTCCGGTTTCACAGCGAACGAATATAGCTGGTTCAAACATCGTAGCAACATGTTGGCATCACATCACATCTTGACCACAGCCTAAGGCTATGGGGCCTATGGCTATGCCTGGAAATAGTCCATCTATATTTCGTTTTGAAACTTTCATGACTATGAAAATCACTTCTCTTACAGAACATTATTCACTTCAATTTTGCACAACACTGATCATTTGTATTTTGTATAAACAGTTGGAGAACAATGAGTTGTCTGCATAGTAATGCGGTATAACACAACCGTGAAAGGCGTTCCCCTGTGTTGTGAATATATTTTCAATGTTACAAATGGTTCTCTAGCTCTGTCATTAGATTTTTTTGAACATTTCATTTTTCCGACTTTAGATTTGTTTTAAAATAAATTAAATTAAAAATAAATAAACCGCTTTTCATAGTTTTTTAAATTCCCAAAATGTGGCCAGCAGATCCGTAAACCCCCCCAAAAAACACACGTCACCTAAATAGAGTTTACAAACCCCAGTCAACTCGTAATTACGAGCTGTCAACTGGGGCTCCTTTTTAAATGTTGAGTTCTGAAATGGTAATTATGAATTGACTGGGGTCATGAAGTCTATTTACATGTCATGAACTGGTAAAGATGACAGCACTGCCGTACTGCCTTAGCCGTTGTTCTTTCCACTGCTCTCTGTAGCCAGCTCATCAAACTCTACCTACCGACCCTGGTATATTAACACACCCTACTGGTATGACAAGTTTGTCTGAATTATGGAGGTATGTCATTGTGACATGTCACATGTATGATTGACACGTTACAATGATTCTGTATGCCTGACATGTCACAATAATTCTGTATGATTTACACATTACAATGATTCTGTATGACTGACACGTTACAATGATTCTGTATGACTGACACATCAGAATCATTCTGTAAGACTGACATGCGACAATCATTCTGTAGATGTCACAATTGTTATGCGTGACTGACATATGACAATCATTATGTATGATTGATATTTGACATGTGACAATCATTCTGTATGACTGACACTTCACAATCATTCTGTAGGTCATGCAATACAAATTATGTCACAATCAAAATCCTGACATGTCAACAATTCTGTTTAAATTATTCAACATGTCACAACCATTCCATCACAACTATTCAACATGTCACAACCATTCCGTCACAACTATTCAACATGTCATAACCATTCCGTCACAACTATTCAACATGTCACGATCATTCAACATGTGCAATTGTTCCAAACTCACTCACCGGGAAAAACGTTACTTGTCGGAACACTTAGAGAGGCTTTTGGGGTGATCTTATGAGCCACATCAGCCTCTGCTAGAGGTGGCCTCTTCTTACAAAATCCATTCACTTGTCTCACCCCGAACACTTTCTCTATGCCAATCTCCACAGCATCCAACAGGTCAGTGCTGCCTGAAATACAAAAAAACACACAGTAACAATCAGGAGTACTTCTCTAAAATACACAATAATAGCCGAGTTACCCGTCGCTGCACGGGAGAAAAGGCAGTCATTACAAGAGCTTATAGTGGTGGTAGTGCAATGCCAATGTCATGCCCTAAAAATCATGTACAACTGCTGACATAGGTCACATAACTACAAATAATCGTAGAAAACATGAGTAGCGTTGCTAACAATTGCTATGAACTCCTGTTGTTCTGAATTACGAAATCGACAGACACAGACATACAGAATGTACTTCATTTGACCCATATGCATACATATCTCTCAACAACTGAATATATAAAAGCATAAAAATAAAAGTATATGCAAGTATTATAAAACAATCAAATAAGGATTCAGGAGACTACCGTTAGGCTAAAATATCTTACAGGAGCCACCCAAGTATAATTAAAACAAATTTAATCCTGGCGTATACAAATAGTAGCATATGGTACACAGACTGATATGTGCAAGGCTATTCAGATTGATTTGAATGGTTATTCATCCAAAGAGGTACAAGACAAACTGGCTGTTCATTCATATTGACAAAAATAGCAATTTCGGAGTGTACACAGAGATATATATGTAGGCAAATAATGATACTTAATGTAAGTTGCAAAACCATGTAAGCTGTGAGTGTAGATTTTGTTTTTTATTAAATCAGATGCGTAAATGATTGTATGTTGCAGAGTGTATCTGATGCTTTTTTGCAAATTCGTATTGTACCCTGGTTGTGTGTATGTTGTATTGTCCACGTGTGTTAAAATTGCCTAGAATCGAACCTTGAGGTACGCCTGTTGAAATATTAATAAACAACAGTGGGCCTAGAATCGAACCTTGAGGTACGCCTGTTGAAATATTAATAAACAACAGTGGGCCTAGAATCGAACCTTGAGGTACGCCTGTTGAAATATTAATAAACAACAGTGGGCCTAGAATCGAACCTTGAGGTACGCCTGTTGAAATATTAATAAACAATAGTGGGCCTAGAATCGAACCTTGAGGTTTGCCTGTTGAAACATTAAGCATGTCTGATTTGGCATCCTCCATTTCCACGTACTGTTTTCTATCTGCAAGATAATTTCTAATTAAACTTAAAGCTACTCCCTTTACACCTTAATATTAAATTTTTTTAAATAATATTTTATGATCCAGTGTGTTGAATGCTTTGGAAAGGTCCATGTAAATATTTATAGGTATTTCGTTTTTGCCCATTTGTGCAATTATTCTACTGGTTAATTAAAGAGCAGCAAATTCAGTATGTTCTATTCTGAACCCACATTGGTTATCGAACAAGAGATTTTGTGTTTTAAGACAGATATCTAGCTGGGCGTAAATTATCTTTTCAATTACTTTTGAAATAACTGGTATGAGGGATATTAGTCTGTAATTGCCAAATTGGGTACTGTCAACTTTTTTAAAAATTGGAATTACTTTGGCACTTTTAAGTTTGTCAGGGAAGATACCTGTAGCTAATATTTGGTTTATAATAAGTGTTTATGATTTTATCAGTGCCGGTTTCACTAATTTTAATAATCGTGAAGAAATACCTATTGTTTTAGAAATTGTTTAGTATTAAATGTGTTTTCAGTTACCGTTTTGTTTGTTACGACTTCTTCGTTATTTATAAATAATTTAGGGAAAGTTTTATTTTTGTCAAATATCCATATACATAATATCCCCACCACTGGGGAATTTTGAATTTGTTTATGTACGAACCATCCCTATGGGCCTCTGGGAACGCCTACAACATTTCTGCCCCATACATGTGAAACTGACGGAGATATGAAGGAACGGACACACAGACAAAGTGACAAACTACTTTATAGTATAGAATACGTGTCCATAGTGGATGCCACTTGTCGTCTTTGGATGCCATCTAAGTGGATGAAACCCTTTTGTGGCTTTAGAAATAAATGTAAGGTAATTCAAGCATTTCCATAGTAAGCACATAATTACAATTTGGCCAATTCCACTGTTATGTACAAACTTTCCAGATAATTTTGGACACTTTGTCAGCACAACTGGAAAAGGTGGATTTTGAAATGGGCATAATGTGTAACCTAACTACCGGGTAGTACTATTAACATGCAAGATAGTAGCCTTCCAGGAATGTTCTAAAAAAAGCCCGTTATGGATGCCTACTCATAGAAAATTATTTTTGAATGTTTCTTCAAACATTAAAAAACTCTGTGAACCATCAATACACAAAAATATAACAAAACTAGGTGTTTGTATACTAGACTTTAAGCTTCCAAATAAGGTAGAAATTAGTTAATTTACTGCTAGTATCTAGGTCACAGGTTCACGTGTACGTTATTATGGATGTGCACCTCTGAATGTTATTGGACATATACTTCACCTTTCACTATTTAAAATGCATAAATTACATAATATCAACTTCAAAACATTACTGACTGAAATAAAACTTAAAAATGCATATTATTGTGAAGAATCAGACTATTTTATGAACAAAATCAGTTCCACTGGAAGTCCAAAGTTCTCTCTTGGGTTTCTCAGAAGCTTTTTCATCAAGGTTCATGCAACACAACCAGTAAAGAAACATAGACCCAAGAGATCACTGACATTAAAAAATAATTAACTGTGAACAACTGGAATATTCAATAACGTCCATGCATCTTTGAATAACTGTGGTGTACAAAAGGTGTCTCTTAGCAATACTCTGACAGCACTAGGTAAACTAACATATCGGTATGTTCTTAACGCAAACATAGACACGTCAACTCTAAAACAATTTAAAAACACCATAATACCCATCATTAATTATTGTCAGAATGTTCCTCATATGCTACTTTGCTTAATGAACAAAATACTTTTTGAATATGATCTGTTGTTTTATGAATAATGTTCTGTCTGTTCTTTTTAAAGACAAATATTTGTTGGGCTTTCAAAAAAGCCATAGCACCCAGGCTTGTGCAGTATAATAAAGAGAGAAAGAGGAGAACTGGATGGCTGAGATGTAAAATAAACAACAGTGAACTGCAATATTCAATAAAACATGGATGCATGACTTGTCCCATAGTCAACAGATTAGGGCATGCAACTTAATATTTAATAAAAAAAATAGTCTCGTCATAACTCTGGCAAACTGACTAAGATGTTACCAGGAGAACAAAATAATGTTCATGTACTCGAGTATTTATGTTCTTTCCCTCGTTGTTCTCTATATTTATAATTTTGCTTTGCTCATTTGTACTTCTTGAAAACAGTTAGAATAAACTATTTAATTTTAGCATATAAGTTGGGGGCATTGGAGTAGTAGTGAAATCTACACTGTTCCAGAACACCTGTTTCGATCACCACGATAACAGACCGTATCATACATGCTCTGTTTAAAGGGAACTCTAAGACTCATGTTATATCATGCTATTCGACGACAAATGTCAGTGGTGAAAAAGATGTTGTAGAATTCTACAAAAGCTTTAACCAGACAGTATTCACACCCCTCCACATGCCCGTCTTGTAATCGGAGGTGATTTCAATGCTCAAGTCTCAAATGGTTTTTCATACTACAGCAGCACTAACAGAAAAGTCAGCTTCTTCTTGACATCATACATGAGTACAACCTTCTGATGACCTACACTCTCTTCTGTAAACCAAAACAAAGACTTTGGACTCTTCGAGTACCGAATAAATTCAAATCTCAAATAAATTTCATCCTGTGCTAGAAAAGATGGAGAAGCAGCATCATGGATTCTCAAGCACACTCCTCTTCCGACCCTATTGGTTCTGATCACAGGGTTGTGTGTGCAAAGTTAAGGCTCAGCGTGAGAGTAAAGAAGAATCCTTCCATGCCCAGATTCAGATTCATACATAATTTTTTCAGATCCATAGCAAACAAAACATACAATACAAACTGAACATACATTAACATAATATAACAATCTTATAATAATATATAAAAAAACATGGAATAAGACAATATAATTATATAGTATCAAAGTATAAATAAAAATTAGTATTTAGTCAATTATAACTATTATATGATAGCTATATTAAGACCAGATAGATCGCTATTATAGGGGCCACCCTCTGGTAAATTATTTAATACAAAAGCTTTGAATTGTTAAATGTTATGTTAGAAAAAATATAAAATTATAAACATGTTGTTCAGACAGTAATAACAACAATGGACTATAATTTATAATGTACTTTGCGCAAAACAGGAGAATTATATAAAGTTTCCTGTAATTGATGACATATATAACAGTTAGGTAAAAACATTGTTCTTGATAATTACTTAGGTAATAAACCTTTACACAACGCCATATAAACTATGTGTATCTATCTTGCTTTTTATCAGATCAGATCTATTTACTAAAAATTGGTATACTACAAAAGTTGTATTTGCAAATTTATAATAAAATTTGTATTGTTGATATCCTTTATCCCTTTAGTATGTTTAATTGCTTAAAAACTGGGTCTTTATGCACATTATATTTACTTAGATTAACCATTCTTATTGCTTTCTTTTGTAGCTTGAAAATTCTGTCACATTTAAAGCCCCAAACCATGATGCCATAATTTATATATGGTTGAATTAAAGTGTTATAGAGGGTCAATTTTATGTGTTGGTAAAAGATAAGAATTCTGATTGTTTTATAACATTTGTTGGCAGTTTTTCTAACTGGGATGCAATCACAATGAATCGAGATGTAGCCTCTGGTGTTGAAAACCAAATTTCAACTGACTGGGAGGCTTTGGAAAGTACCAAAACCAACTCATACAAGGACTATGTTGATATATGCAACAAATCAGGTTCGGCCATTCTACCAATTCAAGTAGCTTTCAAGACTAGTGTTCGCCATACAAATGAAGTAAATGCTGCACGTAAAATTGTAATTAGTCCACAACCTGAGACAGTATCCACAGCGTAAACAACACTGCACAACACGTATGATGAAACGACGGAGAAGCATTATCATGACATTCTTGGAGAATTTGACAGTTGTGAGTCGACTAATGCTCTCGATAATGCCTGGAAACTTTCGGGAAAGAAATCAAAAACCATCTTCATACAAGGGGAAGATCATTTGGATGCTTGGACAACTCACTTCAAACTGCTCTCTTCAGATAATACGAGAACATCCAACCATCCAGTTGATCCGATCTATGCACAGAGTTACATCATTAATCATCCCCCTATAAACAAGAGCGATAAGCCAGCTCACTGCAGTGAAGCGGGCATGGACCACTGGCCGGCATTGCATTGCACGGCAGAAACAGTTGCATCCACTGCATGACACATACGGTAGTACTGTTTATAGTGTGAACATAGCATGTCACAAATAGTTGTCTAACATATGTAAGTAAGTGAGTAAGTTAATTTATTTCCTCCTCACCATCATCATGTACAATATAAGGCAAACAAAAGCAATGAAGATGAGGTGGCTACCAGAGAAGTATAAACTTATTGGGCTAGTAGCCAGTGACGATGACACCAGGAACCAATTAACTTACTACTTAGATTAAAAGCCCATGGTATCGGGGATAGCATAACTGACTGGATAGAACAATGGCTGACTGACAGAAGACAACGAGTTGTAGTAGATGGAGAAGTTTCAAATTGGAAATCAGTTTTGAGTGGGGTACTTCAAGGATCAGTATTAGGACCTACATTATTCTTAATTTATATCAATGACTTGGACGACAGTATAACAAGTAACGTACTGAAATTTGCAGATGACACAAAACTGTTTAGAAAGGTTAATACTGATGGTGATAAACAACATTTACAAAACGATCTAGACAGACTAGTGAAATGGTCTGAGAAATGGCAGATGCTGTTCAATTTTGGGAAATGTAAATGCATGGGAACTTGAATGTAAACTATAAAATGGGAGATACTGCTCTGGGTACTACTGTAAAAGAAAAGGACTTAGGAGTTACAATAAGCACTGATATGAAAGTTTCAGAGCAGTGTGGTATTGCAGCTTCAAAGGGTAATCAAATTCTTGGATTGATTAGAAGAAACATAACATACAAGGGAAAAAAAGTTAATTATACCTCTTTATAAAGCAATAGTTGACCTCATTTAGAATACTGTATACAAGCATGGAGACAATATCGTAAGGATATAGATACGCTTGAACGCATACAAAGGAGAGCAACTAAAATGATTCCAGAACTTAGAGACCTTAGTTATGAAGAACGCCTGAAAGAATGTGGTTTAACAACTCTAGAGACAAGGAGGTTAAGAGGAGATCAGACTGAAGTTTTTAAGATATTGAATGGGTATGAAAATATTGATAGAAATATGTTTTTCTCATCAAGAAGGATAGCAGAACTAGAGGACATGAGGTAAAATTAGTAAAGGATCAATGTAGATTGGATATCAGGAAGCACTCATTCTCACAGAGGACAATAAATGAATGGAACAAATTGTCTGCAGATTGTGTAACTGCTAGCAGCGTGAAGATGTTTAAAAACAAGGTTGACACATATCTCAGGAGGGCGGGTTATAAGTAGATGAACATTGTTGGACTCTCGATAAGCCAATGGCTTCCTTGTCCACTTGCCATCTGGGCCTTTGGCTTGGATGGCAAATCTTGTTAAACTTGAAGGTTTGTCATTGTCATTTGTTCTTAATGGGGCATGGCCACCAGACTGATTAATAATTTGGGTGAGGGTGATCCCAGCAGTTGTGTTATAAGTGTGGGCAGTTGGGTTGTTCATACTGGAGTGAGCATCGTGCGTTAGTGTTAAACTCTCCAAAACAAACGTTTTGGAGGCTTGCTGGAGAAAGTTATGGGACAACGAATATGGTTATTTCCTGTCTGGCTTACAGCTGTACGAATCAACAGAAGACAGGATCTAACATCTCGTTATTTTCAGGTAATTTATGTCGCAAACGTTTGTGCTGTGTTAATGTATATGTGAATGAATGTAAGTTTCGAAAATGTTCTGAAATATCAATATATTACATATACGTTTGTTTTTCTTGGGGGTAGCATACATTAAGTGTTTCCCAGTAGTCACATTGATTGGGTGCAACATAAAATGTTATAGGGGTAGGATTGTTTTATAAATAATGTGTGCGTACATGTATAATAAGATTTTTTTTCTTTATTAAGTCATCTACATTTAATGAGGCTCTCCCCTTTTTGGTTGTTGTTTGTCTTTTCTTCGTTGTATGAACCACTATCATGTAACTCATTCTGTACACATTGCAACATTCATTGCATTCTATGCATTTGTTCGACAAACCATGTGAAAGGTTGCATACTAAAACAACTGACAGCTTAAATGAGAGAGCACATTTCTTTACATGAGGTGGGCAAGTTGGCCAGACAACATTCGAGAAAGATCTTGATCTGCAGGTGGAAATGGCTGTGATGAAGCAGCTGGGGAATGTGTTGGAAGATGGGAAAAGAATATTATTTGGACCTTAGAGAAGAATGTCCAACAGGGCTTAATGAGATTTTGACCACTTGCAGTCATTAGCTAATACATGTACAGAGCACTTCAGAAAGTTCAGTTTCGAGCATGTTTAGTGGTGCTATATGTTATGATATTTGATATACAAGGTGCACGGATAGATTGTGCATGTAATAAGGTATTAGGTATATATAGCTATATAGTAATAATCTCTTATTAGTACTGTATATCTATAGATATATGATGAAGACTGGGTGCTGTACAGTACAAACACTGGGCCTCCAGTGGGTTCTTGCCATGCCGCAGCATGAATGTCACTAGTCCATGCCTGCATCATTTTATCATGTGTCAACTGATAAGAGCTCAGCAGTCTTGTCGTACTAAAAAGGGTGTTCTATTATGTCTATGGATCTACGAGACCAACCCCAACATTGACACCGACATCTTCTCACTAGCAGAAAGTCAACATTGCTATCAAACAAGTGAAACTTGGCAAAGCACCAGGACTAGATGGCATTCCCATTGAAGTGTGGCGACTACCCAAGTTAAGGAAAGATTTATTGAAGTTCTGCAATGAAACATTCCTAGGGAATAAACCGCTGGAATGGGGGATCTCGGGTATCGTACCAATACCTAAGAAAGGAGACCTGATCCTTCATGAAAACTAAAACTGCTTAACATAATTCACACTGAGCTAGAAAAGATCTTATGCCCAAACCAGAATGGATTTAGACCTTTACGATCTACATCTTCGCAGGTTCTTGCTCTTAGATGCATCATCGAGGAAATGAGAAACCACCAGAAAGAAGCTGCCATTATTTTCATTGATTTCAAGAAAGCCTTTGACTCTGTAGATAGAAACAAAGTGTTCCCAATTCTCCATGCACATGGCGTCCCAGAGAAGATCGTCAAAGCCATACAGATAATGTATATAAACACCTCTGCAGTTGTATTGACTCCCGAAGAGGAAACTACACATTTCAGTATTAACACAGGAGTTCTCCAAGGAGAACCTGTCGCTCCATACCTGTTCATCATAGTCGTGGACTACACCTTAAAGAACTGCGATTGATGACAGAGAAGAACTAACCCGAACCAGACTCCGAATCACCAGACATCCAGCCTCCCATCTCTCTGACCTGGATTATGCCGATGACATCGCTCTGTTTGCTGACACGATACAAGAAGCAGAACTTTTACTTCATAAAGTGGAAAGTGCTTCCAAATGTACTGGACTATTTCTCAATCCAAACAAAATAATACAGGCATATCAACCCGTCTGTTAATGATAGTGTACACTCTTCAGAACGGAGTCGAATTGAGAAAGTAGAGCATTTTTAATATCTCGGATCATTCACAAACTCACAACATGACATTCAGTGTAGAAGTTTGAAAAAGTTTGGAGAGCACCCATCTGCAGACTCACCAAACTGTTTTTAGGACGATGGTTGAACCGATCCTGATAGATAGATGCGATTCATAAATAAGTATATAAGATCTACAGGCACTTTTTCAGTGCTTCCCATTTTGCATGCTACCTTTCTTTATTTTTTTCAAAATGAACCATATTCGACTAAGGTGACAAGACTCTCGAAGATAAACTGCCTTAGGAGTTGGGACAAACTCTATTTCACATATCCTTGGTTAATCAAATTCCTTTGTTAGGATGTTGTAATTGTATTTCACATGCATGTGCTTCTTGATGTCAATACTGATGTCCCAGTCAATGTAAAATTCCAATGCTTGGCATAGTAATTTTCCCTTTTGACAGAACTAGCATTAAGTGAAAACAATGGCTTTAGAGCCACATGGTGAATTATATAACGATATGTATCCAGTGTAGTTCAAATATGTGCAAAATGTTATAGTCCTATCAACTTTGCACTGTTGAAAATTGTGTTATGAATGTAGTATTATAGACATACATAAAATGTGTAAGTCCATAACGAAGATAAACCATAAACTATGATAAATGAAATAAAGCTTAGGACTAAAAATGTACTTTGCGTATTTTTTGTATACAGCAATTACTATACAAATTTTTTTATTTTGTGTTATGGACATACATGCCCGATATGACTGGAACTGGAACTAGGAATCCTATAATCATGCTGAACACAGAGAAATTAAATTTGACAGTTAGACTGCTATGTCACTCATTACTACATTAAAAAAAATGTAACAAAAAAGAAAATATGATGAAAAATTACATTTTTTTGAAAATTGAATGACATTTATACATCCATCATATTTCCCTTTATTATATTTATTTTCAAAATGGTACCCTATTTACATAAAACTAATTTGAAAAAAATTATGGTAAGGTTGACCATTTGACGATGCTCCCCGTTTTTCGTCACCCAAACAAACCAGATGCTGTCTTTGTACACCAGGATCCTTCCATTACTGACATACGCATAATTATGCTGTCAACTAGAAATTTAAGCCTGTGTGCAGCAGAAGTGTCATCAAATGTGCCTTTTTCCCACAGTAAAAAAAAAATGTTAGGGTGCAAGAAGCCCTTGCAAGAAGGTACCATCTCAAAATGTATTCATCTATCATCAACAATGGAGTAAAATAATAATCTGTCCACTACTAGAATAATGTATGCTACCAGTCCAGTAAGCATTTGGACCCGAAAACTGTTAAATGTGGACTGCCGCTTGAGACATTGTCCAAGGATCAGGTTATATTGCTTGCAGACTCTCTGTCTCCAGTTACACTTGGCAACTAGGTCAGGGTCTCAAATTGTCACTTGTCTTATGAGGTATACTCCGAACTTTCCAGTTCTAATGCAGGATTTCATATAATTTGTTACTGGGTTTATACAGATAGAGACCACCAGCTGTTCAGGTCCACAATATAGGTTAAACATTTGGTTTACTCTCTGTGTAGCATCTTTCTACTTTCCCTGGCATGGACACCAGATAGAAGGGACACACCAAAGGCTTTAATATTTCAACCGAAATCACAGGCAATGTGGGGTGAACAAATTTATGCAAGCTTCAAAACGGCAGATGGTGGACTCGGCCTTCTCGATTGACAGACAGTCCTGCATTCTAACATCTGAGCTGCTGCACCTCACAACACTCAAGTAAACTTATGATGTAAACCATAATATATATATCGTATTCGACCTATTAAGTGTACACCACATTTTTTAATCAGTAAGCTCTATAATTATTGTAATTTGACAAGTGTGGAACAACTGAAGTGTTGCCATCAGTTGGTACCACTTTTCAGTTGTTCCACACTAGTCACAAAATGACACCACTAGTATTAAACTTAAGTTACTGTCTAGAGAAAAAAAGTTGGTGTATGCATATAACAGGTTCGGTGACATTTTTATTTGGCTCAATTTCTTTTTAAGTGTACTGCGTGCTTATTAGGTTGAATGTGATGTATATAATATATATATATAAAATATTGTGTGTGTATAAAACCAAATGCAGCAGGCCTACATGTACAATCACGGAATGGTTGAGAAATGTTTATACAAAAGGTTAGCTTTGCAACTGAATTATGCCATTTTAGTTCTGCTATTATTGTTTTATTTTGGAATAAATAATTTGTCAACAAACAGTCTTTTTCAACTGCTATAATTTGTTGAGAACTACCAGTACATAGATTGACATCTGTATAATTTACATAATGATACAGAGGCACTTGATATTTCTTGTCATATTATATTGTGGTTGATTTAGAAATGTCACTACCTGGCTTCAACAACAATGTGCTTCACAATCAGTGGGGGGGGGGTGGACTTGTCCTCCACTATCCAGAGAGGGAACTGCATATGATGCACCCTGCTTTTTAAACGTTACATTAGTTTGCACCTGTACTATTTTCCCATATTTTTAGTATAATATCCATAAATTAAATTATCTCATTTTCTTAGATTTAAAAATGTAATATGGGTATTTAGTTATTTTCTACATATTTTGGTTCTTCTTTCATGTGAACTGCTAGAGAATGGCTGACACTGTAACTCAGCATGCAATGCTCCAAATATGACTTACTGTATTTGACGTATTAAGCGCACTTGCCGTAATTAGCGTACATCCACTTTTTTAATCAGCAGGATCCATAATTATTGTAATTTGACTAGAGTGGAACAACTGAAAAGTGTCGCCATCTGGTCTTAAGAAGTTGGTACCACTTTTCAGTTGTTCTACAGTAGTCACCAAATGACACCACTAGTGTTAAACAGTTACCTTATTGACTAGAGAAACAAATTTTAATGTACGCTTATAAGAAGAGATTCCTTGACATTATTCCATGGCCCAATGTTTTTTCAAGCATATTGTATGCTTAGTACCTGGTAAGTCAAATACAGTATATTGACCAACCTGTTTGTAGATTATATTAAGATAACATGTCAACAACAAAAATACCATTTGTGTTTTATTTGTGACACCACATGGGTCACGCTGTCAGCTGGTGATAAATTGCTCCTACAGCCTAGCATATTTTTACAAGATCCAAGACTTCTTGTGATCTCTGGCTAGCTCTTGTGTGGTGTAATGATCACTCAATGTCCTAAGGCTTCTGAAAAAATGAACATGCAGCACCATGACCCAAAAACTACTGAACTGGTTCAAAGTCTGCCACCTTTTGCAGGACTGGCTGGTGCTAGCAGCAATGCACACCAAAAATCAGATTAACTTAAATTTTTCTTTTTATTTTATCTGTCACAGGCTCATAAACCATTCACAACGCTGTTTTAATTTCCAAAATGGATCAATTAGAAGTGAATTTATGATTTGTTAACTGATAGTGCATCTTGGAAAATCTTGTGTATGTAAAACAAAAGTGCCATTGAACCCATTTTTATTACCTAGTTGAGTAAAGCAATTGTAGTTAATTCCAAGTATATGTTAGAATGCATTATCTACCAAATAGCAGAACATTTTTTGGAAACTTCTAAATCCCCAATGATGTTCATAAAGAATATGAATTAATGCTAAAGTTTTGGAATATCTATAATTTTGCTGTGTTTCATTATTCTACAATTGATGTTGACAAACTACTACTGGTATTTATTTATGAGAGGAATAAAAAAATTTCTAATAATATAAAATAGACCAGCTTCACATTACAAAATTTATTAAATCAGACATCCAAAAATAAACTATTGCCGTTTTCTTAGACACTCCATACTTTGGGTTGTCATAGTGGTAGTAAATATACATAATTTTGTCAACTGTAGCCAGTAGGCTGCGAGGACATTGCAAGGCCTTTTATTTTTGTTTTAAAAAATCTTTATGCAAAATAACAACACAAGTCCAGTGTAGATTGAAATAGGCCAAGGAATGACATTTAGATTTATTAATTAAGTAGCATGAAATCAGGCAAGCATACATCATCAAAATTAGATACATCAAATAATCTCAGCAAGCATGCCGGCCCCCAGAAGTGTTTATACATAATTAGTATCTCATGCCTATCAGCTACCGACTACCAGTACTATCTGTACCACTACTGTCTTCAATACAATTCACATGATATCGGTGGGGGTCACTCCGCCACTAACACATCAGACCAAGAGGTGAGGCCAAGGGCCACACTATATGTACTACTAACAAGTACTCGCACTAAAAACCCTGTGTACACTACCGAAAAACTCAGTGCCTGATTAGTGAAAAGCGTTAATGCAAACGTTGTGTACCGAGCTGAGGACATTGCAAGGCCTTTTATTTTTGTTTTTAAAAATCTGTATGTTTTCATCATATCGTATGATGAAACATTTATTTATTGTATTCAACGATTATAATATATATATATATTATGTACTTTAACATAATGTTGGTACTGGTATTCATGTTGCTAAGTTTTCCGCTTTCAGGGGGAGCCTAACCGGAAGTAGCCCTCCTTGTTTTTGCTAAGGCTCCTGGCCCAGGGTCACTATTTCATTGTTCATTCACTAGGTGTCGCTACTAAATTCACCAGAAACACATTACAAAGAAAACTACTGATATTGTCATCTGAAATACACTTGTGTTAGTTTAGTCAACAATCTAATTTGCATTTACATTGGATTTCTTTGTAAATATAAAACAAAAACCTGCCTAAATTGGGCCTAGAGGCAACTTCAAACCACTGTACAATTGAGTCTAAGGATCATGGTGCAGCGAAACTTGAAAAACCATGTAATATCACATAAAATGACATTACTACGAACACTGCTTTAATGACAATAATTTTTTATATATGGGTGACTATTTTTTTCAACCCAAATGTAAACCAACAAATAAAAAAGGCCTAACTGAAAATCCATTAGATTTTCTTATCACATGGAAGGCCCTTCCTATATGAGAAAGTACTGACAGAGGACGACAAATGAATGGAATAAATTATGTAATGATTGTGTTCATGCTAGCAATGTGAATGTGTTGACAGATATCTGAAAAGGGCAGGCTGGGCTACACATAGTTAAACATTGTTGGCTTCTCAATAAGTCAATGGCTTCCTTGTCCGTTTATCATATATCAGAGCTTGTGGCCTTGCCACAATCAACATAATAATTATTACTATTATCTCACTGATGCCACATTCTACACCATGTTATTCTAACTCTCCCACACAGACACCCATGTCAAGGTTGAGTGATTGGCCAACAGCGGCATTATAAGTTACAGGGGGTGGGGGAGAGGGTGAAGAAAGAGGAGACGACACTAACCCTAGCAAGATGCGTGACTTGTGACTTCTGTCTGAAGACAGTAAGATTTCCCATGCTCCATATGCCAGGTTCTCGTGTTACACATAATTTTTTACAGGCACATCCAGTAACACTTCAATCAGCTACAAAGAGTTTGCAACCCATGAACAAAGTGTAAGTTTTCTCTTATCATAGAGACAATTACCTCTCCATGTGAATGAGTTTTCACTGTTAAACTGTGGCGTTAAATAAATTAACAAAACCTGATTTGCACCCAGCTGTTACACACCCTCTAGACAGTTACATTTGCCCCACAACCAATGAACCGGTTATATTTAGAAGGCCCTTCCTAGTTCCCACTGACATAGTTTTAACTTGGAAGCTGTAAAACTACCAGACTGAACCATACAACCAACATCAGTGTCTGTGAAATGAAGTGAAGACTATACCCTATGTCATGGCATCCGTTCAAATTGGCAGCAGTTTGTAATCATGCAGGATAGTTGTGTTTAAAACTAGACACAAAGAGGTAGCAATGAAAACTTAAATGTCTTCTATAGCCTACATGTATGTCAAACTTTGAGTGTCAAATTTTGAGCTTTCTGATATAATAACATCACACATTAAATTAACTTAGAACATGTGGTTTGTCCTTGGCTTTTGCTTTATTCAATCAAGTCATATACAATCCTTGCAATGTCACCGCTGGGCTATTTCTGCATACCTGAGTTCTGAATAAATAAGTAACTATGCAAGTGAGTTAACAAATTCTTCAGTTCAGAACATATGCAAAACAAAATTGATCAGTCAAAGACAGTCATTATTGTTTATTAGAACGTACGTCCTAGTGCCTACATATTGTTTATTTGAACGTAGTGCCTAACAAAATTATTAGTGTTACGATATAATGACCGATCGTGAACAAATTAGAGTGTCATTTTAAATTATGTCAGACTGTCATGGGAATTAATGTCTAGAAAAGTAATACATAACAGTTGTATGTGATCGTATCTAGTCCGTTTGTTCACGATTTTATGGCATGCGACAGTGTTAGTGTTACCCTGTGTCTGTGCGGTGCCGACCGTTGCCGTTGGCTGTGCCGGCTGTGCGCGTCTGTTTGTTAGCTTCATTTATGAGCTTTGTACGAAGCGGTTAAGATACATACACCTGCTCACGCAGATGTGCGTATAAAAAATAGTTAACCAAACGATCGAAATAATCGATGATATAAGTAAACACGACGTATCCCACACTACATGGAAAATACTACGGATTGTGGCGACCCGCTTTACCGTACCAAACGAAGACGATGCCGTTTACCCGAGGCCGAGCCCATCCTGGTCAAGAGGCTTTCTTTCTTTCTTTATACGGAGCCATTCTCTGGTGGATCAATTTCTGCCGTTCTGGACTGTTCGCCATATACCCTACATTTATGACACCTCATACAGTACAAGGTATATGCGAATGTAAATTGAGATATCTCAACCCTACGTCCAAGATTCATTATCCTTTCTCTGCAACAACCGCTACCATACGACGAGCCTTCCTGAACGCCAAACCCAGGTTGTTATGAAAACGGTGTGGGCACGAGTAAACGAAAACACGTTCAAGTAAGTGATAGATTCGTTGGTCGTGTTAAAACAACATAATCGAAATATTAATCATAACCCTAATTGTAACTATAATCCTAGAAAGCTAGCTTTAGTTCATATCCTCACATAAAAGTTATTCTATTCGTTGGCGTGTTTCTATTTTAACGCCCCTTGGCCTTTCCCGTATGACGGGGGTCATGTTTTTTGGTTTCGTTTCTGTATGGCGTAGGCCTACTTTTCGGGTGACTCCATATATGCCAAACTAGTTTTAAATATCCATCAGTACTGTTAAACATTATGATATTACTAGCAGTTTCTCAACCCTCGATAGATAATTCCGACACAATTAACTGTATAAAGTGTAATCTGAAATTCACTAACTTGCGTCGCCGCCAACAGAGGGCGACACGCGCGCGGATTTAATTTGTTCGAGGAAACAACGTTTCCCGATACACAAGAGTGGAACTTTTTTAATATGTTCAAAGTGACAATGGTATTAAATACCGTGCTAATAAACGACAACTATTTCGTGTATTTGTGGTTCGAAAAATCGAAGCTAAGTGGGGGAAAGGCGGACAAAACATAGGGGAAAATGGAATTTGACTATAAATAGTATAATCTGTGCAGTGGGCGCTCCATATCATATCATATATGTCATGTCATCTCATGACGATGATACTGGCATATACGAATGTGCACAGTATATATATAGATATAGGTTTCAAGTAATTTGTCACAAAATCTGAAGCATTGCTAACAATACATTCCTTACTTATATAATTAACGATTCTCGGTCGTTCCCATGGATGGCGTGGTTCCCTCAAATACGTAGACCCTGGCACCCTGCGGCCGCGCCTTGTTGCCCAAGGAGGGAGGCCGTCCTGGTATGCTACTGATTTAACCTAAACACCAGCAGTCGTTTATCGCAAGTAGGCGTCTATTTATTTGGAAACAATGTTTCAAACCAAGTTATTTTGCATCCTCTAAACATGCGTGTTAATTGCTTAATACTGGAACTTATACATATAGTTTGTCAACATTAGTAATTATATCGCATATTTTCTTTAGTACTGTCCTGAGAACTAATGTTAAGCTTAACCAGTACAGTAGGGCATATAACATATTAGTTTAACTTAGCATGAGGGTACATTGTTTTAGTACAGAATGCCTCAAGGTTTATAACTTTATGTAAGCCCTACCCTTCTGTCGAATGAACGTTCAGCCGTTGGCTAAACCAAGTGTAGTTTGCTTAGCTTTAGGCAAAGTCAATCGCCATACAATGTTTTCTATCTGGCTGTTGCTGTTGTAAGGCGAAGTTCTCGCTCGGCGGAAACGAAAGTATTTTCATGAAATGTGAAACCTTACACAAACGCCATAAACAGATCAATAAACGCGTCTTTCGTATTTGTATGCATTCTTATATGTATATCACTAAAGTTACCTGACAATAACCATGTAAAGGTGTGAAATGATTACCTTTTTGTCAGAACGCATGTGCTTGTTAACAGTGGTATATAAGCGGATGCTGTTGTGAGCGAGATTTCCAAACGAGATTCTCGTAGATCTATATAAGGTCACGCTAAGAATTGCCGTCTGCTGGCCATAGAGTTACATCATTAATCACCCCTATAAACTACTAACTTACTAACGGGTGTTTTATATTTATGTCTGTGCTGCTGGCCCACTCTGGCCTCATTCTACACGAAATCGCGTTTGATCTTGTGACCCAAAGGCAACATCACGTGCACAGTATGGCGGCTATTTATGAAAACTTTTCTGTGTGACCGACAAATGTACTCATAAATAATTATTTGGAGCACATTTCTTCAGTTTCTTGACGCCGAAGTGTCGGTTGTATGTCACGGAATACACATGTGAAACGGTTAGTGCGTATCGATTTTAAAACTTAAGTTATTAGTTCCGTAGCCATTTGGCTACGGAAAGCCCAAATCGTCGCTTCCCAAAATCCCGCCGTGGACGTCCGCCCCTAAGCTCAAGAGTGGAGTAGACGAGTCTGCCTAGCTTAACTTATGCTCTGTTTCTTAATCGGCAAACCCCAACTGGGTATCGCGCCAATGGTTGGTTAACTATTCTATGAGCATCGGGCACTACCTAGCAGTTCCTTGAATTTGGAGGCGTCCTTAGCCTCAACTAATTGCGCCTCTAGGATGTTCCAAAAAGTTAAGTTTCGGGGGGGGGGTAAGTTTCTGTATTTCTCTGTGTTGGTGTTTTATGTTTGTGCTTGTAATGCTGATTTGACATTGTTCGTCTGTCCCAAATTTTTTGGTCCGGAACACCAATTTGACCGTGGACCACTTTATACATTAGGGTTCCTCCTGTCATCGAGGTCTAACCAGCCTAATTCTGCTATCAGGCTTGTGACATTACTCTGGTAGTCGTAGTCACCTTTAACAAAACGGGTTGTTCTTCGTAGTATTGTTTCGAGTGCTTTACTATATCTTTTTATGTGAGGGTCCCAAACTATGCACTCATATTCTAGACCAGGTCGAACGAGAGTGACATATGCTCTTTCTTTCAGTACACGAGGACACTATTTTAAATTCCGCCTTAAAAATGACAAAGTAGCATTGGATTTGTTGCATGTTTGGGAGGCATGTACTGATCAGGATAGTTTGTCAGTGACCGTCACCCCAAGATACTTCCATTTATCAACCTGTTCAAGTATATGGCTGCCAAGTAAATATTATCTAGATATAGTATTTGAACTTGAACGTCTTGCGTTTCTCATTATATTGCACTTAGAAGCATGCCGCAATCATTTCCCCATTTTCGAGTGTATTTAAGTCTGCTTGAAAGGCTGACTGGTCCGCCCCTATATGGATGGGTATGTATAACAATCGTCTGCAAACAAGCGGACGCTAGATGTTAAATGCAGAGATAAATCATTTCTATGTGCTAAAACAGCAGAATGGCTAGGACAGTACCCAGAGGCACGCCTGACTCGACGTTAACATCACAAGAGAAGGTCCCTTCTACAAGGGCACGCTGGATACGATGTTTCAGAAAGTTAGCTACCTAGCGATGGGGGATAGTAACCAGTACGGGACTACATAAAAAAATTAATAGGTCTCGGCCTACTCTTCGTTGTGAAACACGATGTGATATACCTACTTGGGATTCAGTTACGGTATGTTGAGTAAACGTGGTGTTTGTTCGGTTGAGACTTAACGTTAAATAAAGTCAAATATCATGAATGAAATTCTTTACGAGGATGGAGTAATTCTTCGCATGATATATGGCCTAGCCAATGCGATACGTCGTCGCTCTGCCTATTACCAGATAACGCATCACATAACACTTATTATATCACAACAAACTTTGATCTGAAACAAATGTGGTCGTAAAGAATACTGCTTGTCACGCTTTAAGAATAGCTTCTTCGTTTCATCATGCGTCATTGGAAATGGTTGTTGGAATTGTAACATCTTGCGTAAACTCTCAATGTTTCTGCAGAAAGTATACATAGGGGTTTTAGTAAAATGTTGAAGAGACGCGCGTCTTACACCAAATGATGTACACGGATACACCCGTACAAAACAAAAAGTAGATTATTTTGATAAGCAAACTGGTGTGCATATGCGTCCGTACGTGTGGAGCTACGTGTGCAGATAGTATGTCTGCATCGTCGAAAGAAGTGTAAAAGGAATGTCTGTCTTTAGGGATAATACGTTGGTGTGGACACGGTGCAGACACAAAGGGCCCCGGGAGCCCGATGCCACAGCCCAGGGAAAGTCTTAATTTACTTTTTCATACAGTTATGATGTTCGATCAAATGTCTACCTTTAGCGCAACCTAAGCTTGTGGGATAAGAACCTTTTGCAGAGTTGACCCAACAGCGACTAAACCAACGAAAAGACTGAACATTTTATATAAACACGTATTGTATAGTCAGAAGTATACTAACCCGCTGGAAGCCGAACATTCATTGCTACGGCGCCGTCCAAGAGAAGCACAGAGCAGACGAATAGCCACATCGCAAGGCGACAACAAGACGTAACTCCGTCAATTCGCCACTGGCAAGGCGCTCTACTGTCCCGTCCCCTCCTTGGGCCACCAACACTCGACCAAGTCCTATGGTCGGCGCAAACAGCCATTGCTGGGGCGACCGACTAACAAACACACACCGCACTCTTCCACTACAAAACAGCCCCGCGTCGTTCCTTGGTATCTCGGTCCCCCACTCACGACATCCTTGCCACGGTAGCGATCCCGCCAACACTGACAGCGATGGCAACGTGAGAACTTGCTCGCCCGACTTCGCCAGTCAGTGCTGACTGTAAAACGACCCGAGTCTGCGGCGGTGCATGCCGACGGGCGGCTGTCAGGGGATCGCTTACTACTAAAACACCGACCCCCAAGGCTAGGCCGCGCACCGCAGACGACAGCAGAGATAATCCGGTTTTTTACACAACTTTTCGACTGGCTTTGACCGCAGTGGTGCAACAGGGTGTAAGAACGTTGTCCACAGGCACATCCTTGATTTGACCACGACATTACTTTGCTTTGACACAGAAAGTAAATCTGAAGTATTATGCAGGGTCTGTAATAATGTCGAGGACATGCCACGTGGAAGAATTAAGTGTCCCGATTCTGTATACATGTGACCTTAGCGGCAAGTGCACCAGAAGTTAACGGGACAGTTCGCTCGTAGATCCAATTCCCGACGAACACCCGCATAGCTATTCCGAACAACCTGAAATGTACAGTTTTTGCTTGTCTGAAAAATTACGGGTGTACATGTTAATTAGGAAAGTGCACCCTCTTTGAAAGCACATGTGTCATCTGTCAACAGAAAATACTGAATCCTTATGTGAATCAAAAATAACGTATAGTTGCGTAAATCCGGCATTGCGAAACAACATGCAATCAGCCGGCGGTCGTGGAAGAAAGGGAGCTCTGCATAAGATAAAGATATACGAAATGATGCACTCAAAACGTACGTTTCTGCAGGAACTCAATTAATGTTGTGTGTTACATTATAGTAGAGTGTGCGGCAACATACTCAGCGAGTCATGTTTATTATAAACGGCAACGTGTCTCAGGAAAACAGTATAACAGTTAGTTAAACATATTTTCACCGAGTGCGTCGGAGACAGATTGCCTCGCATGCCTACGATGCAATCCCCGGGTAGGGAATACAATTTCCGACAACTGTTCCCCGCGGATCCTTGGACATGACTGGATGCAGCATACCCGCACCCCGTTAGGTCGAACACTTCATTTCCAGCGGCTTATATAAGGAAGCGAGGAGGCGGTCGTCGCCCCCCGCCGCCCCCGCACCCCCCCCCCCCAATGGAGGACTTTGCATAGATGATACCGGTAGTAATAGTGTTCGATCCCCAGTAAAAAAGCATCGTCTGCCAGTGCAAAACAGCATTATTCATTGAAATGTCCTTGGAATTATTATATCCCTTTTGTACATACAAAATACGGAAGAACTCCCTGTAAAGCGGCCACCTTAGATTTTATCAGAACACATACGTTTTCGTAAATCGGCGTCTCATTTATTGCGTTTTGTTCCCTGCTGTTAATTAAGGCTTTCATTGCAGCATAAAAATTATTGTCAAGACGAGACTTCACAGCTAATTTTCATACTCTTTTCCACAAACAGAACACTTTTCGGGTGCACCAACTAGCCTGCTATTGGGACATCTTCCTGCAATTAAACTTCTTTTGACGAACACTGAGTACAGATTTTCTTACTTTTAACTCCCCTAATCTAACTAATCGAATGCAGGACTATCATACTGTTTTCACGTACAATAAATTACTCATAAATGACTGTGTATGTCTGTCCTTGATATTCCATCTCGTGTGGGCTGGAAATATGACACTTAACATAACGGCGTAGGCACGATAACACTGTCTTAGGTTACACGCTCCATCAGAATACTGTAGCCCACGGCTGTCCACAGATCTGGGGGCAGTGACAGTTGTGAATAGGGTTAACTTTCTGGGGTCCAACTAGGCCACCACTTCTACGACAGCTGTGGTAGGTTTGTGTATTATTGATACTGCTTGGAACCCTAGAAAATTAATGCCATGAGAACGGGCGAAGTTTGAAGTGGATATACAACCCGTTAGGGATAGCGACGCTGTTGGAGACCTTGTCTGCCTGCCTTGTTCTATGTGCACCAGTCGCGCATGTTTACACTCTGATGTCGACTCGAGTGCGTTCTTCGAATCACGGTGTCCCTCCATATTTTTCTATCTTACATTGTTGGTTTAATATATATAGTTTTTTCTTTGTCTCGTTTCAGGATGTCAATGCCATGTGGCTGCGAAAGTGCAAGTTTCCGCGATGTTCTCACTCCATAATTTGGTACCCAGTGATTATCAATCGAGAAAACGGTTCGTTCTCGAACCGTGGCCTGCGAATCGCATCCTTCCCTCTCTGATTTTAATTTGCTTTTTTTGCAAAAATAGTTTACTATAACGTGTCACCCCAAAATGTCACAAATTAGCAATGCTAAATTGCAACCACGTACAATGCAGATTTCTAATATTATCACTGCAACTGTTTACAAAGCTTTAAATGAAATAATTATAATACATGTTGGTATTTATAAAATAATAGATGTGGTAGCCCCAAAGGTTTCGGTTTCTAAACTTAAAATTATAGATACAGTCTTTGGCATATATATATATATATATATATATATATATATATATATATATATATATATATATATATATATATATATATATATATATATATATATATATATATATACACACATGAATACACACCACGCACGCACGCACGCACCACGCACGCACGCACGCACACACACACACACTTTTTTAAAAACAGCCATTTCCAACTACACTCACGAATATCACGCCAGTGGTTTACTATGAAAACCGTATTGAACACACAGCATCTTAATTTCATGAGCCGCGCCGTACTGATAACCCCACGTCACAATATTCACTCACAAAATGAAAATATATTTGTAAACACCTACTCTTATTCTTGCCAATAAGATACGGCCATGCTGTTTGCGTCTAAACCCAACCCGATGCATCATAATTATGTTGGCCTTTGTTTACTAAACTTATCCCTTTCTGACTTAGCAGCTCGCTTGATTGAGAGTTTGGGGCGTTTGCTTCGTCGGTTCTTCGATTTCGGTTGAAAACACTAGCTGCGTCAATTTCCCAGAACTGCGAGGCCCTTATTGGTCGCACTACATTGTCAATATGTCAGCCGCCAGGAAAGCTGAGATTTGATCAGAATCTCATGCATTTAGAATAAATGCTGAATAAACCACTGACATGATATTCTTGACTGTAGTTGCAAATGGTAATGGCCCGTTCACACGAACGATTAGTTGTCCGGTTGGTCGGGCGACACACGTTTTTTTTAAAGCAACAAGAAATGATGCGTCCAATTTAGTTTTTATAAAATCTTTTAGGTGCATTGCCCCAAAACCATGTTTTTATTTCGTTTTAATAGCCAACTAGCTGACGTGCGTGTATGCAGAAGAAATTACGAAACCTGCATTATACAACGATGCCAGACATCTGGACAGATTAGAGGCAGTGGGCCTGGCTGTGAGCGTCCCACAACATGGGGAAACGTAAAAGTTTATGGAAGTTGTTCAAGACGTTTCTTGGAGTGCACCCGTTAACATTAATTGATGACCTTTTGCTTGTTAATATAGCGGCGATGTAGAGATAGTTATTTCCTGTCCTCGTCTCGTTGCTTAACGACAACCATAAAAGGACGTCTAGCTTTTCCCATCGTCTGTTCAATGGGTTTAAGTCCTACTCTGGTAGAAACTAATTTTGACAAGGTTTGTTGTTGTTGCGATCACCAGTGTGAGATTTTCGTTATTTTTGACCTGTAATAAAACGTTAACTAGTGTGCTGAAGACTCCGACAAATTGTCGGGCCTCTCGCGGTTAGCGACCAATAGGAAGCGTGATTGCAGTCACGCGTACAAACGTCATTGTAAACATGGCGGTCCCCAATGTCACGGCCACGATGACAAATGGGATCATGCCTCAATTAGACTTCCTGGTGTGACATAACTGCACTTGAGCAGGCGGTACATTGGCAAGTTTGCTGGTAGAACATGTTGAAACTGTAACTGTCGAATTTTAAATGATTTCAATAGGCGGAAGGATTTTGTTTGTTTGCTTTTCTGCGTATCCTTGTCCTCAAAAGCATATACTAGCTTCTGTCGTCTTCTCCGCATCACTGCACGTGAGGCGTGCTAGTCACGACAAAATATCGGCTAGTGTGCTGCGAGCTGATGGCCCGACAAATTTAACCCCGATGAAAAATCTGCAGCCTCCCGACAAAAATCGGCAAGTGTGCTGCGGGCTTTAGTAGAAGCAATCTAGCGGCGCCACCTGGCGGATTCATTTAACAAGATTGCCATCTCGAACAACAAGTTCCAGATGGCAAGTGGACAAGGAAGCCATTGGCTTATCGAGAGTCCAACAATTTTCTCATCTATATGTAGCCCGCCCTTATCAGATATCTGTCAATTCAATTTTGAAACATATTCACATTACCAGCATTAACACAATCATTTGGCAGTTTGTTCCATTCATTTATCACCCTCTGTGAGAATGAGTACTTTCTCATGTCCAACCTACACTGCTCCTTAACTAATGCTGCTTTGTGTCCTCTGGTTCTACTGCCTTCTTTAAGTTTGAAGAACATATTCCTATCAACATCCTCATAACCGTTCACTATTTTAAACACTTCTATTTGGTCTCCTCTTAGTCACCTGGTCTCTAGTGTTGACAAACCACATTGTAATAAGCGACTTTCGTAACTAAGGTCTCTTAATTCTGGAATCATCTTAGTTGCTCTTCGTTGTATTCTTTCTAGCTTATCTATGTCTTTTTTACGATATGGCCTCCATGCTTGAATACAATATTCCAAATGTGGTCTAACTATTGCTTTGTACAGGGGTACAATTAGATGTTTCTCCTTATACGTGATAGTTCTCCTAATTAACACTAGAATTTGATTTCCTTTCGAAGCAGCAATCCCACATTGCTCTGAAACTTTCATGTCAGCATTAAATGTTACTCCTAAATCCTTTTCTTGTGTGGTTCTACCTAGTACAGCATCCCCCATTTTATATTCCTCGTCCATATTTCCATGTCCCATGTGTATACATTTACACTTCCCAAAATTGAATAACATTTGCCATTTTTCTGACCATTTAACTAATTTTTCTAGATCATCCTGTAAACTTTGTTTATCTGTATCATTAGTAACCTTTTTGAATACTTTTGTATCATCTGCAAATTTGAGTACTTTGCTAGATATGTCATCCTCCAAATCATTTATATATATTAAAAACAGTATAGGGCCTAACACTGATCCCTGTGGTACCCCACTCAAAACAGATTTCCAGTTTGAAATCTTACCATCTACTATTACTCTCTGTCTTCTGTGTGTAAGCCACTTTTCTATCCAGTTAATTACATCATTGCCTATACCATGGGCTTTTAGTTTAAGTAACAATCTTTGATGTGGCACTTTATCGAAAGCTTTCTGAAAATCTAAGTAGACAACATCCACTGGTGACCCGTCATCTACCCACTTTGTAATTTCTTCTAAAAAACATAAGAGATTGGTTACACATGACCTTGCTTTTAGGAATCCATGTTGAGATGTATTTATTAATTTATGTTTTATGAGGAATTCCACCATGTGGTCTCTAATTAATGTTTCGAGTAATTTATGTTAAACTCACTGGTCTGTAATTTTCTGGCTTCTTTCTTGATCCCTTATTAAACAGCGGCGTAATGTTTGCTTCTTTCATAGTGAACTGGGTATCTGCAGTTCCACCACATATGCGAGTGCTCTGGGATGACGTAACAAACGTTACTAGTTAATGTCGTACGACTACGTCAAACAGTCAAGACGATCCCCTCCACGCACGCACACGCACGCACGCACGCACGCACGCACGCACGCACGCACGCACGCACGCACGCACGCACATGTTCTCACCGCCGCCAACACCCCTGGTGAGAGAACTGCAACCATTCTCCAAAGCTATACCTCACAACACTATATAGGCCCAAAAAAAAGCCAGAAACGCAGCACAGCGATTTTGACAGACACACCAGTTAAGCACGCAGTTGAGGAACAAAAGAAAGAAACGCCTATTGGCCTCGGGGGGAAATGTAAAGAAGGATTTGTTCACTCAAAAAAGAAGTCTGAACCAACAACCGTAATAAGGTAATATGTATATATAGCTATATAGTAATAATATGTTATTAGTACTGTATATCTATAGATATATGATGAAGACTGGGTGCTGTACAGTATAAACATTGGGCCTCCAGTGGATTCTTGCCGTGCAGCAGCATGAATGTCACTGGTCCATGCCTGCATCACTTTATCGTGTGTCAACTGATAAGGGTTCAGCGGTCTTGTTTTACTAACGGGTGTTCTATTTATGTCTATGGTGTACTTAAGGCAGTAGTTTGGAGTATGATCTCATGTAGGCCTACACACATGTACAAGTGACTTGGTCATTGCGCTAAGCATTGTGTCTGCTTAAGGCAATAGTTTGAAGTATGATCTCATGTATAAGCTCAACATCCTAACGTTTGTGTTATTCTTCAATAATACAGACTAATACACTGCAAAAGCTGGTGTTTGTAAGAAAAGAATGAACTGTTACAGTATGTTCCAGTATTGCAGAATAAAACCTTGTGTTATTGAACGAGAACTTATTGCATTAGTTCCCATTTTATAAGCAACATCATATTCTGACAGCGTTCCGCAAACTTTTTTTTAGCTAGGGACCATTTTTCCCCAGGTAGGTCTGTGCGGGGCAACGTTGTTAAGTAACGAACAAATACACACGTAAATGTACTCATATACAGTGTTTTAGGTCTGTCTGAAATACACCCGGACAATGAACAAATCACACTGTCGTTCGTTGACGGCGATCTGCTGGCAGTCCAGCGCACCGACACGAACACGTTGATGAGAAGAGTGATGTTGCATATTCTTCGCTAACCGACTGAAGTCTGGAGCGAGAGGGGAGATCACAAGTCGCAGAAGCTCATCCAATCACTTGCCCGTCAACCGGCACCGAAGTGAGTTCTTGATATGATTCATCGCGGAGAATCCAGATTCGTATGACCACGTGCTACCGAGAAGTACCAGGGATTTTTACTTTTGTCGCCCAGAAAAGCACAAGGTCGTCTTTTGCAGCGAGAAACTGTTCTTTCAAGCCCTGCACAATTTTGAAATCACATTAATTTAAGTTAAGACTCTAGATTCTACAGTAAACATGAAATCAGCATATTAAAATGTATATTCCCAATTAGTTTTTCAATATTTCCTGCTTTTGGAGAGGGTCTCTCGGGCCAACTGATAACCGTTTTGCGGGCCAGCGTTTGCGGAACGCTGTTTTATGACAATCAACTCACACGCTGTAACAAACAACCCCAGTACGGGGCAGGTTGTTTCAGGAGAGAGCCTTTTTTGAACGACCTACCAAGGGTACACACAACTTGGGTATTTGTGCGCGCGTGTACGTGCGTGCAGGTTTGTTAAAATGCATGGTGAATTCGTGCGTTACGAATGCATGAAGTACGTATGTACGTATATACGTACGCACGTACGTATGTATGTACGTATGTATGTATGCACACATGCTTGGATGGATGGAGGGGGAACGAGATGGGGGTTTGGAGGGACGGAGGGAGAGATGTGTGCAAGCATGTTCGTGTGTGTGTGTGTGTGTGTGTGCGTGCGTGCGTGCGTGCGTGCGTGCGTGCGTGCGTGCGTGCGTGCGTGCGTGCGTGCGTGCGTGCGTGCGTGCGTGCGTGCGTGCGTGCCTGTTACCTATGATAGGTAACAGACACAGAACTCCCTTGGAAATACATAGTTAGCGTACTACTCGCCAGATGACAGCACCATCGCGTGCAGTGTCTGAACTAAGAGGCCGTTCACAATTGTCGACATTTTCCTATTCGTTCAAAACGTACAAAGCGGGGGGAGGGGGGGTGTCAAAGCCCGCATATTTATTTTTAAAATACCGGTCGCATACTAAATATGACAAGCGTTGCGTCGTGCAGCGCTGCGTGGTGAGCTCTCATGGAACTACTGTTGTTTTAATCTGTGTAGCCGTTCATCGCGGTGCAGCAACAAAGTACGACAACTTGTAAATTCACAACTTCGTGGAATACAATCACCACTACGACACCATGATGTTGTTGAATACTACGACACCACGATGTTGTTGGATACTACGACGCCATGATGTTGTTGGATACTACGACACCATGATGTTGTTGGAAAAATAAAAAGCTTTATCAGAAATAAATGTTTGTAAACACATTACGATGGTTACCACTGCATGTCATATACACGCATTGTGTCACAGCATTATTGCATCGACATGTTTTTTAATCGACGATATTGTTGACATATAATTATGATATAAAGTACTCATTCAGAAGGAATAGATGGAGTTTGAGAATTAGTACGCTTTGTACGAACAGGTAGATGTCGACAATTGTGAACAGCCCCAAATACCAGGGATAGGGGAGACCGGGGCTTGTTGTAGGGGAGACCGGGGCTTGTTGGGGGAGACCGGGGCTTGTTGTAGGGGAGACCGGGGCTTGTTGTAGGGGAGACCGGGGCTTGTTGTAGGGGAGACCGGGGCTTGTTGTAGGGGAGACCGGGGCTTGTTGTAGGGGAGACCGGGCTTGTTGTAGGGGAGACCGGGGCTTGTTGTTGGGGAGACCGGGGCTTGTTGCAGGGGAGACCGGGCTTGTTGCAGGGGAGACCGGGGCTTGTTGTAGGGGAGACCGGGGCTTGTTGCAGGGGAGACCGGGACTTGTTGCAGGGGAGACCGGGGCTTGATGTAGGGGAGACCGGGGCTTGTTGTAGGGGAGACCGGGGCTTGTTGTAGGGGAGACCGGGCTTGTTGCAGGGGAAACCGGGGCTTGTTGTAGGGGACACCGGGGATTGTTGTTGGGGAGACCGGGACTTGTTGTAGGGGAGACTGGGGCTTGTTGCAGGGGAGACCGGGGCTTGTTGTAGGGGAGACCGGGGCTTGTTGTATACAGGGAAAATTCGTTACAGAGGCGTTACGAAAATATAGCGCACACATGGAGATACTATCGACAGTAGTTGGCTGGAAGTCAACCAGCAGACACACTGCCCAAAAATCGGGAATTAAGAAAACGAAAACGACTTTTTAACCACCTAGAAAAAGTTTTGGCATGCCCACATAATATAATTTCACGCAGCCACTTATTATGTTTATAGTAAATAGTATAAGGGGTTATGCCAAATGGAAGAAAATGTTGTTATAACTGTAACAAAGCCCGGGCGGCTCGCACCGATGACTAAGCCAGATAATTATGTGTTGACAGTGACTGAAATAATTAAATTTATTTGACCACTGTCTATTTAATATTGAAAGTCAAATGAGCGTAGAGACGTGTTGTATCCATTGGGTAGATGTGTTGGCTGAGTTATTATTAATTTTTAGTACAAGGCTTATGGAAAGTACACGCGAAAGCATTTACCTAACTTACGCTACACTGTGGTTCAACTTACCCCACACCAAGTGTTAGTTGAGCCACCTTACCAACTTTATTTGAATCAACTGCATATAATTATCTATGCAAACTAGCTATATTATCTTGGTATAAAATGATCTACTAATAATCATAGTTTATGTGAGTAAAACAGTTTTGAGTTATAAATATAATTGTGCCCTAGATATCAAAAAGAATGAAAACCGGCTCAACTAACACTGCCTTCCCCTACACAAGGAGAACATAAACTACTTACGCATATTTTATATAATGCTAGATTGCATAATACCAGACAAATTAAGTCTCTAAGAGGGCCAGTATTTCAAAGATTAAAGGTTTTTTTTATCTGAGTGCTTACATGGGTGCCTATATATCATGGAGTGTGATTCCCCTGGGATACGACGCAGTATGATCTCATGGGCATCTCGATGATCTATGGATGCCCATGGAGTGTGACTCCCCGGGTACATGACATATGGGTACCCATAGATCATGGGGTGTGACGCCCTGGGGTATGACACGTTTGTTTCCAATGCAGAAAGTCGTGATAAAGTGCATATTTCTCCTAAAATGCTTTTGATGTTAAGAAGATTTGTTGTACAAAGGTACTAGACATATTTCACAGCCTGGCAGTCAGTGGTAGACGGTGACACTCAATCAGAATATAAAAGCTATGTGCGACTAACCAATGCCATTGTTTATACATGTGTACGTCTTTATGGAGAATTTCAAGTCAAAATACGGGTTTCAGCGAAGAAAGCGGCAGATCTGGTGATGTACTTTCAAGTGGGTGCGTTGTCCCTTACAGTGGTTCACGGTTTGGGAGCCGGACATCCCTGAAATGGTGATGTACTTTCAAGTGGGTGCGTTGTCCCTTACAGTGGTTCACGGGTTGCGAGCCGGACATCCCTGAAATGGTGATGTACTTTCAAGTGGGTGCGTTGTCCCTTACAGTGGTTCACGGGTTGGGAGCCGGACATCCCTGAAATGGTGATGTACTTTCAAGTGGGTGCGTTGTCCCTTACAGTGGTTCACGGGTTGCGAGCCGGACGTCACTGCGATGGTGATGTACTCTCAAGTGGGTGCGTTGTCCCTTACAGTGGTGCACGGGTCGCGAGCCGGACGTCCTTCAGATGGTGATGTACTTTCAAGTGGGTGTGTTGTCCCTTACAGTGGTTCACGGGTTGCGAGCCGGACATCCCTGAGATATTGATGTACTCTCAAGTGGTTGCGTTGTCCCTTACAGTGGTGCACGGGTCGATAGCCGGACATCTTGAGATGTTCACTGCAGACGCTCAACATGAAGCACCGAGTATTGGACCGGACGCACTGCACACGTTACTCCGTACCGTTACCGTGTGCTTTCGATGTCATCAAACATGTACGGGGTGTCTATGAAGGCGGTGTAAAATTATTGAATGATCAATCGTATCGAAAGCAACTGAGAGATCTAGGAAAGTGAGCGGTGTGACCTTGCTATTGTCCATGTTGTCAATTATTATCACTGTGTATCTTGAGAGGAGCCGTTTCGGTAGACCGGATTCGTTTATATGCAGACTCTAGATCAGTTGATAGGTGGTACCGTGTAATACCACAAAATCCCATGGTATACAATGGTATACCGTGTAATTCCATGGTATATTTTCACCAGAGTGGTCTTAGTCAGGCTATGCGTAAACTAAACCATGACCTTTAGGATTCATTCTAAAGCAAATAATAACAGTAATATGCAGCATGTGGCAAACTGTGCTTCGCGGAGTTGCAGAACAAACGCGCGAGAGCTTTGGACGTTTGCTTGCGACGTTTTGCGTGCGTACGTTAGAAAGCAACGTTTTAATCGGCGAACCGTTTCTATGAATTTCAAACGTCGATTGTTCAAACATGACCAATGAAATGCGCCGATATCGTTACGTCACAGTGTGGTAACTGGTAGCAATCATTTACTAGCTAGATTTCAAACAAACCGGACGTGTTTTGAACGGGCTGCGAACAGAAATGTTCGAAGGCGTCTTGACGCGTTATCGTTTACCGGAGACCAAACTCGCGGATCTCTGGACATTACTCACGATGGATCAACATTATAATTGGTAAGTTTAACTAACATTGCCTGTTCTTCTGACATAAATATGTGACGAGTATTTACATTGTATTTTGTGTGTGTGTGTGTTCGCCCACCGAGCCGTCTGCTCAGCACGTTGAGGCTACGCGGAATATAGAAGTAGTAGTAGTAGGCTTAACGATTTTGGTTTGTTATATATCTGAGCTCGGGTCCGCGAGGAGTTAGGCGCCATGCTAGGCTATGGAAGTTGTATTATTACTGGTATTGTGATTATACTAATATATCACAACATGGTATACTTATAAATCGTGATATATCTCCTACAGGCTACACCGTTGAAGCATGTTAGATAATAATTCGTATTATTGTTTCTGTTGTTGATTAGTTGTTGGCCACAACGAAGGGTGCACAATCTCGGGGATACTTTCAAGTCGTGGATTGGACGACACTACCCGCGCGATGATGTCGAACTCTACGTGAAGTGAAGACAAACCGAAGCTGTGTCTGTCGACGGGTTTACAGCGGAAACGGTGCAAGTCCCAGAGTTCCTGGGGTCGGCGGAACGTCTCGTTCGCGACTAGTCACTGAATCTGAGCGGAAACATTATGACGTCGTCTTCAGACGCAACAGATGATCACACGGCTACCGGAAGTGACGCGTGAAGGCACTGCACGGTTGTGGGTGTTCTACAGTCAAGACAACCCGTCGGGAGGGACGCCCGCTACTCCGAGGTAAGCATAACATAACCCTCCGAAGTTTGTACGCATAGGCCTATATGCAGCACTGCGTGTGTTCAAGATGATGATATTCGTGTTATTGAGATATAGCCCAGGTAACCGGTAAAGTTGTTTAAAAGGTAATCGGCTAATCATCGGTGATCTTTCATTTCAGGTGCCTCACGCGTGCTTCCGGTTTGACCGATCACTGTTGAGGCTGCAGACGACACGACGCGTTGGTAGTAAAGTTCACTTTTATTTCTTTGTTCTTTTTAGCTTTGTGACGAGGAGTTGCCCCGGGGGACCGGGGACCTCCGGGGAGATGCACACGTGTACGGTGTTACCGAGCGTTTATGATTTATCCAGACGACGACTGCTGTGGACGTGACGACATGTTGCTGATTTAATTTTTATTTATTAATATTTATTTTTATCTTGTATTTAACGTTTGGTAATATAGAATTTGCTCAGTGCCTAGTTAGTGTTTGGGAAGATTCCAAGCGCGAGCAAACGATCGAGATCTGCTGATCGGCAAATGTCACCAGAAACGTTAACACTGACACGGGCGATCGCCACTAGAAACATCCATCGTCGTCGCCGATCGAGGCGCTGGTTCATCAACTATACAACGTCATCGGATACGAGGCGAAGATCATCTATCGTGGCCGCAGATGAACGGTCTCGGTCGAACTGGCGAACGTCACAAAACGTCCGACGTCGACCGCGGCGCTCGTTCATAGGAAACATTTAACGTGGACGTGGACGAACGCTCTCGGACTCCGAACGAAACCCAGTCGACACTAATCGAGGCGAAGATCACCGAGACGCTGAGATACTTGGCGTTGAGGCCGTTGAACATTCTACGCTTGCCGAGAAACCGTCACTTTGAACATTGAATGCTGCTGGGAACTTTTATGCTGTCGGTGATTAACGTTTAATTGTAAAACAATGGATAATATGTTGCCATGGTGATTATTACGTTGGAGTACTTGAATAATACCTCACGAGAACGTTATATTATCCAGTGACTCTGCTTGCTCCGTCTGTGCTCGCTCATTTAATAAAGTTCTGCTTGATTATCATTTAACAAAACTATTGTCGTACCTTTACACCAGTGCTTATGTCATATACCTTCAATTTATCTCTTTATCGGCATACTTAATATGTTACCCAACGAAAACTGGCATATTAAAAGCGTAAAATTTATGGAGAGTTGAAACTATATGTTCAGTGGCCATCGTAATTCAACAATCTACAAAAAAATACTGTCATCCAATTACAAACCCCAAAGAATATTACACTTGTCAAAACATTTCCGATTCTTTTTGTTGATTTATTACAATACATCATCTTACCAAAATACCGAGGAGGGGCAGTCCGAAATAGTGCGCGCGTGCGTGCGTGCGTGTGTGCGTGCGTGCGTGGCCCCCCAATGTGCTGCAGGAACCAACTTCGGTCCCTTCCCAAAACACTGATCAAAGCCTGATCTCTCGAGATAGATAAAAGTCATAGTCCAATTCATATTTAACACTTTTAAATTATTTTATATTCACACACTCTATGCACATATTATGCGCAACGTGGGCATTTCGGCGATACAGAGTCTAAGAAAAAAACGAAACCTGTCAGGTGGCCGTCTACATGTTGACAAGTATGATGGCCAAAAAGGGCCATCGCTGTTTGTGTTGAATTTGGAACGATGGGGAGATAACGCGATGGTGTAATTGGATGGAGCGATGCGATGGTGTGATAGTACGAAGAGACGGAACGATGGCGCGATGCGACGGAGCGATGGCGCGATGCGATGGACCGATGTGTCCCCTTATGAAAAATCTTCCATGGACCATGGTAAATACCATGGAGCCGGTTTCACGAGAAGGCGTAAGTTTACGACTTACTAAGATTAATATTGGGCGTAACTAAGATCTATCCACTGGCGTAGTTTTCGACTGGTTTCATGAGACAACTTACGCCCTGTCGTAACTAGATCGGTGCAGAATTGACCTAGTTAGGTCATTTGGTTAGGTCACGAAGATCCGCCGTAGGCCGTGCAGTGTTTCGATGCAGAATGCTACCACCACAATTCTGCGATAAACATGCAAGTTCTTCAGGCGATGCACAGTTGAGAGAATGGCGACACAGACATCATAGCAAAGGTTAGTATCAATTTTAGCCCATTGTCTTAGACGTCGTCGTAAGTTTATGATTGCTAATATCAAGCGTAAAGTTACGACTAAAAGGCAGAAAAAGTCGTAAGTTGACTCATGAAACGCGCTTGCAATACCACCACATACCATGTAATGTCATGGTATATTTTCAGAAGGGAGCAATTTAACAATGTTACTCTGCAGAGACATTGCGTAAGATCTAGTAAGGCCAACACCAAAATATTTTCACTTTTATTAATGTGACTTGCTAAAGTTCATCCATTGGATATATATATATATATATATATATATATATATATATATATATATATATATATATATATATATATATATATACGATCTGAAGTTATTGTCATGATGGAATCACTTGTAATCTGCGATAGTTGAGGCGCAATGATACCAAAAGAGTGTTCACAGCATTGGGTCCTGGCAGGTGTCGAACCCTGCCTTCCACGCATTCGCTGGGTGCGACACGGCGTCATCCTTCGGAGGCAGGCGCAAGAAAACGGTATAAAAACATGGAAAGCTGTGCCAGAGGTTATATCGGCGTTCTGTGCTTTGGGTGCGACCCCTAAATCTATTGGTGACTGGCTGGGAACACAGGATTATTTGTTGTACTTGCGTATTGTAGAACCAGCAGCTACGACCTCGTCCACGATTATTATGCAGCAACATCAAGTGCACCTGGCAGCTCTGAGATGCTCTGACCACCCCAGAGGTCGGTGACACGTCATCAAAAGTTAAGGTCGATGTAAGGCGAGGATGGCTGAGGAATATAGTGAAACTTTAAATCTTACGCATATCGGCAAAGAATATTTAATGCAAACAAGTTTATTTCGATGCATATGTGGACATATAATATTTCTATTGATAACTGAGCCAAAATGACTTGCTTAAAAATAAACATTATCAAACGTAGACGTATTTTAACTTGAATATAAAACAATGGCGTAAAAACATCACATCACATCACCCACAATAAAATCTTACAGTGCTAAAACCTGTTTATCGCATACACAGACTTTTGTTAATCGAACATTTCCTGATAATTTAAAAATAGCGAAAGTCATTCCTATATTAAAAAAAGATTTGTTAACACTTTTCTCAAACTATATGCCAATTTCCTTACTACCTGCCTTCTCAAAAGTTTTATAAAAAAATATTTTTGATCAAAATTACAGTTTTTTCGATGATAACAAACTTGTTTTTTATAAAAGTCAGTATGGATTTAGGAAAGGACATTCAACAGAGTTTGCTGCACTTGAATTAAAATATAAACTTGTATGTCAGATGGATAACATTCAAATTCCCATTACTATATTTTTTAGACCTTTCTAAAGCTTTTGGCACTCTTAACTATGAAATTTTACGCACAAAATTGTTAAAGGATTTTCAAATAACTTTATTCAAAGTTATTTAGCAAACAGGAAACAATTCGTTGAAGTAAATGACATAAAATCAGATATGTTGCCTATAACCACTCGTGTTCCACAAGGTTTTATATTGGGCCCTCTACTATTTTTAATATACATAAATTATATTACTAATGCAAGTAATTTATCTGAATACATTTTATATTCGGATGACTCAACTTTATGTAGCACATCTAACTCTTCCAAGATGCAGCTTGGTTTAATACTATTAATGTTGAACTACAAAATATTTGTGAATGGTTGGAAGTTAATAAACTTTCATTAAATGGTAACAAATAAGAATATGATTTTCACCATCCACAAACAAAAATTCCAAGATTCCAACTTGAAATGACACACCTATAGAGTGTGTTGATAACTTCAATGTGTTAGGACTAACAATAAATAAACACATAAATTCGAAAAATCATATTGATAAACTAGCATGTACTCAAAAAGAGCAATCAGAGTAGTGACCTATAGCCGATATAATGCACATACAGAGCCATTATTCAAACATCTTAACATGTTAATGGTCACAGACATTATTAGGTTACAACAACTTAAATTTTATCATACATACATAAACGGTAATTTACCTGAATATTTTTCAAGGTTAGGCATACGAGAAAATGAGGATGTTCATACACATTATACAAGAAATCGACATGACATACATGTTGAAAGAGCGAATACTGAACTTGCCAGGAAACCACTCAGGTTTAATATTGTCCGTTTAATTAATAACACTCCCACCTTGATCATTGATAAAATTCAGTCTCACTCATTGCAAGGTTTCAGCTCCTATGCGAAGAATATCTTTCTGTCACAATATAGCTCAAGTTGTAATATCCGGAATTCTTATATTTGCCACTTATACGATAACTAATTGCTGTTAAATGTATAATGCCAACACGTCACCTTCTAATGGAACACACTAATATAAAAGACTAATGGAACATGCTAATAATAAAGACTAATGGAACACACTAACATCACAGACTAATAGAACACACTATATGTTAATCCGTTAGGCCCTACTAGCTGCGTTGCTCGTGGTTGCCCACGAATGCTTTAAGTGTGAAATGAGGACTTGAGTAGATTTTGCGTCACTTCAGTCCAAGCCACTAGATAAAAACATTTCTGATTAAATAACAATAACTGACTCCATCTTTTATTCAATAAGAAGTAGGACAATACATTTCACCTCACCGCAACATCGATCATCATCTGTTATTTTTGCTGGACCAGTTCTATGGACGATTAAATGATGATGGTGACGACGATCTTCTTAGTAGGATCACATAACACATCCGCACATATAGTGCAGGCTTAGGTTCCAGTGAGAATTAGTCCATGCAATGCTTGAAATCAATGTGAAATGCGATCGTGATTCAATAAGTATTACAATGAACAAACTTAACGGAAAAAACGATTCCAGTGCCAGTTATGTCGTACAATGGCTTCACACCAATTGCACTGGTGTTGTGGGTGTTGATCTCCCCAATCAAACATCGCTTTGTTGTGGCGCCTAAAGAAGCACACACCAGAATTAATGGACTTCGTGTGCTGGAGCGGTGCGCTCATGTCGCAGACAGACTATAAAGATATTTGTGAAACGAAGGTAGCCCGAACCGTTCGGTGATCTATCGTACCAGGCAGGTGTTGGTGATAAGACAGGCGGTCCAACCAGATATACCATACTTATGATTGGCCGACCAAAGGCGGAGGTAAGACACCACCGGGGTATTTAGAAGTGGGACTCCCACAAAGTTCACCAGGCAGAGCGAAAACACGAAATTTAATTATCTACAATCATCATTTGCGATCGCCGTGCGCCGTACAGTTCGAAGAGGCCTGTATGAACATTGACTTTATGTGCACTGGACTGGATTCACTGGACTGGACTGGACTCACTGGACTGTGAAGTATTCGTTGTATTGTATTGTGTTGTACTGTATTGTATTCATCACCGATTTCTTAATCACAGGTGCTACAGTGCTATAGGTGCTACAGTGCTATAGGTGCTACAGTGCTATAGGTGCTACAGTGCTATAGGTGCTACAGTGCTATAGGTGCTACAGTGCTATAGGTGCTACAGTGCTATAGGTGCTACAGTGCTATAGGTGCTACAGTGCTATAGGTGCTACAGTGCTATAGGTGCTACAGTGCTATAGGTGCTACAGTGCTATAGGTGCTATAGTTGCTGATTGGTAATGCGTGAGTGTACTCCCTCTGAATGCTCCCATTCACTATCTAAGTGTATTGTACATTAATTAAACTATACGGCCAAACCACCACTACACATAAAAAATACACCACATTTAAGTAAGTATACCCTAACATTGAACAATGAGGCTAGCTAGGGCTGCCGCGCCAGATCTTAAAAATAAATTGTAATGTAATGTATTTAATCATAGAACTCGCAGGTATGAGCAGAACCACCTACAGGCATCTGGTGAAGGGTTGCAACAACAGTTGGTTATTTATCTATATCTATAGGGTAGAACATTATTTTATATCACTTCGCGTAATGGCAAGCCAATGCCAGTTTAGCCAATGACAACCATCATTGTCCCAATTATGTTTTTTTTCATGGCAAGCCAATGTCACGTTAGCCAATGACAGCCATCATTGTCCCAATAATGTTTTTAATGGCAAGCCAATGCCAGTTTAGCCAATGACAGCCATCATTGGCCCAATCATGTTTTTTACAGCCATCATTGGCCCAATCAATTTTGCTAGCTGGGATGGAGCTTAACAGAAGCCGAGAATGATCGTCTCGACGCGTACAACAGCCGCTGCTTCAAAGTACCCCCTTCCAAGACTAACCGATATAGAGGCTTATTCTTTGTAAGGGCCGTCATCGAATGGAACACCCTCTTTTAACTATGTTGCATAAAGTATTTTATTTGTTTTACGGACAAAGGATCGTCTTCGGCAAATTGCGCTACGCACACCCCAAACGCCACGTCAACAGCCGTGATCGGCTTCTGTGGTGCACCCACATACAACAACTGCAGTGGGATCTTCAGATACCACCGTCGTCACCTGACCTAACCATGAAAACGACCATCTAGAGCCGCCAAACTTCTCCTCATACATCTAAAATACATGTATGTATGTCACGTGGTTAAGACTTCTTGCTTCCAAATAACGATTAAAAAATAATAATAAAATAAAATAAACAAAAACTACGCCCATATGGCGAGTTTATTATTTTTTTATTTTATATGGAAGTAAGAGTATTTTTTTACAACACGACATGTGTACGTGAGGTATGTGTGTATGTGTATGTCAGAGGCGTACTCAGGATTGATATGTTGTGTGGTTTCCAAACGGGTATCAACGCACAAAGTTAGACGTCATTTCCTGCATTCTAAAACAATATGTAAGTATTGTCGGCAAAGTATGTTCATGATAATAGAAAAGAGCCACCAGCGTTCCATTCATTCATTCATTTATAATTATTTTTAAGGGGTGTGAGTGGTGGTGGACTAAAACAAATTTATAAAATTAAGTTTTGTTCTTACGATCATAATGATTACAAACCTGGTCATCAACTGACCAACTTCAAACAACTAATTAAAAATGTTAGCTCCGGCTTTCCAACACATTATTCACATACAAAAAAGTATATTTAATAAATCAGTGGCGCCTAATTCATCAGTAGGTGGCCATAATAACCAACCATGGAACTTTATTTTAAGACCTAGTCCACAAAAGTACAGAGTACAGTGTTAGCACATTTATTTCATGTTGCCTAGTTGAATTTGTCGAGGATGGCGTCGGGCAAACTCACTAATTACAGATGCGGTACGAATTGGCCCATCACGATGCAGGTGCATCAGTGCCAGACCAGTGAGACGCTCGTTGCCGCATGTTGAGCGCAAACATGTTTTTATGCGTTAAAGTCTACTGTGTGACCTTTCGCTTGAACAACTTGTCACAGGCAATGTGCGCAAAATGCACAGAAGCACCATAACTTATAGACAAATATTGTGCGCATGGGACAGAGCGAGTGACGGAAAGTTGGGGAGGCCCTCATCGTACACCGCTGCATCTGCAGTTCCCACTTAACAGTCCAGCGGTGCAACTCGCTGTTCACACTATCAGAGGAATGGAGGTCCTCCTTGTAAAAGTCATCAAGCTTGGTGATATTGGACTGTACGTCGTCTGCTGGCAGGGTGACTAAGGCAGAGGGTACCAAACTTAGTCCCAGCGTGGCCGTTCGATGGTGAGGGCTGAATCTTGTATGCAGTTCTGAGAGGAGATGATCGACCATTGACACGGAGATACAGTGACGGTAGTATGTTGATGGATCATCAGCAGGCATGTTGGTGCGGTGTTCCTGTCGGCCGTATCGCCTTGGCAGAGATGGTGCAGCACCTAGAGCACTGCACACTTCCTCGACTTCATGGTACCACTCGTCGTGGGGTTTGGCAATGTTGTTTCGAACATCTTGCAATGCACTCACAACGTCAAGCTCAGAAACTGCCTCCACCACGTCCTGTGCTTCGGTCTGCAGGCCACAGGTGAGAGCTCTCAAATACCCCACGTACTTGTTGGTGATGACTAGTGCACAGATAAAATATGCGGCAGTGATGGAGAGTAGAAGTCCTCTAGCATCCGTCAGCGAGTCTGTGGACCAGTGACTTGGACCTGCAGTGCAAATAATATCCAAGCATGCAACAACGGATGACATTAGTGCCTGGATTGTCTCAAGGGCACCAAGACGCTGAACCCAGCCAGTGCAACACAAACGGTGAAGCCTGTTCTTGGTACTCTGGGGCTGTGTGTCACTAATTGCCTTTTCCAGCGCCTGCTGACGCTTGGGATGCCCTCCGAAGTATTTAGTAGCGCGGTCGACAACTCCCATCATGTTGCAAATCAGCGTATACTGTAAGCTTGTCACTACAACCAAGCTCAGGCAATGCGATGCAGAGTGTCCCAACCATGTTGGACGCACCATCATAACACTGGCCACGCATCAGATTCGGATTAACGCTATACCTGAGGGACGCTAGAATCTTAGGTGCGTGAGCTTGTCCTGTAATGCCAATGTCACACTCATTTAAATCTACGAGGTCTTCCTGTAGTAACATTGTATTGGGATCTACGTATCGCAGAAAAAGGCTTAGTTGTTCCTTGTTGGAAGTATCAGACACCTCATCTGCTACGACTGTATACCGCCTGGCACGCTTCACTCTCCTCAGATTACGTCTCTGATGTAGTCGCCAATGATATTGATCAGCTGGTATCGTACGTTGCCACCGGTGTAAACTGCGATTTTTTTACGAATGCGTTTTTAGCAGATGAATCAAACTATAAAATGTATTAGTTCACTAAAATCAGCTTCATTGTAATTTAATTAATACTCCTACCAACCTCTGTAACCTAATTTTGCTATTAAGATTTATTTTTACCCTTTGTCAACATTATTATGTTTTAAAAGGTCGCGGAAGATGGTACTCTCTGATGTAAACAATGTCTTCACTTTCCTCGCCCTGCGCTTCGACATGCCCCATCATAACAAGTTCAAAGTTGAAGATTTTTTTATATAGCCGCCAGGTGTACACCATTTCAGTTAATTAATTTGTGTTTTTTTTGTATGTTATTCAGAAATTAATAAACTTTCAGGAAATGCTGAAATCTCAAACTACACATGTACGCACGGCGTCGCACGCACGACCCGTGATAACTTCTTGTTTTTGTTCGTCCAGCTTCCAAATTGTTATTGTGGCAATGTGTTAAAATAATAAAAATAATGGCCCAAACAAGATTCGGTGGGTTTTGGGGCGCGTCAAAATCTGGCACTGCGCGGCAGATATGGCTACAGATCAGTAATGTTTTCCCAAGCAAAAACCGATGCTAAAAGTCGGACTACACTGTGCGCATATACCTTGTCACTGACCTCGGCAGTAGCGTTTTCGTCAAGTCCTGCAAAATTTTTATTTGTTTCGAAAAAATCAACATGGAAAATGCTGGATGTTGCATGTCATCCTTTCCTGTCTATTACCATATGGATCATAGAGCAGTGCGGGATTTGGGAGGGGGTTCATGGGCAACCAGAAAAAACCCTGGGTACGCCCCTGCGTGTGGTCGTTTTTATGGTTATGTCAAAAGTAAAAGGTGACGTTGGCAGTGTTAGTGACTGCCGTAGATGGGATTAGATTATCGCCAAATATATTTCACAACAACAGCGTTAATTTTGGCATCATATCGCACACTATTTATTGCTTAATTCTCATTGGCTGAAAATACAATAATGACCAGGCTGGTCACTGGAGGGCAGCAGCTAAAGCGCTTGCTCAGTTTAAGACATCTCCCTCTTAAATAAAATGTTCTTCAATTACAGTCTGTTAAACTTAACCAAAGAGAAATGTTCGCAAACATGTCCACACAATGACATGGAACATGACATAAAACAATACTGCTTCCAACGAAGTAGCATTCTAAATTAGGATTATTCAACATGATTATCTGAATGTCAACAAATGTCGTTTCCCAGTTTTAGGCAGAGCCCTTGCTTCTAATCACAAACGTATTCGGCTAACTTTAACGGCCGCCTAATAATCCTTCCTCGAGACGTTTTCTGAGGTGTTGGTGTTGTCTTTGCTTGAGTTGGGAACACTCTGGGTGGCGTCTGTTGTCGACGTACATCCTCGTGAGTCAACTGCTGGGGCGCATTAGACAGGACCGGTTGTTTCATGTTGTTTCTCAGCAGTGTTCATGAGGTGTCTGCCGTTTCTGCGATATTCTCGGCCTTCGCGAGTGACAATATAGGACCGTGGATGTCCTTGTTTCCGCATCACCACTGCAGGTTCCTAAACGTTTTCGTGTCGCACACGCACCACACTGCCTAGCTGCAGTTCCGTCAGCCGCTTCGATCCTCTATCATAGTATTGCTTGTATTTGTCTTGACGTTGTTGCGGTTGGCATTGAGCACCGACAACTTGTGGTGTCAACAATCTTGATCTTGCTGGCAGCTTGGCACGGAACATGCGACTCATTAGCTCTGCGCTGGCGAGAATAATGCACCTGCTACTGGCGTGTTGCGGTACTCCAGCAGTGCTACATACGGGTCTCGTCTTTCGCAGTCCGCCTCTTTCAAGATGCGTTTCAGTGTTTGCACCGCACGTTCACTCTGTCCGTTTGACTGTGGAAAGTTGGGGCTTGACGTAGTTAGCTTTAGGCCCCAGTCAAGTTTGTGAATTCTTGGCTTGCGAATGGCATGTTGTCACTCATCATCTCTTCTGGAATCCCGTGTCTGGCAAAGATAGACTTGAGATGGATGATGACGTTTGATGCAGTCTTGTTTTCCTGCAGTGCAATTTCAGGATACTTTGAATAACAGTCAACCGCAACTATGTAGTCGCGACTCTTGAATGTCATTATGTCAGTTGCGACCTTCTGCCAAGGTCTTTCCGGAATATCATGTGGAATTAGTGGTTCCTTCGGGTTGCTGGCTCTGAATTTGAGGCAGATGTGGCATCTTCCCACAATCGTTTCAATGTCCTGTGACATGCCTGGCCAGTACAGAACCGTTCGTCCACGCGTCTTGCACTTGTCTGCACCTTGATGACTTTCACGTATGAGCTGTAACATGTCTGGCCTCAGTTTACTGGGAACTACTATTTGATCGCCCAGGAATAGTAGTCCTTCTGCCTCATGCAGTTCGTCTCTCACATTCCAGTAGTGCTACAGCTCTTGCGGAAGTGATCCCATTTTCCTTGGCCATCCTCTTCTGATGGTGAATTTCAACTGTTGCAGTGTTTCGTCTGTTCTAGTCGCTTCCTTTAATTCGCCCATTTTGTCTGTGCTGACCGGCAAGTTATTGAAAAGCTGTGTACCATAATTTCTACATCTTCCGCCGCGCCGCACGATGACTCACCCTTTATAAACGCTCTTGATAGGGTGCCTGCAACATACATATACTTACCTGGAATGTACTTCACTTCCAGGGCGTATCTCTGCAACTGCAGCATCATTCGCTGCAATCGTGGGGAAGCTTTTGCGATTGGCTTCTTCAAGATCGATTCTAGCGGTCTGTGATCAGTGGGACTTCGATGCTCTTCCCATAGACATACTTATGAAATTTGGCGCACGCAAAGCAAATTGCTAACATCTCTTTCTCAATCTGAGAATAGTTTTCTTCAGCTGATGTTAACGCGCGTGATGCGTATGCTACTGGACGACCTTGTTGGAGAAGGCACGCTCCAAGTCCACGTTGGGAAGCATCAGCTTGGACAGTTACATGCTTGTTTACATCGTAATACTTGTGAGTGCAGTCTGGATCTTTTCGAGAGCCTGATCATGTTCGTGTTGCCAATCCCACTCAATATCCTGTTTCAGCAGTGAACGTAGTGGGGCTGTGATGGCTGATTCATTTGGACTGTACTGCGCTAAGTACCGAACCATGCCAAGCAGTCGTTGCAAGTCAGACTTGTTCTCTGGCTTGGGCATCATGACAATAGTCTCCACCTTGGCAGGGTCAGGCTTCAAGCCGTCAGCTGCAACTATGTGACCCATGTATGTCACATTTGGCACCTTAAACTGCACTTTGGTCTTGTTGAACTTGACATTCCTTTCACCAGCCCTTTGCATGACTTTGCGAACAATCGCGTCATGTTCGGATCCATCTTTGGCCGAGATGATTCGGACCCCAGGAATGTCAGCAAAGGTTTCTTCGTTTCGCTTTTGCATTACTTCGCTGGCTGAGCTGATTCCAAACGGCATACGCGTGAATCTCTTCCTCCCCAGGGAGTGTGGAAAGTACACAGGTGTGATGACTCTTCAGTCAGCTTCACATGCCAGTACCCATCTTTCATATCAATCACAGTGAAGATCTGCTTGTTACCTAGCTGACTCTACACATCGGCTGGTGTAGGTATATCTCATACCTCTGGCGCTTGATGGCTTTGTTCAGTGGCCTTGGATCTAGGCATATTCGCAACGATCCATTCCGCTTCTCATTGATGAAAAGATTGTGGACCCAATCAGTTGGCTCATCTACGCTGGCGATTATCCCATCACAGGAGGCACACTTGGATCTAGTTCGATGTGGTACTCTTTCTCAAACATGCCAGTACCAGTGAAAATGTCTCTGTACTCAGTGAGTAGATCTTCCTTCGTCAGTGGCTTGCTGTCGTGATATGCTACACCAGCAATGCGAACGCGCTGCACGAGGTTCATGGATTGGCATGCATCCTTCCCAAGTATAGCAATGTCCGCAGTATCAGTGACGAAGAACTTCATAAGCTGACTTCTTCCTGTCACAGGGCAAGTTACTCGTAGCTGTGTCTCGCCTACTGGTGTTATCTTTGCATCTCCAAATGCTGTTAGGACTGACCTGGTCCTTGCTAGAGGCTTGTTTGGTTTGATGCGACGGTACACATTCACCGGCAACACATTTGCCTGTGCTCCAGTATCAAGATTGAATGTGACAGGGGTGTCATTAACCCTAAGTTTTGTCTGCCAGTCATTTGCTTGAATGTCACCAATGAACAATGCCCCAACAAACAACTGTCCATCGTCTCCTGTACCTTCTGTGTCTGCCTCACTGCGTAGTATGTGAACAGGCTTGGAACTCTTTGTGAATCCTCCACCCTGGCATACGTTTGCAAAATGGTTCATCCCATTGCATTTTTTGCATTTCTTCCCGTATGCGGGGCATTTACGAGGCGGGTGTACTTGGCCACAGTATTTGCACGGTTATTTTGACTTACCTTTCCAGCTTTTCTTTCCTGTTCTGGTGGCATGGATATGTGACTGTGAGCTGGACATGGCTTGATACTGCATTTTGCTTGTTTCAGCTGTTCGACATAATATATCCACTGCACGCTCCAGCGACAGGTCTGCTTCTCGCAGTAATCTTTCCTGCACAGCATTGTCACGTACCCCAAACACTATTTTGTCGCGTATCTTATTGTTCTGCTCCTTGAAATCACATTTTGCCGCTCTGGTTCTCAGTTCCGTGACCCACTGGCCAATCGTCTCGTTTTTGAGCTGGTCCCTTATCCAGAACTGATGACGCTCTAGGCAGTCATCCGCCCCACTCTTGAGCTAACCTAGGGGCGGAGATCTTCACCGGCATTTGCTAACGCGCAGATTTGGGAGTTCCGTAGTCAAATGGCTACGGAACTAATAACTTAACTTTTAAAACCAATACGCACTAACCGTGTCACATGTGTATTCTGTGACATACAACCGACACCTCGGCGTCAAGAAACTGAAGAAATGTGCTCCAAATAATTATTTATGAGTACATTTATCGGTAACACATAAAAAAATTCATAAATAGCCGCCATACTGTGCACGTGATGTTGCCTTTGGGTCAAATGATCAAACGCGATTTCGTGTAGAATGAGGCCAGAGTGGGCCAGCAGCACAGACATAGATAAAACACCCGTTAGTGAGTTAGTAGTTTATAGGGAGATGATTAATGATGTAACTCTATGTGACTATGACCAGCAGACGGCAATTCTTAGCGTGACCTTATATAGATCTACGATAATCCCGTTTGGTAGTCTCGCTCACAACAACATCCGGTTATATACAAATGTTGACAAACACATGCGTTCTGACAAAAAGGTAATAATTTCACACTTTTACATGGTTATTGTCAGGTAACTTTAGACTTAGTGATATACATGTAAGAATGCATACAGACACGAAAGACGTGTTTATTGCTCTGTTTATCGCGTTTTTGTAAGGTTTCACGTTTCATGAAAATACTTATGTTTTAGCCGAGCGAGATATTCGCCCTACTACAGCAACAGCCAGATAGAAAAAAAATTGCAGGGCGATTGACTTTGCCTAATGACGCTCAAATACGATGTTTTTGCGTGGCTCGCAATAAGCTCTCAATTTAGATAGAACGGTGTTGTAATCCTTACTGTCATCCTCTTCTGCATATGTAAGAGTCCGATGTATTTCTTGCGCCTCAGGGCCTGCTGCATGTAACAAGATTGCCACCTGAGTTTCCTTCGCTTTCTTGCCAAGTTCACATGCTACGAAGTACGTCAGAAATTGCTGCTCCCATCTGCTCCAATTTTAAGCCACGTTAATTGCCGCTAACAAAGTTCATAGGCTCGGGAGACTTTAAAGCATTCATCTTGCGTAGAGTACTTACTCACCACTTGACACCATGTCGTAGATGGGATTAGATTATCGCCAAATATATTTCGCAACAACAACATTCATTTTGGCATCATATCGCACACTATTTATTGCTTAATTCTCATTGGCTGAAAATACTACAATAATGACCAGGCTGGTCACTGGAGGGCAGCAGCTAAAGCGCTTGCTCAGTTTATGACAGTGACAGTATGTTCGTGAGGCCCGCTTGCCTTCGATCCGAACGACGTGATCGTAGCTGTCCGTGTCGCTGACTGCGATCGGGTTCTACGCTTTGATGGCGTCAGTATAGCGTCCACTACTGCGAATAATGTTGGAACATCATCCTCTTTCAAAGATTTTTTTAGCACTACGCCAACCCATGACTGCCACCTTCTCCGGGTCGCAGTCGAAACAAATTTGTGCTTCGTCGGCTTCAAATTTAAAGGCTTCGTTTTTCCGAGCCGTTTCTTTAGTAAAGTTGGCTGCGTAAAGAACTTAAATGAACTACATGTTACTGTATTCTTACTACTGTTTGCATTACATCAGAATGCCGCACAATAAACCATTCTGACGTTCGCTTCGAAACAACCGCTGTCGTAGTAAACATACGTGAATGAATGGGAAGTCCCAGTCACTGAGCTTCCATCTCACAAGTGACATCGAAACTTGCCGATAATAGCGGGGAAAATATGCATAATCGAGACAAGCCAGTACGACTGGGTATTATTTAGAATGATTAATTAATTGAATTCTAATGACATATTTGGTGTTGCTGAAATGGAAATATACTGCAAGATGTCAGATAATATGATTTCAAGTCTGTCACCCGACGCAACCGCTCAGCGCTATCAACAATTACCTCAACAACACAGGTGCCCGGTCCGTTCAGAGATCGAAGTGTAGGACAACTCAGAATGCTTTACACGTCACCCCCGACAGACCTGTTCATTCCAACACCAACTCGACTTCTCTGGGAAGCATTCAGTCACGCTACAATTACTGCGCGAAGGCTGGAGTGAACGAATTTGTCAAATCTTCGAAACCGCAGTAAAGGATTCGAACTTCGGTTCTCTCGATGGAGAGTCCTATGTTCTAATCCTTACGCCACCGCGCTCCACAACATCAACACATCGATACTTATTTTTCTAATGTATTTTAACATTTTGTTAATAATTCCCAGTTGTGCTTTGCGTGCGGGGTAACATAGCGGTTAGAACTGGGAATGGGAGAAAAATGGGAGATACTGTTTTGGGTACTACTGTAAAAGAAAAGGACTTAGGAGTTACAATAAGCGCTGATATGAAAGTTTCAGAGCAGTGTGGTATTGCAGCTTCAAAGGGTAATCAAATTCTTGGATTGATTAGAAGAAACATAACATACAAGGGAAAAAAGTTAGTTATACCTCTTTATAAAGCAAAAGTTAGACCTCATTTAGAATACTGTATACAAGCATGGAGACCATATCGTAAGAAGGATATAGATACGCTTGAACGCATACAAAGGAGAGCAACTAAAATGATTCCAGAACTGAGAGACCTTAGTTATGAAGAACGCCTGAAGGAATGTGGTTTAACAACTCTAGAGACAAGGAGGTTAAGAGGAGATCAGATTAAAGTTTTTAAGATATTGAATGGGTATGAAAATATTGATAAAAATATGTTTTTCTTACTCAAGAAGGATAGCAGAACTAGAGGACATGAGGTAAAATTAGTTAAGGATCAATGTAGATTGGACATCAGGAAGCACTCGTTCTCACAGAGGACAATAAATGAATGAACGCCGGCTCTCAATTAAGGGAACCGTGGTTCAAAGTCGAGATGCCTCAGATGGCGTTGGAATAAACAAGTCTGAACAGGTTGAGCAGTCACAATGACTGAATACCGCGCTATATAAGAAACGTACCTTAACCCGTTATGAACATAATAATGTCTACACGCTGATAGCTTATGGACAAAAGCATATACCATAGCTATTTTTTTCGGGTACAAACCCTTTCAGTTTGTCTGCTGCCCACTCCTGTTTATATACAAGGCGGACATTTGGTGTCACGTGACAACACGTCACTCAGTTAGAAGTAGTAATTTAAGTGCTGCCCTCCGGTGTGGAACTGTTTTAGAGTGACCAGCTATCTGGACTGAGGCAACAGAAAAATCCCCATATAAATGTTCTTAGATTTGTCAAAAGCCTTTGATACCATAGATCACAACATTTTATTCAAAGCGTTTGAACATTGTGGAATAGATGGGACTCCGCTAATTTGGCTAATGAATTAGCTTACCGAAAGGCGCCAATTTGCTCAATTCGACGATAAAAAATGTCTGACACATTAACTATTACAACAGGTGTCCAGCAGGGGTCAATATTAGGTCCTCTATTATTTACTCTCTATATAAATGATATTCATCTTGCTAGCAATAAATTCAAGGCGATACTATATGCTGATGATACCACTCTTGGCGGACCAATCTGTTCTTTCAAACGCAATACTAAAGGTAATATGCAAGACTATAATACTATCAGTGACAACATTAACGCTGAACTGAATCATATCAGTGAATTGTTATCTGTAAACAAACTTTCCCTAAAGACACAAGTAAAACTAAATACATGTCCATTTTCCACAACGTAGTATTTCAGATATAAAATTAACGGTACAAATAGACGATCAATCCATAGAGTGCGTACGCAAATTAAATTTGTAGGCACTATTATTCAAGAAACGTTAGACTAGACTTCACACATTGACAGAATATCAAATAAAATATCACAAACTTTGGCAGTCATGAATAAACTAAAGCACCTCCTACCGGGACACACATTAAAGACTGTATAATTCTGTAATCGTGATAGACTATCCAAACTACAGAAAATCGCAATCACAATAATTTTCCGTAGTAAATATAATTCACACACGGAACATATAATGAAATCTCTCAACCTAATTTTCACTCGTCAATGCTTGACATTTTTTTCCATAAATTTATGCATAAAGGCGTTCCTATATTTTTTTCAATCGCTATTTTCTGCAAAATGCTGCTTTTCATGATATTCCCACGAGGCAATGCCATCAAATCGCTATCCAATACAATAAAGAGCCAGAAAATGTATTAGACACCACTTAACAGCTTTACTTAGAAAAATGCCACCATGCACAGTGGATCAAATTTATACACAATCTTCACGGTTTTTCTACATTTTTGTAAAATGTTAGTAGGTAATGCTTGGTGTATGACATACACCAAGCATTACCTACTAACATTTTACAAAAATTCCTGCATAAATGCTAACTGCTACATATGCACACTTAGGCTACAAATGATCACCATGTCCTGTCTTTCGATAAACTGTGACAATGATGCAAAACATATTGTAAGCAGTGTTACATTGCTTACATGTTTTACATTACAATGTTACATTGCTTACATGTGTTACATGTTTTACATAATTGTCAAAGTTACATTATGTATGCACATGGACCATTGTAGGTGGCTCTCACGCTAGGCACATGGACCATTGTAAGTGGCTCTGATGCTAGGCACATGGACCATTGTAAGTGGCTCTGACGCTAGGCACATGGACCATTGTAAGTGGCTCTCACGCTAGGCACATGGACCATTGTAAGTGGCTCTCACGCTAGGCACATGGACCATTGTAAGTGGCTCTCACGCTAGGCACATGGACCATTGTAGGTGGCTCTCACGCTAGGCACATGGACCATTGTAAGTGGCTCTGATGCTAGGCACATGGACCATTGTAGGTGGCTCTCACGCTAGGCACATGGACCATTGTAAGTGGCTCTCACGCTAGGCATATGGACCATTGTAAGTGGCTCTCACGCTAGGCACATGGACCATTGTAAGTGGCTCTCACGCTAGGCACATGGACCATTGTAAGTTGCTCTCACGCTAGGCACATGGACCATTGTAAGTGGCTCTCACGCTAGGCACATGGACCATTGTAGGTGGCTCTCACGCTAGGCACATAGACCATTGTAGGTGGCTCTCACGCTAGGCACATAGACCATTGTAGGTAGCTCTCACGATAGCGGCATCTTTAAGCCTTGTAGTAACAGTCTCCTGGCAGTTTTTATGTTCAAGAAAAAATTGTAATATGTATTTATTTCTGTTGAATAAAAAAATCCAGTATATGGTGGAAATTACAGTGCGAAAATGCGTAAAGCCTACCATATAGTTAACATGGCCACGTTTAATTGAACACAGTTATTTGCGAATAATAAACATGGTCATGTGTGAATGGAACATGGTCACGCGTTAATGGTTATGTATGAATGAACATGGTTGTGTGTGAATAAACATGGTCATGTGTGAATGAACGCGGTCACGTTTGAATGAACATGGTTACATGTGAACATTTAAGATTTCACGACAAAAATTATTTCACAACATGGTCTTTTATTTCCAATGATGGAATTTTACAACTGTTAACCTAGTACAGACCAGTCTCACTGAAACACATCATCATAACCAGGGAAGGCAAATACCTGGGTATCATTTACACTGAACATGGTCACCTACATTACAACAATTAGCATGTCATATTAACTGTACCACTGACTTCATATAACAACACTGATATAAAAAATTATTTCCCAAGAACACTGTCCGATCATGAAATATCTAGCATCTTCTTCCACAAACAATAGCCAGTCTCTAATTTAAATGTCATTATCTCAGTATCGTTTTAATGAGCCAATTAACATAAATGAACACGGTTAATGTTCAAATGAATAATTTTAAACAAACATTATAAATCAGCAGCTTGAGCACATCTTTTTGCTTCAAGCACAACAAATCCAGTAATAACTGGTTACAATTTCATCTTACTCTAACAAATTCAGTTGGACTTAAATGTTGTCTACCATAACTTAAATAACTTGTTGTGCAACCCAGCCAGGCAAATCCTGTTAGGATGTTGTCTTTATCCGAGCAGGTCTATATACAAACAGTATCATGAGTGCTGATCTTCACCCAGCATACTCAAATACAAATCAACCGGGCTGAAACGGAATCTGGTTTAAAACCGAATAAGTTCATGCATAATCTAAATATTCTAGCCATAACCGAGACAAATGAAAAATCTCTATTTCATTAGTCAAAGGTTATATTCAGCGTGTTGACTTGCAGTGACACAATACCGTTTCTACCAGCACCAACTCTGCTAAAAGTAGAAATAAAACTATATACAAAAGGTTTGAGTGGTATATACATTAGGAGACAGAAACATATACATTGTAGTGATTTCATATACACATAGAAAAACAACAGTTTAATATGCCACATTACATAACTACACCCCTCACATCTTAATTAAGTAACCTCTATTTTGCCAATAAGCTTCTAGCGTTTCAAGAGCACTGGGCTACAATATATTGGCTTTTGTTATATTCCCTGATAAGTCCAATATAATTATGGTAAGTTTAATTAAGCCTTGGCTTTGTTTGTCCACAACTGTGCTAGGACAGTTGGAAGAAGACCCTGGGCCCTGACTCTAAACTAAGTCACCTACAGTTCTTTCATAATACTCCTTGCAAGACGAGACAATAAGAAATCAACGTGCCATTGAGAGTGTCTATGTACACAGCAGTTGCCTAAACGTTGTCTTTCAAGGGATCAATTTTTACAAGTTTTATCACCAGTTGAAAAAGCCTTCTACTTCCTCATAGCGGGAGGTTGCTCCCTGCAACAGCCCAGCCCACTGGAGCAGAGGAAGGCTACAATCCATCGTCATCTGACGCTGATCTCCCAGCTGATGGCTGACAGGTGTCACTTAGTCAACTGGGGCAGTATGGAGGCTGTACTAGTAACTAGAAACCGACTGACACAACAATAGCCCACAACTGATTGCACAAACAACAGTGAAGGCTATGATTGTAAATGTGTGTATATGTGCATGCAGTGTGCATATGTATATAACATATATATATATATATTTATATAAATTATATATATATATATATATATATATATATATGATTCTATATATATACATAATATATAATTATATATATATATATATATACACACATACATTATGTATATATTCATGTGTATGTACACGTTACATGTATGTATATAAATGTAAAAACAATAATGATACATATGTATGTATAATCTTATTGTACCACAGATACAGTGGAAATGTCTGATCAGTGATATATATATATATATATATTATATATATATATATAAAATGATTTATAACATATATATATATATATATATATATATATATATATAATCCGTTTGTACCACAAACATCAAGTGCTTGTTAAAATAGCAACATATCTTCACAACCAGGTGTCTACTCTGATTAACTTGGCTTCAGCCAGCAGTAGATACCAAGGGACCTACGAAATGGTTACAATGAACACTGTCAACATTGGAAACTCCTAGCTATGACTTACACTACAAAAACTTATATATACATACAAGAAGCCCATTCACAGCGACGCTGGGATTGCACAGAAAACCTTGACACACATTCACCGCCCTGCTGAGTTGGGACAGAGATACATCAATACGACGATGCCGTGACTGGTTACGATGTAGCGGTGCCAATAAATGTGTGAGTTACAGGCAGGGCCTGCTTGTCAATACACAACACTTGGAATGTAGAAACACCGAGCATATTCAACACTAATACAAATCATTCCTTATCATAACACATGCCAGGATGAACGTGAAGTCAATCCAACCCAATTTGTTTTTGGATTATTAGAATTTAAAATATTTATGAAGCTTCATAGCTCAGCAAAACACATTTGATGAGTTGATTGCCACTTGTCAAGCACAAGTAGACATCACAACTATCTGTCTGTGACATCAGGGAAACAGTGACTTGAAGCAGGACATCAGAGATGAAACGGTCATTCCTCATACCGACTGAACGCTGAATTAGCAATTGGATGTTCATGGAAGCTCTTGGAGGTGATCTGTATCGAGGTTCTCATACCACAAATACTGCTGCGACATCATAAATCAATGAGGTTATCCTGAGGCTGCAAAAGAAAGAAATAGCAATGTCATTAAAGGTTCTTCCTCAAAAAATATTTAGTTTTTTGTCTTATTTTACAAAAAACTGAACCTATCTATTATCAACTATGACACGGCTCGTTTGTACAGATTTGTTATTTAGATTCAATTAAATCATCAAACAAACTTTTCAATTATTTTTGAATGGATCAGGTCAAAATTAAGTTAATAAAGGGCAAAAGTAGCTTCGGTTCTATATACTATAAAATATGGCTATTCACACATTTGCAGGTTACTCGATCTAATGATCAAAGTCAACTCTTTCGATGATTCTAACATAACAATGCACTCTTTTTATTCAACAGTGTATATAAATATTCAATCACTACAGATTCGAACATCAACAAACTCAAATCAGTTGAGGAGGGAGCTTCAAGAGAAGAAACAAGTTCTTGGCATAAACAAGAAATGTTCATAAGTTAGAATCAATATTTCCTTATTTTTGCAACAGCTTTTTACAGTGTAAAACAAGCATGACAAATAATTGTGCAAATCTACCCAAATTTAAGCTTTAGGCAAAAGCCACAACATGGCCAACTCGACAAATAAAATTACGCTTGTTTGAGTTATGACAGTTGACAGACCTGTACTGATGACCTTTCTCTTGAACATATTTGGACATACAACATTACTCATCATATTTTGGAACTTTATTTTGTGTAAGGCAGTTTAACCACTTTCTTGCTGATATCATATTTTTAAGTTGGGAGCTAAAACTGAAAGAAACCTGGCTTGTACACACCTTCCCGATTTCAGCCTTTGAAGCCGTGTCAAGATGGTTGCACCATTCTAATGCCGCTGCCATCGAACCGGAGCGGAACTTGTAGGCATGACCTACAACACGGCAATACCAATATTACACCAGCTGTCAACAGATTTCACTGTGACAATGTCACCAGCTGTAGCCACATTACAAATACTTGAATGCTGGTGTCACGAGCCAAAAATAGCCCCGGGGCAAGAAGTGGGTGCCAACTTTCAAAAATACACAAATACAAGATAACAACTGCAATTCCAATGTACACATGTCATATAAATGCATTGTATTCCATGAAATTAATCCTATGACATCAGACAATTAGGCCAATAAATAAAACCCTTAGTGGAATTCAGTTCAATTAACAGAAGCAACATCTGTTTTATCTCAATGTACATCTGATTCTGCATTATTTCATTGGATTAATTTTGTGGACTACACTGCCTTTAACACAATCGATAACAAAAACAAAAAACAATTGATGACTAGATTCCATACGTTTACAGAGAACGCTTATGATATACATTTTATCTGTGTTTCAAAGATTGCATTCCAACATTACCTTTGACTGGATCCGTCAGCTGGAAGGTGTCTGGATGTGCAGCGTCTTGACACAAGACCACCATCCACCCGACAATTGGGGTCATCTTACTTGGGTCTGACTTGAACTGCAAACGAACAAGCATGTTCTGATGGACGTATACAGCGACCCACCCAGTAAGGATACTCTCGTTTTACACTTACAAATAATGGGCATATGCAAGGCTATTAGATTGCCTTATGAAAATAGCCCATATCTTGATCGAATCTGTTTTTAAAACGTTAGTAGACAGTGAAGATATAATAAAATCAGGCAAGGAATATCAAACATCTATTACTCTCTGGCTGATGATTCGCTGCCAATGAATATCTTCGTGCATTGCTGTTTATTAAATTTTTATCATGACCTACATAATGCTTAGATTCATGTTAATAGACTGATCTGGGTTTACATTAACCCAATTAATAACAATCAAATCTCCACATAATATACATTATTATTCTGATCTACATAGTTTTTATCATTTTAGTTCTTCCTCATACGAAAATTCCTCAAATTCTAAAACCAGTTAAGTTGTTCCATGCTGCATATTCTCAAGCATAAAAATATATTTAGCATAGTTAGGGACCACGCTTGTATGCAACATTTGAGGTGTGGTCAAATATACGTTGAATAAACAATGTTAATGCCAAATGCTCTCATCAGTACGCCTTTCAATCAAGTCAATTTATCATGGTTCTGATAGGAAATTGTGCTTCAGTACACTGATATAATAATTTTCCTCCTTTACAAATCTAATTTTGCAATTATTACACATTTTACACAAGTCGTTGTCATGTGCGCAAAACAGGCCTATACTAACAACTATATTCTTTATAATCCATTTCTTTCTGCCTCCTTGCAAATCACATGTATCAAATGCAGATTAACCCCCCTTCCATGGCAAGAGATGATACAGAACGAATCCAAAGGTTGCTTACGGCTTCACGGTCTGTGCCACGTATTGAACGCGCTGGAAAGAGGAGTATCGATGTGCCCCATAACGCCATCCAATACCTCGTCCACGAAGCCACCTGCAGGCAGAATCATGCATTAACATTCAATAAATGTGAAGATTTTTTTTAGAATTAAAACACTAACAATGAAGAAAAACAAACTTGCTGAACTATTTTCCATAGTTCAAGAGAAATTATTTAAAGGTTATAAAGTTCAAAGCAAATTCATGGGGATAAATGCAAGCTCAATGTATACTTGTGAATTGCTGGCAGGTTCAGCTGACACAAGATCATCACTAAGTTTTTACCCATTTCCAAAGCCTTATTTTCAGTACAGAGTAGCAGAGGTGCCAACTAACATTGCATAAAAACAGGTAGATCTATCAGCATTTATGATGTGAGGGAGGTAGATGAAGATCTGGCATAGTGGGCTATGAGGGGAAGTTTTATTTATTTAGTGTATATTTCCTTCATTCTTCAATGTATGCAGATATTTAAATATGAACAGTTCCCAAACCAGGTTCGTTGGAATATTTAGAAAAAAAATTTTTTATTTGACATTGTGGTTTGATGGTAGATTTTGGCTAAAATATGTAGAATGTGAGGTTCTGTCAAAATTGATGAAAAAAACATCATAAGTTGTACCGCCAAAGACTTGTCACATCTGGAGTAGTAACAAAGGTCTACACTTATGGAGACATGGCTGATGACCTCACAGATGTGCAGAAGCTGTAGCGAGGTACTCACCGATGGCTTCTTGCCATATTTAAGAATTGTCTTCCTCCTCACACAACCCTCGCATGTGTACTGCGCTCGGTAGAAATCTGCGGGTAACTTCTCTGTACTCGACCTGGAAGTAAGACTTCACATTAAACCTGTAAGTAAAAGTAAAGCAGATGGTGCTGAGGGGTGCGTAGAAGCGATGGTACAGTAGGGTAATACTGGAAAAATAAAACTGTTTTATTTTTAGTTGGAAATGTATGTATGTATAAAAAACCAGATAAAAAATGCATATCGGATAATCTACAAGGGGTCCAATTTAATTGTTATCATATTACAAAGTCTTGATTTACTTGATGCAGAACGAGTGATTGCAAAGTGTAATGTTAACAGTAATTAAAGTTGACCAGATATGCTGAGTGTCATTTTATGTATGTAGTAAGAGAGAATCTTTACCTCGATCTCAGTGGCCAGATGCAGCCAACTTGTTCATCCTCGGAATAATACTCGGCGTCCGCTGTAAAGACAACCGTGACTGTGAGCAATATGGCAAAACTTTCTGTGCTTCACTCTTGCTACACATAAGGAGACAGCCACTGTTGTGAACAGTGAAGATAGCGATGGATGATGACAACGGTAGTTGGCATGGACAGTGAAGATGGCAATTGACATGGACAGTGAAGATGGCAATTGACATGGACAGTGAAGATGGCAATTGACATGGACAGTAAAGATGGCAATTGGCATGGATGTCAATGATGGCAGTTGGCACGGATGTCAATGGTGCTAGTTGGCATGGACTGGACAGTGAAGATGGCAATTGGCATGGACAGTGAAACTGGCAGTTGGCATGGATGTCAATGGTGCTAGTTGGCATGGACTGGACAGTGAAAATGGCAGTTGGCATGGATGTCGATGATTGCAGTTGGCATGGATGTCAATGATGCTTGTTGGCATGGACTGGACAGTGAAGATGGCAAATAGCATAGACAGTGAAGATGGCAGTAGGCATGGACAGTGAAGATGGCAGTTGGCTTGGATGTTGATGATGGCAGTTGGCTTGGATGGTGAAAATAGCATAAACTGTGAAGACAATTGGCACAGACAACAAATAATGCAGTTGGACAGAGTAGATTCAAATGATGTGGACAATACTGACCTCGAGTAGGGAGCCCATCATCCTCGCCACTAGAAGTGCAGTGTTCTTCTAGTACACTGTCGTCTATCAGGTGACGTTGACCCTTCATGTAGGGTGCAGTCATGCGTGATGGCAGACTGGATGCCTTCTCTGGCTGTCTACGGTGGCGGTGCTGGTGGCCACTCCTGAAACTAGCAGGCGCAAATGCAGCAAGACATGTTTACTGGGCACATTGAAAATATTGGTTTCTTTTTTGGAAAATGAAAAAATTATTTTCCAAAGCTATCTCCCTGTAAACTAATTTTGTTTACCAGTATGAATTCAAAATATTTTGTTACGTGAAAGCCTATTTCTGCCTAATTTATTGTTATATTTTATATTAATTAACATTTAATTGTATTTCAAAAACAAGAATGTCTTTATTGTTACATTATTATACTGAACATCATCATATCGATCAGTCTTGCTGGAAACAGAACTTTTTAGTAGCAGTTATTGGGATAGCAGCTGTTACACACAAAATCTTGATCAATCTTCAAAGTTTTTAACACAACTATACATGTGCACTAACCAGAATGCGGAAGTGAAGAAACAATGTAGACTAAATATCAGAAAATATTAATTCTCACAGATGATAATAAACTACTGGAACAAATTATTCACTGATGGTGTAAATCTGGTGAAATAAAGCGTGTGCTTACCTTGCACCGAGACTGCTCGCCTTCCTGTGGTGGGACAGGGACGCTTCAGTAGAGCTGGGACAGTGACACTTGGGGGAGTCACAACAGCTGGAGGTGTCCCTGGTCAGCTCCAGCCCTTCCTTCGACCGTGACACAGTCGACTTGCCATCGGGGGAACTTGGCAGTGGCTCAATCTTTAGTGACAACCTGTATGACACAACATGGCAGGTGACAGTACAGCTGTTATTTATTTGATGGTTACCTAACTGATGTCTTAATTATACTAAACAATGTTTGTATTATATAAATATATCATGATATAAATAAATCGTTATTTGGATATGAGTTAAATTCTGCTTAGTGTCTTTTCTGTTTAGGAACTCTTAGGAACCCTTAATGAACAGTTTTCTGGTTAAGGTACTAAACCACCCGGTACATAATATTTATGTGCGCTTGTGATCTTAGTGTGTGGGCATGTGCGTACCTGTGTATATGTTTCATGGGGGTAAAAATATGATCTCACACTGGCGCAGTATAAGACTGAGGAATGTTGGGCAGATAACTCACTTATAGTTGTCGTCCTCTACAAACTTCTGAAGCTCTTCAATATAGCGCACTGACTTCAGGTAGTTCTGTACGTGCTCCAACACTGTTAGGTTGTCTGAAAAACAAGACAAATGCACTGTATTGGATACATGTTAACCATAACTAAATAACCACTTAAGAGTCAGGACAAATTACACTTATTTCTGCACGATGACCCAGTAGATAACTTACAATTCCTAGTTTAAGTTTCAAGGTCACACAGGTCCACGATAGAGGCAAGCCAAGCAATTTGCCACGATCAAGAAGTCTCATGGATCAGTGTAAGGTGAACAACCAGTCAAAGGTTCACTCTCTTGTTTTCTTTACACTTATTCTCTGACATAAATCCTTTCTGCAAGTTGTTGATTATAAGGTCAGAAAGTGTTGGCGACCTGGAGGACATTCATGGATGATTTCCTGTTTTGAAATGCTACCATGTACGCATTAATATCATGATCAAGTCTCTTGAGTAGACACAGTACTTTAACAAAGCCAATAAACTGGCAATTTTCCAAATGTAACGCTGTACTGTCATCAAGAGTGATTCACTAATTGCAAAATGTGGTAGCCCTGATCCAGTGATTATTAGATCACTCGATCTTGTAATCATCAAATAGTATATGTACCAGTATATAATTATTGGTAGTCTGTACATCTGCAAAATTCACATAAATTGAGTGGTTTTGTGTTGCTGATAGTTCATAGTGGTGGAGGTGAAAGTGCCGAAATACATAATATGCCACGCTATTGACTGATGAAATCTATTGGTTACCAATGTGCAACATAAAACATGATTATCTCGAAGTGTACAAATTGGATATAATGCATTTTGCAAATATACGATTCGTATGTACCAGTATATGACTTTTGGTATTGCGTCAATACATATACCATATATGCCACATGTTGACTGTTGGTACTATGCCAACACACATACCATATGTCCATTATTGGTATTATGCCAACACACATGCCATATGTCGACTGTTGGTAGTATGCCGACACACATACCATGTGTCCACTGTTGGTATTATGCCAACACACATGCCATATGTCCACTGTTGGTATTATGCCAACACACATGCCATATGTAGACTGTTGATACTATGCCAACACACATACCATATGTCCACTGTTGGTATTATGCCAACACACATGCCATATGTAGACTGTTGGTACTATGTCAACACATATACCATGTGACCACTGTTGGTACTATTCTAACATACATGCCATATGTAGACTGTTGGTACTATGCCAACACACATGCCATATGTAGACTGTTGGTACTATGTCAATGCACATACCATGTGTCCACTGTTGGTACTATGCTAACATACATGCCATATGTAGACTGTTGGTACTATGCCAACACACATGCCATATGTAGACTGTTGGTACTATATTGACACATATACCGTATGTAGACTGTTGGTACTATGCCACAACACATGCCATATGTATATTGCTGGTATTATGCTGACACACATACCATATGTAGACTGTTGGTACTATGCCAACATACATACCATATACAGACTGTTGGTACTATGCCAACAAACATACCATATGTAAAATGTTGGTACTTTGCTGATACACATACCATATGTAGACTGTCAGTATTATGCAGACACATATACCATATATACACTGTTAGTACTATGCTGATACATATGCCATATGGAGACTGTTGGTACTCTGCCGACACACATACCATATGTAGACTGTTGATACTCCGCTAACACTCTGAGGATGTTGTTCATCTGCGTGCGCCGGGGCGCTGACTCCATGCCCCCTGAGTGGGGGTGTGCCACATCAATGTACACGAGGTCCGTCAGATAGAGACCTGAAACATACAACAGGATTCTTGAAGGCAGATACAACAGCGATTTTTTTAATTTCATACATCAATTAGATGATATAGCGCACATTTTCAGCATAAATAATAAAATGCTTTGAGCGACATAGATGGAAATTTTACTACTTATTCTAACATTGCACATCTAGCACAAATTATAACTATAATTACTTCCTGTTCAAGATAACAGCGTCCAAAACAAAAACTGACTTCCATATACCTGGTTCCATACAAGAAGTCATTTTAAATGTCAACAAAATTAAACCACTGAAGTTCATTGGCCGAGTCATCTGTTATATTAACGAGAAATCACGTAAGTTCTTTAGAATGACCTCAGTTTAGCCGGCAGGCTGGTCACTGAATGGTGATCAAGCTGCGAACACGAGGCACTTAGTTGGAATCTCAGTCTAGTATGAATTAATCGAAAAAGTCCATAGCGTGACACATGAAGGCATAAATGAATGAATGAATCGATATGAATGAATGAATTGACAGGTGCAGTGTAATAGAATATGAACGAATAAGTTGGCTCATGGTACTACATGAGGAAATGAATGAATGAATTGACAGGCCCATTTTGAGACATACAAGGAAATTAATGAATGATTTGACAGGCCACAGCGAGGCATAACAGGATATGAATGAATGAGTTGTGTGACTATAACCCACCTAAGTAAGGGACAGAAGGCAGCTTGATGGAACTCATGTAGTCCCGTAGCTTCTGTCGATTGTTCGCCTCAGAGAACAGGTCAGCAATCTTCTCATATGACGATCTATCCCTCTTGGATAACACCTGCAGTCACAAAACATAGGTTGCATTTTGTCATGTAAAACATCAAAGCAACCTTCTCAATTAATTCAGCCCACCGCAAATCAGGTCCGTTGATGTTTAAATCTGTAGTGCGTGAACAGCTTAAGTAAAATGTGCAGTCAGTTTAATAAGAGAGAACATATTTTGGCTATAATCATTGAAACAACTGACTGTGCTCATTAGGTCAGGGAACTTGCAAAAGTGAATTTAGTTTTGATATGCAACACAAACTATTCGGCCACTTTTGCCCATTTTTCTTTCTGTCTGGTTGGACATAAGTAACAAATTTGCACAAACGAGCTAGACATTACGGATTAAATTTTTATGAATTAAGTCTGAAATGAGACCAGTGAAAAATCAAATTGAGATTGCAGCTTTAAATCTACACTTAATGTACATGTGTTATAACATTTATGCTACATATAAAGACTTTATTGCACCACAGTGACCAAAAACCTAAACTTATTTTCTGTTGCAACAGACCTGAGGGTGTGTTCTGGAGGGCTAGACTTACCGCCCATGTCTTAGAGAGTCGGAAGATTGGGGCACTCTGGAGAGCAGAGATGACAGCCATCACAGCATGCAGGTTGTTCAAGTCTAGCAGGCGCTGAAAACAAGTAACACAGCCATGAATAGCTGAAATACCTGTATAACACGCTCAACCTGTTGCTGCTAACTGTCCGTGCTAGGTGACCAACTGACCATGCTAAATGTCTATACTAACTGACCAAGCCAATTTGTTACCACAAAATAATATCCACATAAAATTATGTTTAGCATATGTTTAGTGTATACATATGTAGGCACACCGGCACCAACACATTCATATACATGCATGCATGTACTCATGTGTACATGCGCCTGACTGCTTACCTGCATGCACATACACATATGTGTATGTATAGGCACATGTAGGTATACATTTGTACATCTATACACATCATGTATATAAATACATGTATACATACATTTGCACACGCACACATGCATGCATGCGTATACCTACAAATGGTTCTATATTTGAGTAGGCCTTGATATGTTTTCCAACAAGCAAACACGAATGTAGCACAGTGAACTGCATGAGCCACAGACACAACACTTGCCTTGCAGATCTTGATGAAGTGAGACAAGACATCCGCCCGCGTCCGCAGCGTCTTTGCTGTCAGAATCTCCTTCTGTACCCAAAAATTTACCTGAAGAAATCCAAAAAACAGTACACTGAGAAACTCCCACACAGAAAAACGTATGCAAGTGGGGTAGAATTTGTTAAAAAAGGCAAGTAGCTTGGTGTTATTCTTAATTTGAACTCAATCTGTTTAGATGCCATTTCCTCCATTACATGAGATGTTACCAGTGATAATAAGACACCTCTAATCCACCTACAGTGACCTTACAGTTGTCAACGGTGATATGTCTTCACAGGGAATCCATTTGCTGCCATTTCGAAACTTGGACAATTTTGTTCACTCTACTGTGCCTGTGTCTTTTGGAACACATTAAGATTTGTTGGCCCCATCTACCAGGAGTCTACGTCTGAAAGACACCACACAGGGGTTAATTGTGTAACCTGAACTCACAAACTCTAGCACTCACCAACTGTACGTAGGATGGGCGCTAAATTAGCTGCTGCCAAAAGTAGATCTGATAGTGGAGCAAAGCATCAGGAACACCTTTGTCTAGGCCTACACCGATGTGAGATCCAATTTTCACCCCCACGAATCCTCAACACTGGGTGAATATTTCATATGAAATAATCACCCCTGGGTGAGAATCTCTTAATATAATATTCACCCCTCTGAAATGTTCACCTCCTTCAAATTCATGGCATAATTTGTTTAATTAATTAACCATTTTAATGGGCTCACAGATTTAGATCTTTCATCACTAGAGTTGAAAAAATCATGATTTTCTAAAATAAGGGCAAGGGTGAATATTTCAGAGGGAGTGAAAATTTCATGGGGGTGAACATTTTATCTCACACTGGCACTGTATTTTCATTATAATGGACACGGTGGACTGGGAGAACTTAGAGACAACTGTCCGATGTACTGACTGGAAGCAGATACTAGATAGCTTCGATCATCAAGTTCTGATCAACTTTTTGGTCCCAAATTTGAAACAAACATAGGAACTAGGGCTTTCTGGGTTGCCACGCCAACTGGAATTCACTCCCTGTCAGGAGGAGACGTTATACAATTTCGCCATTCTCTGAAAACACACCTATGTAACTGTGCTTACTTCCTCAGAGCCCTAGCGTATTCACCCATCTGTTGACAACTTTAACATCGTACATCAATTTTGAGATTGACTAACCCTTTTGTTTTGATGTGGCTCTGAGCTTGGGATTCTGAGGACTTAAGCAGTGGACGCTGTCTAATTGTTATTATTATAAATGTTCACTTACATGATTAAATCTTCGTGTAAACGCAACAACATTTGGTGCTTTTGTGAGTTTCTCTTTTGTTGTCCAAGCACAACTTGTCAACTCCTGCAATATTGTTGTAAAGTTTTCAGTGAGTTGGGGTCAGTGTCACTAGGATACAGTGTCACCAGCATACAGTGTCACAAATGTCAACAAAATCAACAGTACCATTCTCAACACAAAATGAATCAGTAACAGTGTCATCAACTGACACTGGTCATACTGTGTCATCAGTCTCCACATCATAATGTGTCATCAGTCTCCACATCATAGTGTGTAATTGGTCATTCAGTGTCATCAAAGATAGCCTTTTTTCATAGTTCATATAATGCTGTCATACAGTGTCATACAGTGTCATCAGAGTCAATAGCCAGACATATTTTATCAGTGTCAATTCGTATCATGACATTAGTTTCAACAGTGTTGGTGGTATTTATATCCCAAGACCACAGCATGATAACAGTTTTATCACTGTCACCAGTGAATCCATGTTATCTCACCTGTGCACTGACCTTATCTTACTTGAGCACATCTGACTTCTGCACACTTAATAAGCAAATAACTCTGAGAAAAACATCCACTACGTGAGTGTCAGAGTTCACATCAACATGTGTGAGTGGTTGATGAAGATGTTGACGGATGTATGTTGACATAACAGGCCCTTATTGAATTGTGAACATGGTCACTTATATCATGTGTTTCTCTCATACTGTATTGAATAGACATTCAGGTCACGTTTGCTCTATGTTTTGCACAGTTCTTTCAGGTCACATTTGCTCTATGTTCTGTCTACATTTCATCAGGTCATTTCTGCTCTATGTTCTGCCTGTAGTTCATCGTTAGATTGAGGTCTGGCAGCAGGAGCAGAGTCCAGCATATTTCTACCACGAGAATAAACACAACTAGTGATATTTTATGACACACTGATATCACAGCAGCTCATCAATCAAAGTGTGTCTATTATACAACATCAATTATAAGTGATTAATTAAACAACTTACGTCAGGTTGGATCTCCTTGAATACGGGCAGATCCATCAGTGTGATTTGACTCTGTCAGACAAAAACAATTCACTAGACTTAGAATAGTTCTACATACAGTGTAAGAAACTGTAAAAGTACACAAGGGGTCATCACTCAAGTTCTCAAAGTCCAAAAAAATAGTGTTTAGTACTGGTTCAGACCACCGCCCACCACCCACCACACACAACGCCAGCCGCCCACCACCTCAATTCATTGTGTGGGACGTAAGATAAACGTGTTTAGTACTGGTTCAGACAACCGCCCACTGAATATGCGGCATGGGACATTAGATAATGCGCATATTGACAATCAAAAAGCATTCGTTTGTCACGTGAAATATGGCGTTGACACAACCATCAGCCACCTGTACATAATGCTGTGTTTTTTGGACTTTGAGAACTGATGCGACAACCCCTAAACACAGGGGTGAGATTTAGCAAGTCATGGAAGGTAGCCAGTCGGGCCCAACTGCTTCTTAGGTAGCCCACTTGTTAATCAATACTTTGATGATAGAAAGAAAATGCTTTGAAGATAGAATGTATGAACAACGTCATCGACAAATAAAAAACACCAAAAACAAACGGTTTTGAAATATTTATTTTCAAGGCAGTATCAATACAATGTGATACAAAACACTGAATAAAATACAGTATACAATTATACACAGGTTGTTTTTCTTTCATATCATGGTACACTAATAGTCTATGCAAAAAGTCTCCAAGCGTCACAGGACATCAGGTCCTGTGAAATGAACAGTTTTGCTGGTTTTTTACAGGACCTGATTTTACCCTAGCCTAGAGAAACTTTAACCAGGTTCCCGATTAATTCACCAGAAGTGCTCAGCGCACCATGGAGATAATTATATCTAACTATAATCGAGATAGCGTAAGTTTTTATGTATGTATGTTTATATGTGGTTATGTTCACGTTTTTCTCCTAGACGGCTTGCACTTCGGGCGCCAAACTTTCAGGGATTAATCTACGACCCCACGAATGAAACGTAACGCCTTTATTTTTTCAAAATACCCCACATATCAAGGGTTCTTAGTGGTTTTTATGGTAAAGCAAATATTCGCTGCATAAAACGTTAACTTCCAACAATCGCAGAAACCACGCGCGCCGTGGCGAATACTTCGGTACGTAAACCGTTTGAGAGTACGTAGCGCTGTATGGGCGGTTTATACTAATTATAGTTGAAAGCATGCACCCACGTATTGGTCTGCGACCTCGGGCCAATGCATGATAAAAAGACAGTAGAAAGCAGATATTCTACTATTTTGCAACCAACAGAAGTATCCATGCCCCATGGGTCTAAATTCATGCGACCTTCTACATTTTGAACATGCAACGAGTATTGCATCACGTGCGTGACGCGATTGTTTCTGGTAAAAAAGTTTGAGAGAATTGATGGCAACCGTGTGACCATTAAATCTCACCCCTGTAAACAGGCAAACAATTCACTACCAGCAACAAAAGGCAACGTTGTGTTTGTCTATAGTTGCATGATGCAAAAATTACTCAATAGACTGGAAAGACTTTTGTATAAGTTAGCACACTGATCTATTCATTGAAACCAACAAATAATTGCATGTTTAAGATGCCAGTTCTATAATTATGGTTGGAAAAAACAGGAATATGTGTCAGCATTGTACCAACAGTCTGGCAAGTGTATTGGTTTGATAACAAACATCTGTCGATGGTATATGTATTGACACAACACCTAAAGAGTGTTGTGTCAATACATATAGTGCTCATATATGGTAATACAAACAACTATGAGGCCAATAACATCAACAAGTTTCAGTAGAATCTATCAGATAGTTAACTATAGTGAATTTAGTAAGTTTATTAGAATTACTAAAACAAATTATTGATAGAAAGTTGTTAGCAATGCCAAAGTTGACAAATGTTAGATAATTAAGCTGGGTTTGAATTAAATGTGCCATTTGGGATGTATTTTAAGCATGACTAACGTCCACTGCACATTACATGCCACAGGTGTTGCTATTGTGACATGTGTATCATGTGTTATGTACACATGCTTACTAAGTGTACACTGTTGATCAACATGCTCTCTGGTTATCAAACAACACGATGATGACATCAGATAGGTCGCTGCGACAAGGCACGTGTATCAGCAGACACTCACAATTACACAACAGCTGCACAAACTCACTCCATTATGAAACCTTACACAAACAAATCACAAGTTCTGTTTCTACAGCTTTCTAATTTCAGCATTTCAACTGCACTTAAGTTGAAACGGAGAAGACATAACGTGACTTTGTTCACTGCATAAAGGGGCCCTATTTATCAGTCAATAGTACTGAATCATGGTGGCAGTTTTAAGATCATTGTGAATTTAATAAGATTTATAACATGTTGCTTGTTTTAAAATAATAACCATACAAAACATGTTACTGCCATGATCTTTCATGTCTTAATATAAAAAATACAACATTTTGCGATGAAATAAAACATGCAGGTTTGACCACATATACAGTCACCACTGTACGGCAGTACAAGGCAATCCAATCAATTTTCACCTTTGAAGGTGAAATATAAAATGTTTCATCGGGTGACTTATTCATCTAACATATAGCTATACAAATGGGAGAGCTATACAAATGGGAGAGCTATCCAAATGGGAGAGCTATCCAAATGGGAGAGCTATCCAGATGGGAGAGCTATACAAATGGGAGAGCTATACAAATGGGAGAGCTATCCAAATGGGAGAGCTATCCAAATGGGAGAGCTATCCAGATGGGAGAGCTATACAAATGGGAGAGCTACACAAATGGGAGAGCTATCCAGATGGGAGAGCTATACAAATGGGAGAGCTATCCAGATGGAAGAGCTATACAAATGGGAGAGCTACACAAATGGGAGAGCTATCCAAATGGGAGAGCTATACAAATGGGAGAGCTATCCAAATGGGAGAGCTATACAAATGCACAGTGGGCAAAAATGGAATAATATCAGTAGGCAAAATGGAAGTAGGCAAAATGGGGCTACCACATCTCATGTACACTTACTGCAAAGTCTTCTGGCGACACTCGCTGTACGTCAAAGACAACAGCATCGTATGTCTTTATCCTCGGCAGCGAAGTGCACTGTCCATCCAATGAGTCCTGACTGCCGTGCCCTTCCTGCAACAACCCCACAGAGTCAAGGTCACACCCTCGATTCGAAACTCTGTTGTACAAATTATGGTTATGTTGTCATGATATGGAAATAGTCTGCATAGTGTAACTTTGTTGAGTTGTTGCAAGGTCAGGGTTTAATGCTGAATTCTGTTCATAATTCAAAAGCATGTTCCAAAATTCAAAGCTAACTTGTGTGCACGTTCCATGACTCAATGTTGAGTTGTGTGCATGTTCCATGACTGAATGTTGAGTTGTGTACATGTTCCGTGACTCAATGTTGAGTTGTGTGCATGTTTGATGACTCAATGTTCAGTTTTGTGCACGGTCCATGACTCAATGTTGAGTTGTGTACATGTTCCATACTCAATGTTGAGTTGTGTTCATGTTCCATAACTCAATGTTGAGTTGTGTGCATGTTCCATGACTCAATGTTGAGTTGTGCCCATGGCTCAACGTGGAGTTGTGTCTACGTTCCACTCAATGTTGAGTTGTGTTCACGGTTCAGAACTCAAGGCTGAGTTGTGTACATTTTCACGGGTGCATTATGTTCGGTTGTGTGCGTGTTAGAGGCGCAGGGTTTCTAATACTTTTAATTGAGCACCCACAACCAAATGCTCTCAAGAGAAGGGGCCTTCAAGGACTTTGAGTAGATCTCTGTGTACAATTGGACACTGACATGACGGAAATAAGTTAAGATGTCGACATGACGGAGGAATGCTTTTGTGCTACACACAACATTAACCTAAATTTCATTTTTAGGCTTTTGGCTGTCCCCCCAAAATATAAATGGGACATTCAAGTTACTGCCTTACACAGAATCCTTTGAGCTTGAAAAAATGGTTTCCATAATAACCCTAATTTCATTCAGACCATGATAAGTTGTCCTCTCTTTTGTGTATAAAACTATTTTTTTTAAATTATGGAAATATTTTTTTAGAAATTATGATAGGACATTTTCCTACTCTGTGGAATGCACCCCCTGTAAGTATTAAGTATGTAGGAAATATAACAACATTTTGTTGTAAACTAAAAAACCACTTGTTAAAACTTGCTTTCCCTCCATAGCTCCCCAGCGTATCAATCCAACTGCTTACAACCGGAACTGCTTATTGATTAGGATCTGCTTAACCCCTTTTGTTTTGGTGCGCTGCCGAGCTTGGATCTCCCGAGGATTTTAGCGCAATAGTATTTTATATTGTAATGTATTAGTATTTATAAAATAAAAAATAATTAAACATTTTCAAACATAAATAGACCTACAATGGACTCTGGTAAACAGAATCACTTTGGGTCAGAACAATTTGATGGTTTTAAGAGGCTGATTCAGTATTAAATGCAGCACATGTTGATATGATGGGAATAGGGAATGATCCTGTTTCAACCAACACATGTGATTCCACTAGTACTAAACGACTGAATCTGTCATCAGTGGTTCTGATAGGCAGTTTGTTGTTACCACGGTAACAACAAAGCAAAGTTAACCAGCTCATTAACCTGGTGAAACACGACCTGCTAATAAGGTTTTATGGCATACAGAGTTGACAGAAGAGATTATCAGCCTGTCACTTTAGCTTTGCCCATGACCCCTAAACTTACACATGTTGACCCTGTCAGGTATAGGTAACCACTGGCATTTTGGCTGGCTTCACACCACTTGGCACAAATGCCCATTTTCAAAGAAATAAGTGGTAAACATGATTTGGACCCCAAAAGGCAATGTTTTGTGAGTTGACCCCAGTGTTCCACTCAGTTACTGCACTCTTTAACCTACATAATTTCCAACAGCCCAAAAGGACTGGTACAACGTAGTTGTTTGCCTCTGGTACTGCCATGTTGAAGTAGGGTTGTAAACGCTTGTCCTAAGTCCACATGTGGGCAGAACACCAACAGTAACTGGACAGCTGGATAAAAGCTTATGTCTATAAACCCCATGTTACACTCGTCTTACATTTCAACTACCACGCAACTGTTGAATGCTTCAATATTGGTGGAAATGCAATCCGTAAAAATATTGCTGTACGTGCCAAACAATAATTGGGCTGACAACTACACACATACCACTTCCTATACTACAACTGGCTACAACACATAGATTACTTAATAATAATATTAATAAAATTTCTAAATCCTCAGGAAGCCAAGCTCAGAGGTGCAACACACTAGAAAAAGATTTAGGGTGGAAATGCAGTTTAAAAAAAATTTGTATTTAGTTTTTTGCAGAAGGTAGGTATATTTTCAAATTATTATCAGGTGACATGTGTAGTTCATTCCAGATTTTGGGTGCAGCAAACTTACCCTACTAAAGCTGATTGAACTACAGAGATGACTTACCAAACTGACTGAACTGGACGGGGTGAAGTGCAGCTCATAGACAACTTACCAAACTGACTGAACTGGATGGGGTGAAGTGCAGCTCATAGACAACTTACCGAACTGACTGAACTGAACGGGGTGGAGTACAGCTCATAGACAACTTACCAAACTGACTGAACTGGACAGGGTGGAGTGCAGCTCATAGACAACTTACCAAACTGACTGAACTGGACAGGGTGGAGTGCAGCTCATAGACAACTTACCAAACTGACTGAACTGGACAGGGTGGAGTGCAGCTCATAGACAACTTACCAAACTGACTGAACTGGACGGGGTGGAGTGCAGCTCATAGACAACTTACCAAACTGACTGAACTGGACAGGGTGGAGTGCAGCTCATAGACAACTTACCAAACTGACTGAACTGGACGGGGTGGAGTGCAGCTCATAGACAACTTACCAAACTGACTGAACTGGACAGAGTGGAGTGCAGCTCATAGACAACTTACCAAACTGACTGAACTGGACGGGGTGGAGTGCAGCTCATAGACAACGTACCAAACTGACTGAACTGGACGGGGTGGAGTGCAGCTCATAGACAACTTACCAAACTGACTGAACTGGACAGGGTGGAGTGCAGCTCATAGACAACTTACCAAACTGACTGAACTGGACAGGGTGGAGTGCAGCTCATAGACAACTTACCAAACTGACTGAACTGGACAGGGTGGAGTGCAGCTCATAGACAACTTACCAAACTGACTGAACTGGACGGGGTGGAGTGCAGCTCATAGTCGACCTCCACAGACTCCATTGTTCCTCGCACTATAGCAGGCGTCAACCGTCTTCTCTGGTACAAGGAGGTTGGTGGAGGCTCATAGCTCTCACTGGCTGGCTGTCTCGGTGTCACAGGTTCCTGCAAATTATGTCCAACTTTATTATACCTGTATTTAAAAATGTACGTCCTGATATATACTTTCAGACCTATCACATTGTTTTGGTTGAAATAAATATTTTTCAATATATGAAGTAACTTTATATTTCCACGTGAAATTGCATATATCGGGTTATGAAATGTTCCTACATCAAACAAAATCCGACTAGCTTTCACCAGAAATCTACCTAAAAAAATAGTTGTGGCTCTACCAATATAACTAATAAGCTTGTTATTCTATGTTATACTGTTGCGGTAAACATGTATGCAAATACGTAATTTATCTTGATTTGTCCATTTCAAAGAAATCCATATGAAAGCATGGTGAACACAGCCGTATACAGCCCAAAAATCTGTGTATTGCATATTGAAAATCTGTGTGATGATGCAGGTCTGTGTGACGACGCAGGTCTATATTTTTGCTACAAGTGATGAATCATCACTGATGATGCAGGTCTGTACTTTTGCTGCAAGTGATGATGCAGGTCTGTACTTTTGCTACAAGTGATGATGCAGGTCCGTACTTTTGCTACAAGTGATGACGCAGGTCTGTACTTTTGCTATAAGTGATGATGCAGGTCCGTACTTTTGCTACAAGTCATTCAAACATAGAGAGTACCATCTGAACTGCAGTGTGCACTGTGTTGTGAAACTTACATCTGTGCACATCCTCCTCGTCACTGGGAAAAAAAGTTATCCAACAGCTCCTAAACAACGGCTCGCATCCTGTTGATGGAGCACACTGACACTGACCAAACAGGAACAAAATGAAAACTGGAAAGAACGAGTTCGTATCCTGTTCTATATGTAGCCAGCAAGTACTCTCCATTCCTACTACATCTTCCTGGGAAAGATCTGGGATAGACTGAGGTCACCGAGCCGCCAACTTCCCCAGGACTCTCCCCATCTACTACAGCTTCCTGGTGCAGTTATGGGATAGACGGAGTCCACAGAGGTCTTCTGCAATGCTACGTGTCACAGGATACAAATCTATAGTGAAATATTAATATTTACTGCAGAAAATGAGGATGATTGGTAATTATCAACATCCTTGTTTACTGTAACCACAAGATGGGTCTCAGTCCCCCCGAACAATCAACAGCTAACACTGTCACTGAATGTTGACATGTACTTTCAGTTTCAGTGCCAACATTCAGCATCAGTAAATGTCACATATTACCATTATTGTGTCAGCAGTTAGTGTCATCACTACGTTGACATATACTTACTATGTCACCACTGTATATCTTACTATGTCACCAATGTATATCTTTGTCAGCAGTAAGTGACATGCATCATGACACCTTTACTTGTTGTCAGCAGTCAGTGACACCGACATAAAGCATATAGTGATGTCTACTTGTCGGCCACAGTGGCACTCTGTCATCATTATAAATTTTCCATGTTACCCTCACTTCAAACTGTCAGGTTCAAAGTTACTTTCTTGTCAGCAGTCAGTGTCATCACTCATGATGATCACTGTTTTACCCTTACCACTCATCACCAGTCAGCTTCACTACGTCATCACTATACATTACGTTCTACCATTGTCACCACAGAGCCATTAGTATTCATGCAGTACTGTCACTCATTACAAACCACAAACCTACTCACTTTGTCATCCGATGTCCCCCTCACAAACAACTTTCTCGCCCACTGTGATATAATTCTCTTGAAGCCGGTCAGGTATGTGCCTAAAGCGGCCCTCACTCGCTGCATCTATACAACAACTGATCTACTAGACAGAGGCAGCAATCACCTGGCAGTGGGCGGACAGCTGTACACAGTCCGGAATGCAGCCCAAGTCTGACAGGTCTCTATCATCTGCCCTGGCAATATATCCCTGCATGTGACAGCACACCTACTTGTGGGATTCTCACTGAATAGAAGGAATACTGCAGTAGCTATAAGTGGCCTCCTGTAGTACTTCACTCTGACCTCGTGAGCCTGAGCCTACAGCCCACTATTTGCTCTTGCTTCACTAAACAAGTGTCTCTATGCACAGGACATAAGTATTTGGCTTCCTCTCATGTGCAAGAACATGTACCACTGTTGCATACATAACACAGAGTGTGCCTGTATTGACAGTGCTTTAAGACTGACAAAGACCAAATAAAGGGAAATGCAGCATGGCTTCGGCCAAGCAGATTCATTCAGTTGTTTCCACAAAGAAGGTGGTGGCAGAAATATCATGCCAAAGTGGCTTATATCTGGGAAATCTGAAAAATAAATGAAACACCAGTTTTAGATATGTAATAAAGTAGGGAATAAAATCACACGTTTTTTAAAAGTCTTCAGTAAACATCTAGTTGTCCTCACCCTGAGGATGTGTCTCATGTAAGTTGTTTACGATATTTCTCATACACAGGATATAAAGTAATTTATTACAATGAAAATAATGCATGGAAAAGTAAAAATTAAATTTCTCAGCAAATTTTTTACAACACAAATGTTAATCTCAAAACAAATGTCATTCAATTAGTTTATATTTCATCCAGTTACACTTTTGGGGAAGTTGAACATGGCTTCCATAGCTTGCATGCACAAAGCCACAACACTGGTGATTCCTGCCCACTTCACCTACAGAAGTCTTATGGCTTATTGACTTCAACAGGATCAAACGTTAATTGGATGTGGCTTCTTTTAGCAATTCCGTACAAACAACTTGGCTTTGCAGAAATTATAGTTTTTCTTAGTTTAAATCTAAGTTTGTTTCAGATTTAGTAAATGTTGTCTATAAAAATAACTCTCTATAGAAAAATTTCTGCAAAGCATATTTTACATTTACCAATTTTGTCCAGTATTAAATTGAAATGGTGATTTTGGTGGGATGGCTTTCCTAATGCAGAGTAGCTGAAGTGGGAACAATATCAGTATAGGCATACTGAGAGTGTGAATCATCGAGAGTAGGCGAAATGGGGGAGCTAGGCAGCTAGCCAAATGCAGTGTAGGCAAAATGGGAATAATACCAGCTGGCGAAATGGGGATATCTCTTCAGAGTAATCTTAACCATTTAATTCAGTTGGCTGCACACACCACTGCCTCAAAATTAGTCATGAATTTCACTTTTTCAGCATTTCACTCTTTTTTTTTCAATTTACACTTACAGGTTCCTGTGAGATGACCATCTACTCGAGATGGCAGAAGTGCATAACCGTTATTGCAGTGACCACAGCCGTCTTCCTAATTCAGGCAGTCAGGTTCCGCTAATCTCATTACTGATTCAATTTATTCCTCTTTGTCCCCCACCAATGACTAATTAGACTATGCATTGTTATTTCCAGTGCCATGACTTCTAATAACCTGACAAAATCATTGACTACCTCTTTCTGTGACTTCATTTCCATACGTTGTTTCCGGGGATTTTATTTCAAAGTTGATTCCATTTACTTTCTTGGACAAATACATCAGGTCGAGGGGATTTTTTTACTTCAGTACCCCGACATACCACATTTGTTGGTAGAAATCTGTATTTTGATTTGAAATTCTGTATAAAGCAGCATAAATCCATATAATATTGTTAATCAGCCTACAGCATTCTTATTCTGGTCGAGTGTCGCTATCCATCCGGCTATGAAATACACTGTCAAACAAAATCCGTTTTGTCTGGAACTATCAAAAGTATTTGTGTTTGACCACTATAACACTATAAGTTAGCCATTTAATTAATTTTTTGGTGATGAACTCAACAAAATAAATGTATGCACATTATAAGAATTTTACATTTAAAAAAATCCGTATAAAAATGGGATGCGGTTGTATAAAATAAAAAAATCTATATTGCATACAGGAAATCAATATAGTGTGCCAGGTCATGATAGACAGACCTTAGGACTACATTTGTATTAATTAACTAAATGAATAGGCCCAGGATTCAAGCCACTTAACTCCTTGTCACTACACACAATCAACCTGCTGAGTTAACTAACATTGCACATTATTCTTACAACCCTCAGACAAATTTGTAAACAATAATTGTTCTGTGTATTACTTTGCTCTATGAACACTGTTAGCACACAGTACATTGCTTTACTAGGCCACGAATCGGGGAAAACACACATTAGCTCACATTGTGCATACAAAAACCCATCAAGTCAGTTGTGACGAAGTTGTAAGTAATTTGTGCAGTAACAAATGCAATAAAAGCTGTGTAACTGTGATAACTGACCATACATTCCTCGACTGACGACTCTCAGAGGCATTTGATGTACAGAATATTGAATGGGAAGATGTTGATCATATTGTGACAGTAAAGAAAAGGTAAAGTCATCCCCCCGGCATTACGCCTTAGGAAGCCATGAAGGCTTATATGGCCAGTGCTTAAACCTGGTTTCTGTAGTGCGAAGCAACTTAGAGTGCAGTTATACTGACTCTCCTGGACGGGACACTAGTCCATCGCAGGTACCTTCCAAACAGTGTTTGTACTCATTTGCAGCTGAGTAAACTGAGGCAAAGTAGGGTAAACGAAATTGCCTAAGCTTCGAAAATGAACCATGCCCAGTGTGGGTCTTGAACTCACAACCCTCGAATTTAGAGTCCAAACCTTAACCACTAGGCCACGGCTGCCCCCCTATTGTGACAGTAGGAAGATATTAACAGAAATATTTACTTCAAACATGAGAAGGTAGCAGAACTAGAAGACACGGAAGTAGCGTTAGTAAAGAGCAGCATAGATTGGAATGGCTGCTCAGAGGGTACACAAGTACTCAAGGTGATACCTTATTCATAGCAACTATCAACCTTTCTCTGAGAACTGGCGGATTTATGTAATAGTAGCACACACCAGTCCATTGTTCATGCAACAGGACCCGGGCAAAGCTGTGCTGAATAACCACAGACCCGTGTCGAATCTGCCCTGCTTAAACAAGACAATAGAACGTTGCTGGTGAGACTGTCTGCTCAAATTTCACTGCACAATCTCAGGGAACCCTGCCTGTCCACCAACCAACCCAATTACTGCATTGAGACAGCTCCTGCATGTGTGCAGAATGACATCCCAGACATCAATGGATAATAAAAATGTGCGGATCATGTGCTGCTTGATATATTGGCTGCATCTGACCTGCCAGTCCTCTTGCCTCAAGTTTAGGGGCTTGGCCATCAGCTGTTCGCCATCTACACAAGATAATAATGATCATCCACAAGAAACACCTAATGTACTGTCTCACTTCTATGCAGATGACACCCACATTTTCATCTAAGTGAAGTCCCTCCAGTGGACATCGCTGTGGGTCTCTCATGTATCGAGGCATGGAGGAGCTCCAACTTCTTGAAATCTACATTTCCGCCCAACAGCTGAAGAACATCGAGCTACAATTATGCAAATTGGCAATAGTTTGGTTACTGTGACTCATGTGCAGAATCTTGGCGTCCATTTCAACCAGCATTCGACATAACTGCAGATCCATGAATCTTGTGCTGAGGTCGAAACTACCATCAGTCACAAGCCATGTTAGCTTGTGTGATTTTTTGATATATTAACTAATATCTATGCTGTGGAAAGATATAGCCTCAAAAATACAAATATTGATGGGCAATTTAGCTATGCTCCATCTGCACAATGTTTTTTCCAAAGAAGTTGGTTTTCAACATATATGTGTAGTTGTTACTAACTTCATCCTCTTCATGCTTAATGCAGGTTAAGTATTGGTGCATAAGGTCACTACACAGTCAATCAGGGTAATGTTATGTTAGGGTTTCCAATGTGCCATATTATAGTCCCCTGTTGCTCTCACTCCCAATCACTGGTGCTAATCAATCATAGAGGAATGATTTATCACTTGCGTTAATTGCTAGAATCACCCACTGCCAACTGTAACTGCACCAACAAGGTCACAGTTCTGTATATTAGTGCTGGTGCCCAGAAGTTTGTTGACTTGATTAATTAGTGGCAGCAGGGCAGTTGTGGACCTTTATGAAATGGATGTTGTGCATGTGGCACCCCCATTTTTCTCCTGTTGTTCCCATTTTGCGTCCTCTGCATTTGGACAGCTCTCCCATTTCGTCTACTCTCAGTGATTCACCCTCTCTGTATGACAATACCGATATTATTAATATTATTTCCACTTTACCTATTCTACATTAGGATAGCTCCTCTAGGGTATGAAATTAGCAAAAAAAAATTAACTGGCCCAGATTTTTTTACTGGCTCAGTTCTATTTTGAATCGGCCCAGGTGACTTTGCAATGGCCCCACAAAATGCATAAATTGTAAGTATACGTAGGTATACTTATAATTTATAAACAAAGGTTTTGTGCATAGAACTAAAACAGACGCTATGCTGTTCTCAAATCACTCCAAATTGAAGCCTCCAAAGTTAATTTTCACAGCCAAATATCACATTAATAAAACAGTCTTGGCACATTATATTGTCAGTCAGATTGTCTACCTCGGTAGTATCACCAGTATGAAGTAAATTGGCGTAATGTCCTTCAACAATTTTCGAACTCTACGATTCTCTAGGGGTTTCCCTTGCATGTGCAGACTTAGCATTTGCCTTAACAGCAATCTGTTGCTGGCAAGGAAGAAGTAGTTTGTCACCAATTGTATTTTATATAGAATTAGCATAGATTAGTAAGTACTGTAATGTGCATCATCAATACAGTCCGACCCAGCCATGGCCGCAGGGTTGAATCGGTGGGGTGGGGCTGATAACTTGCACATTTTGGCTAACTGAATTGGCGGGAAGCATTTTGAATCAGCTGCCGCTGATAAAAAGGCCTTAATTTCAAACACTGCTCCTCTGTACTTCTAGTAGACCAAGTGATCTAAGAGAAGGCAAAGTGGGAGTGGGCATTGGCAAACTGGGAATCTGTCCCAGAATTAGCCATAAAACCACAACTGGTAAATGAATTGGCAATTTGGCAGTAGGTCTTAACTGGGCATGAACCAGCAGCACAGTGCATCATGAGATTTTACTTAAACCATGAGGTTGGTGGAGTTTATATCTCTGTAAAACAAGGTCACCTAAGAACACAGTAATTAGCAGGACATCTGAAAATTAGAACTTCAGTAGTTGTGTACATGCAATGTAGATAAAGGGGCTATTAATGGAAACAAGAGTAGGTTTTGTATCTTCACTGTGACATTAATGACATCAACATCAGAGATCATGACAGGGCGAGTAACTGACTGGACACCGAATCACCATTCAACTACTGGTAAACTGCTATAGTTTGCCCATTAAAGCAATTTAACACTTGCCATCCAAAGAGGCGCCTTGTGTGGGCAAGGAACTATAATCTTTCCTTTATAGCTACTTTGCATTCCCGTTATAGCTATTCATTAAATCTACCAGTCAAACTAGTCCTGTTACAGCTACTTTTTTAATTATACAGTTCATGGCAGGAGGAGGGAGCATTAAGTATTTCAGGTTGCATTGAGAAACCAACCTACCAAGTTGAGTGCGAGGTATTATTGTTGTTGTATGTAAATGTAGACACAGAACCATTTAACTAGTATTGCACCATGCCCATATGGTAGTTCTAACCTCACGTTTGAAGAAAACAAGCATAATTATGCAAACTGACATTTCGGTACAACTTGCCAGACCAAATTGTGTACACTGGAAAGATAAATCCTGGTACATGTGCGTCACCCATGAAATGTGGAGGATAGTCTTGCAGTTGCTATACACCCAAGACATTGTCTACATCATAAAACAAACAGCCACTGCATGGACTACAATTTCACTAATATCACAAACTGTATATGATTTCATGACTGGCCATTTGAATTCACAGGTCAACATGACACGTTAACCAAAAACCTCAAAACAAAGTATTCTACGAATGTGTTGTTACTGCGCCAGGGCATTTGAAAGCAAGATGCCAAGGGTTGTTTGTAAACAATTCCTAATTGCTCAGTTGAAGACTTTGACCCTGGAGGTGTTACTGTTATCACACTTAAGATTCCTGTCAGCTAGATAAGACTGACACCTAGATCACAGAACTGGGTCACCAATGTCACCAAGCTGGACATACCAATGTCAGCAATATGGACACCATCAACTGGGAAAATATTTCAACTCACAGCAACAATTCTGATAAAAACAAGTCCCCGTAATCCAACAAATAATTCTAGAAAAGCCTTGTTTTGTATGCAATGATGACATCAAATTTATATCACACCTACCGGTCAGTAACCACTTTTGGTTCAATAATCTGACAGCTAACCTGTGGTTAAAATGTGCTAAAAGATGAAACCCAGATCAATCATCATGGTTCAAGTTGTAAACACAATGGACTTGTGTCTCTAGCATTGTAAGTCATGTGTGCTGATAACCCATGCCCAACAACAAGTTCACAGAGTGCCCATGCCCAACAACAAGTTCACAGAGTACCCATGCCCAACAACAAGTTCACAGAGTACCCATGCCCAACAACAAGTTCACAGAGTACCCATGCCCAACAACAAGTTCACAGAGTACCCATGCCCAACAACAAGTTCACAGAGTACCCATGCCCAACAACAAGTTCACAGAGTACCCATGCCCAACAACAAGTTCACAGAGTACCCATTAGAAGCCTTAGAATGAACCCAAAGACCCTGGCCATTCTGAGGCTACTGACCAGCAAGGGGCCAGTTGATGGGATCAGTAACTCTGCTCAGGGTCAGACTGGGTGATGATTGACAGGTCCATATGAAACTCAAGGTTAGCCATGTGGTGTCTTCCATCCAGATCCCTGCACTAACATTAGCAAACTACACCACAGTAACAGACGTAAAACTACAGGACATTGTCACAAATACAGTGATGAGAATAAAGTAACTTCAACGCCATTTCCTACTCAGAATGATACATTTTAAGAGAGTTAATCGTAATTGCAATTGTTTTCCAGTGTGGATTATTAAGACCTGTTTGCTGCACTCTGGGAACTGACTCAGAATATGAATGGCTGGGTGGTAGCTAGGACATGACCCCAATACAGTGTGCTGCATTGTGTCACGTCTGTTGCAACACATCTACGCCTACGATAACAACATGAATAGAACTTCACGAAAACTGATCATGTCTGATGCACAAATCAACAATATAGAATGTCTCCATTTGTGAATCAGTTTACACATAAATTACACCACTACATTACCAACATGCTAGTAGGTATATCTAATTGCTTATAAACAGTCCACCAAATCTGTATGTGAATGAAAAATCATATTTTTCATATGGTCAACTGATATTTAGCTGAGACCCCTCGAGTCCTGTAATAATGTTGGGCATATTGTTGGCTACAAACCAGAATTTTATTTGTATTACAGGTGTATCCAATACTGCAGTCCAGTCCAACAGAGCATTGGTAATTAGCCATTCACACAATAACCCCTAGCAGACTTCATTCGTTTGTCCTCGTGTAAGGTGACTGAAGTGGTTGTGACAATTATTGTTTGAGGTCCTGTTTGGGTATACCTGTACTGTAGATGGCAATATTCCCACTGTAGCCAGTTTCTTCTTTTTAAACTACGGCTGTAACGATACGCAATGACACACAGTTTAAAATAAATCGTGATACGCAATGACACACAGTTGAAAATAAACTATTTATTTGCACTGCATTACACAGCTGTAAAATTCTACTGAAAACAGTGTTCCAAGAAAAAATTGCAATAACTAAAACCAATGACATCTCTAACTCACAGCTTACATGGGTTTGCAATGTACATAAAATATTATTATTTGCACACTTACGTAGCTGTATGTACACTCAGAATTTGTTACATTTGTCATAATGAGTGAATAACCAATAAGAATAAGCTTTTATGTGTACCTCTTTGGATGAATAACCATTCAATCTGTAATCATGTATAATGTCATGATGTAAGCCTTGCCAGTCTGTTTACCAATTTATGCTACTATTTCTATACACCAGAATTTGTCTTTAATCATACTTGGGTGACTCCTATGAGAGCGACTTTTAGCCTTAGTGGGAATCTCCCAGACCCTAATTTGATAATTGTATACTATATATAATTATTATATGTATGCGTTTGCATACTCACTTGTTGAGTGATATGTATATGGGTCAAAATAAAGTACATCTGTCTGTCTGGCACAAGATTTTGACAGGTAGCAAGCAAACTTTACTCAGTTGGTGTTGACTAATTTACAAATGGGTAGACTCGAAACGAGAACATTTTTTTACTTCCCACACATAAAACTTAGGAAAATATGTTAGTATGTATCATGATTCTTGCAAAATACATCAAGAATTGTATCATGAGAAAAGTATCGTGATTCATCGATGCACCAATGAATCATTACGGCTCTAGACAAAACCTTACTTCGGAGAAGCTAAAAGGGAATTACTTGCTGTAAGTGTCGCTGCTTGTATACTGGAGTAAACAAGTATATCTTTAACTTTAATTACACACAAACTAAAACATTAAAAAGTTCACCATCCCTCCCTTCTGTAGGCTTTTTGCATGTAACATGCATGTTTTACACAATGAATTTCAGCTCATGCCATCTGGCAGACGCTATAGAACTCCTCCATGCAGGCTTACCAGATACAAACACTCATTTGTGCCAATATCCATTAAACAACTCAACTCAGTGTCATTTGTCGTTCCTAGCATAACTGGTAATGTGTATGCAATGTATATATTGTCTAATCATTATTTATGTTTGTATTTATTTTTTATTATTATTACTATTATTTTTAGTCTGTTTCACTGTCGACTTATCTGCCGCTTTTATAGAATGGTTTTATGTATATATTGCAGACATGTCTGTTCTTACCCGAGACAAATTTCTCAATTTCATTGTTGAGACAATAAAAAATTATCTTATCTTATCATCTCTAAGTGCATCACAAATTTGTAAGTTGGATGTGGCAGAACCATCAGAGTCAGTTATGCCCCCTATGCCATACATTGTATGTCACACAGAATATTTTACAAATGTAGGCTTATTAATAAAATACAAAATAACAATAAGAATTGTAGTCAGGACTGGGTTACTTCCAGAATGCAACCTATTTAAACTGGGGACAACAAATGAAAGTATCCTAGAAGTTGATTAAACTTTGTAAAAGTTTGACGACATCATTCCATCTCCTTCGAGACTTCCTTCACTAAACATTAAATACAAATTGGCTACAATTATAAGATTTTTAACATAAATAAATTCATTCATATTTCACAGGTTAACATCTCATGAATTAATCAACCTATATCAATAACATTTCGTTTTATTGTTCCCTGCAATAAGTTAATTATATAACCATAATCGTTTTTATTGTCAATGTGCAGGAAACTAATGATAAATATATAGATTTATTCAAATGATATTAAATCACCTGCGAGGAGGATTTCAGGATTCAACTGTGAGCTAAATACACATCTCTTTAACTGTATGCATTCCAGTATAGCAGTGAAATAATACTTGACTACATGTCTCAATTACTCATCTATACAGAATGAGTTAATTAATTTTAAATTTAACTTTAAGGTAGACAAACAAGAGTGCCACTATGATAGCCAATCTTTTCTTAGTTAAGGATGCATAGAAGACTATTGGGAGTTTCTTGTGTTATGGGACTGGTTTATACCTATTAAAAGTTACATAACAATGTCGGTTACCTCACGTTATATTTTTGGCGGAAGTTGTCTACTTAAAAAACACATCACAGTGAAGCATCTTTGCATATGCATAGATTAGTAATTATAACAACAAGACATATCAAACTAATTAAAACTAAATTGTATGATGGCGCCGTGCAAACAGCAGTTAAAGGCCACAAGGCACTTAATTTGTGGCAGTTGTAGTAACTGGGTAGATTTCGTCAAGTCTGGGTGCGAGAAGTCCTGGGCTGAGGTCCAGGCAGATAGTTTTAGTTTTGAGTGTAGGGGATGCGCAAGGATGAAGGAACTAGAGGTGGAGTTGGAAGAGCTGAGGCTGCTCGTTGTGGCAATGGTGGGAAGGGAACAGGGGAGTTGTGCCAGTAGTTCCGGTGGGGGAACAGTAGACGATAAAGTGGGGAAAGACACAAGAGATGCTAGGGAGAGCTCACCTCAGCCTGGGAGGAAGCTGAGAGGAGGGAAGGTGACAGGTCATAGGGAGACAGGACGTAAGGAGACGGGAAGGAAAGGAACGGGAGGGAAGACAACCAGGGTGAAGGAGAGGGGAGTAGGGGAGACAGGAGGGAAGGAAAAGGGAGTGGGGGAGACGGGAGGGAAGACAACCGGGGTGAAGGAGAGGGGAGTAGCGGAGACAGGAGGGAAGGAGAAGGGAGTGGGGGAGATGGGAGGGAAGACAACCGGAGTGAAGGAGAGGGGAGTAGCGGAGACAGGAGGGAAGGAGAAGGGAGTGGGGGAGACGGGACAGAAAACAACCGGAGTGAAGGAGAGGGGAGTAGGGGAGACAGGAGGGAAGGAGAAGGGAGTGGGGGAGACGGAAGGGAAGGGGTCAGGACAGAATGTGATGGAGGGGATCGAAAGGAAGAGTTATTCTGCAGCAGTGATAGAGGGGTTGAGGAAGAGAGCGAGGGTGTTTGTGGGGGATTCGATAGTTAGGAAGACCGATAGAGTCTTAAACAAGGGAGATGATGTGGTGGTCTGCTTGCCTGGAGCCAAAATAGAGGCGATAACTGAGAGGGTAAAAAACATCGTAGGCTCGGGTAAGGGTGGATCTGTTTTAGTACATGTAGAGACAAATAACGTAGAGAGGGAGGGTACAACTGCCATAGTTAGGAAATATAGGCAGTTGGTCAGAACACTAAAACAGACGCGGGTTGAGCAGGTAATACTGTCGGGGATTTTACCTGTAATGGGCAGGAGGGGTCATAAATATCGAAATTGTCGGGGGATGGCAATTAACATGTTAGTCCAGAGGCTGTGTAGGGAAGAGGAAGTTGGATTTGTGGATTTATGGGGAAGTTTTGTTGGGAGGGCTGATATGTACATGAAGGATGGGCTTCATTTAAGTGGAAAGGGGGCGGCAGTATTCGCGGACAAACTTTCAGCAGCAGTAGATAGCGACTTGGGTACAATGACAAATATTTTTGGAAGTAAACATTCTTTAAACTAGAAGTGCAGGGGGGTTACCTAGAGGTGTCTCAAGCAGAACAAGAGGCCACTAGCACAGATAAACCAATATCAAATCATCCGAAAAACATCTCTGAAAAAGGTTATAGATGCGTATGTTTAAATGCAAGGAGCATACTAAATAAGAAAAACGAATTTAAACATTATGGTAGAAGATATTGACCCTCACATAATTGGTATAACTGAATCATGGGCCAACATAGATATAACAGATGCTGAATTAGGACTGACAGGATACGTAATGTTTAGGAAAGATCGAATAGGAAGAAGGGGCGGGGGAGTTATTTTATATGTTAAAGAATCTATTCAGGCTTATGAAATAAAACTAGAAAGGGAAGCAGATTGCGATGAAGCTGTTTGGTGCAAAATTGTTTCAGGAAATTCAAAATTAACTATTGGATTAGTTTACCGAAGTCCAAACATAAACGAAGAGGACAACACAAAAATAAAAAACGCTATAAAGGAAGTTAGTAAAGGGGAATGTATCATAATGGGAGATTTTAAGCATGGACACATACAATGGAATTCTCTAGAGAGCACAGGGATTGAGGATCAACAATTTCTATGTTTAATCCAGGATAGCTTTCTTACTCAGCACGAACTAGAACCAACCAGGGGAGAAAATGTATTAGATATAGTTTTGTCATCACAAAAAGAATTAGTGGACAATGTAAAAATATTTGAACCATTGGGTAATAGTGACCATAATCAAATACATTTTGACATCAATGTAAAATCAGAAAGTAAAAATAAGAAAACGTACAAGAGAAACTTCCACAAAGGCAACTACAAAGATATGAGAAAATACTTAGCACAGCTAGATTGGAATAACATGCTGATGAATAAGACTGCAATTGAATGTTGGAATATTCTAAAATATGAAATTGAGAGTATCATTGATAAATTTGTTCCCTTCCGAAAACAAGGAAAACGGTATAGAAAGAAACACTTGTCAAAAGAGGCAATTAGAAAAATAATGCTAAAACAAACTATGTGGAGGGTTTATAGGCGTACCAGAAAGGAAGAAGACTATGCAAAATACAAAGAGGCACTTAATGCAGCTACAACTGAAATCAGACAATCTAAAAGAAGCTATGAGCAAAAACTGGCATGTAACATAAAAACTGACAGCAAGAGTTTTTATGCATATGTCAGGAGTAAACAAAACGTACAAGACAAGGTTGGACCTCTAGAAGACAGTGCTGGAAATATAATATCACAGGGGTTTTTAATGGCGGAAGACCTAAATGGTTACTTCAGTTCAGTGTTTACAAAAGAAGATATTAGTTCATTACCAGTTGCTGATGCTAAATTTCAGGGGGCCAAATCTGAATATTTAGGACCGTTAGTTGTAACTCCAGAATTGGTAGCTAGGAAAATAAAGGCAATGAAGGATAACAAATCACCGGGAGTGGATGGGATTCCTCCAAAATTACTAATGGAAACAGTAGATCAAATCAGTATACCACTTGCAAGAGTATTCAACTTGTCATTAAAAGAGGGAGTTGTTCCGTTTGAATGGAAAGAAGCAAACATCATACCATTATTTAAAAAGGGTTCGAGAAATAAGTCAGAGAATTACAGACCAGTGAGTTTAACGTCAGTGATTTGTAAATTATTAGAAAGGTTAATTAAAGACCATATGGTGGACTTCCTCATTAAGCATAGATTATTAAATTCATCTCAACATGGATTCCTTAAAGCGAGGTCATGCTTAACAAATATGTTATGTTTTTTGGAAGAAATCACTAAGTGGATAGACGTGGGATCGCCAGTAGATATTATCTACTTAGATTTTCAGAAAGCTTTTGACAAAGTGCCACATCAAAGATTGCTACTTAAATTAAAAGCCCATGGTATCGGGGATAGCATAACTGACTGGATAGAACAATGGCTGACTGACAGAAGACAACGAGTTGTAGTAGATGGCGAAGTTTCAAATTGGAAATCGGTTTTGAGTGGGGTACCTCAAGGATCAGTATTAGGACCTATATTATTCTTAATTTATATCAGTGACTTGGGCGAGAGTATTACAAGTAACGTACTGAAATTTGCGGACGACACAAAACTGTTTAGAAAGGTTAATACTGATGGTGATAAACAACATTTACAAAACGATGTAGACAGATTAGTGAAATGGTCTGAGAAATGGCAGATGCTGTTCAATTTTGGGAAATGTAAATGCCTACATACAGGACATGGGAACTTGAATGTAAACTATAAAATGGGAGCTACTGTTCTTGGTACTACTGTAAAAGAAAAGGACTTAGGAGTTACAATAAGCGCTGATATGAAAGTTTCAGAGCAGTGTGGTATTGCAGCTTCAAAGGGTAATCAAATTCTTGGATTGATTAGAAGAAACATAACATACAAGGGAAAAAAGTTAATTATACCTCTTTATAAAGCAATAGTTAGACCTCATTTAGAATACTGTATACAAGCATGGAGACCATATCGTAAGAAGGATATAGATACGCTTGAACGCATACAAAGGCAACTAAAATGATTCCAGAACTTAGAGACCTTAGTTATGAAGAACGCCTGAAAGAATGTGGTTTAACAACTCTAGAGACAAGGAGGTTAAGAGGAGATCAGATTGAAGTTTTTAAGATATTGAATGGGTATGAAAATATTGATAGAAATATGTTTTTCTCACTCAAGAAGGATAGCAAAACTAGAGGACATGAGGTAAAATTAGTAAAGGATCAATGTAGATTGGACATCAGGAAGCACTCGTTCTCACAGAGGACAATAAATGAATGGAACAAACTGTCTACAGATTGTGTAACTGCTAGCAGCGTGAATATGTTTAAAAACAAGGTTGACGCATATATCAGGAGGGCGGGTTATAAGTAGGTGAACATTGTTGGACTCTCGATAAGCCAATGGCTTCCTTGTCCACTTGCCATCTGGGCCTTTGGCTTGGATGGCAAATCTTGTTAAATATCTTGTTAAATATAATTATTGCTCTGATATGAACATGGGATGCATAAATACCAAAAACAAAATATATACATCTTTTAACTAAGAGATGTGTATGTAACACAAAAATCGATGCCAGAAAACCCTTTTGTGAGTGACATATTGAACAAATCATATTTTTATCAGCTCAATGCACATTAACCAGTTTGTAGTGATGTATCATGCAAACCTCACAACTCATTATAAGTACATGCGGTAATTTGACATTCAATTGTGTCATTATAGTATGTATTATATTAATTTTGCATGTGCCCTTCTATAGGGAGATCGGGTAACCATATGACAGTTTGGGTGCAGAACAGCATCCAAGATTTTGTTGCTATAATTTATATATTTAATGTGCGAAAAAAATAACACACACTATATAATATAAACATATTATGCTTGCCCACGAAAATGCATGTACACCCGAAAGCTTAACATTCTAGACCCAGTGCATGTAGTACTAATGCCATGGTTTGGACAGGTATGTCCCCCTAATCCTCAGAATTCATTTCATATTTGACAAACCATCAATACACACTAAAGTCATCCTTAATTGCAGTGTTCTTTGACAAACATGTAACAACCCTATGTCCAACTGTCTAAAGTCAAAGATAAGGTACTGGGTAACTCAAATTCAAACGTTCATCCAACACTGTCATTGTAAACGTGGCTACGTGACCTGGATGGCTTGGCCCACGCCGACAGATAGTTTGGTCTACTTCACCGAAAAGTTTTAAACTTCTGTATATCGTCATACGTATATGTTTAATAAAAAACAATTATTTTAATTCTTAATGCATTTGTATGTTTTTTAAGATTAGCTAGAATTAGTTAATTAGAATATTTGTTAGAAAATGCTAATAATTTAGCGCATAACATTTCCCAGTTACAACATGTTAAGTCAAGTAAAAAATAACGAACATAATAAGGTCCGCGGAGCCCATTTTCCAGGTACAACACTCAAGTTGTAAACAGTAGCAAGTCGGTCCAATTTGTGAAAATAATGAATGTAATCAGGTTCACGGACCCCATTTCCCAGTTACAATAAGCTAGTCATTTCGACACACAGAGCCCACTGGCACAGGTTGCATACACGGATTTCGTCCCATGCGAACGAAAACACTTCAGTCTTCACGGTTCACCAGTTGCGAAAACGGTTGGTTCGGGCCATGGGACGAACTCGTTGTGTGCCAAAACATCCGACACCCAGTATGGGCCAAAATAAACACAGCCAACACACTGCCACGGGCCTGGTACAGTTGTAGCCTGGGAGGTCGAATCCCTGGCCTTACGCCGCTGGGACATCTCGTCGCATAGCCTCAGGCTATGGCCATAGGCTTAGCATAGGCTAGCCATGGCATAGGCCATAGCACAGTAAATTATGATAGTAGTGAATAGCTTATTTTTATTACGTGCTTCTGCGTTTGGATAATCAGAGCAGAGGTCTTGTTTATTATCATATGTCCGGTTCAACTTTAATGGACCGATAACCGCCAACGAGTGAATTATGATGAATACCAATAAAGGAGTCATTATACCTACCGAACCAACTACGACTACGAGTCTACGTCAAAGACAAAATGTATATAACGGCAGTTGTCTTATCTACTCATTTGTATTCGATGAATCTTACCTTATTTACAGCCACATCCTCAATTCAGGTCATCCACTCAGAAAAACAGTCGCTTTACTAAGGCTGTCAATATAGACTGAGAGTCAAATAAAAACTATAATTTATCGCCAGCATGTAATAAAAACAACCCACAAAGCCGCGGAAAAGATACGCAGTTTATCATGACGTCGTCATTTGTGGGCTTCAGCAGGTACTTGTTTTACTAATGATCGCAAGGTGGCGCATTGGTCAGCGGTGATCCTGCCCTCTGTCGGACAGATCGGCATATTCTAAATGACAAGAGCCGTTTTGTTGCTTTTCAGGGAAATGTGAACATGCCTTTATAAATTACATGGACCATAAAAGATCACAAGAAAATAAATTTATCAAACACGATTGTTGGGTACAGCCATCATTAATTAGGAAAAAATAAGTAGAAGAATGTTTTTGGTAAACAACAACCAAACATTGTCATTGTAACATTGCCATTAGCATCTTAATTAGTCTTATTACTATTAAATATCGATTTAGACTTCCAAGTCTCATAGGGATCAGACCACACTTCAACTTCCTGAATGTAGGGCGTATTAAATTGCGATATGTGAAATTAATAAATTCATATGATATGACTTGGTCAGCATGTCGATGAGGCGATGGCAGCCAATTGTTGTGAACAATTTTCAGAATTTTTGATGGTCAAGTTTTCGTATAATCAGACAAAACGTTAACATTGCCACCAATGGCAATGCAATTTTGTACTGTGGTCTGACCTCTATATGGATGTGGCAGGATTCTCAACCCTCCATCTGTTATGGGAATTACCAACCTCCCATCTCTCACCTGTTTGGGGCAAAGCTCCTCCCAATTCTGAGAATCCACCTCCCACCAAACCTACCTCCAACCAGTTTTAAGACCATCCCATCTGCCACCTCTCCTCATCATACTAAAATCCAGCATGTGTATGTAGTATGTATGTATGTATGTATGTATGTATGTATGTATGTATGTACGTACGTACGTATGTATGTATATAGTATGTATGTATGTATGTATGTATGTATGTATGTATGTATGTATGTATGTAGTATGTATGTAGTATGTATGTATGCATGTATGTATATGTATGTATGTATGTATGTATGTATGTATGTATGTATGTATGTATGTATGTATGTAATATGTATGTATGTAGTAAGCATGTATGTATGCATGCATGTATGTATGTATGTATGTATGCCCCGAGTCCGTACCCACTGGCATCTGTCGTTACAACTTCGTTCATAGGGTCGAACAGTGCCAGACCTGGACTGTCCACGATATTGGATTTGATGTCGCCGAACTTCAGTCCAGTAAAATGGCTCGGTATGTTGCACCTCACTCATCGAGCTTACTTTGGTTGAGAAGTTGGGGACAAACTTCGCGTAAAACGTCTGTTGAACAGGTTTCACATGGGAACGAATTTTAACAAGGTGCCGAAACCCTTTCACCTTTCCCAGTTTATCAGTGGGGGTAGACTTAGTCTGAGGGCTGGGAACACCCTCTTTCCTGCTACTACTCACAGCTGATGTAGCGTTACCTCGAATCAGGGGAAATTGGCACTTTCCCTGCAACAGTAGTAGTACACATATTTGTTGCAAAACACGGCAGTGATTTTTCCTGTACTTTAAACCAAGGATTTGGATTTAGTCTTTCTCTACCACATGTAATTTGGCAGAAGCATAGTTATCTTTGTATTTAACTTTAGCATGGAAACAACCAACAGTAGCTATTTTGTGAGAAGTGTAAGTTATTGAGACTGGGCATGGTGCTGATGCCTCTCTGACAAAGCATTTGTCAAATAACTGTACTGACATGAACGAGACATCCGATGCAGTACCGACAAGTTCAAGACAGAGTTCACACTTACTGCACACTTCACACATTTCTTAGAGTTCTTAGTCTTAGAGTACAGAACTTGTACATCTACACCGTAGTCATTGGAACAGTCAACTTGTTAGACTTTTTATCCACGCCTTTTTTGGCCTTTTCCCCCTCAGGCTCTACAAGTCTTACTTCTTGCCGGACAGTTTGGAAAGTTCGCCAGACGTTCTTTCGATCCACAGCGGTAGCATTTTTCGGGAAACTTGCACGAGTTTGCGCGTCACCCTGATCACGGGACTTCTGTACGAATTTCGAATATCCAGGATATTTCCTTCCATAATTGGATTGACATTTCGCGTTAGACTTAGAGTGACCTCTGCACACATTCGACTTTCTCCGGACATTGATTTAGCCTCTTTTACATTTTCAACCAATCGAGTTAGTTTAATGGCCTTGTCAAGTTTCAAGTCTGACTATAAACTAAAAGTCTCTCTCGAATTCTAGCACTGTTAGTTTTTTCAACTACTAGTTGATCTCTCAGCATTTCATCTGAAAACAGACCAAAGTTCCCTGAGAGCTGCGATGTAACTATCGACAGTTTCATTTGCCATTTGGAATGTGTTCCCATTGGCGGAAACGATAGATGGCGCTCCGCAACTACATTCACCGTTGGTACGAAATGTTCATGTAAAGTAAGCAGTCATTGTTTTGACGTAATTGTCAGCATTTTCCTCGCCCAACTCCGGTAACGTGTCGAAAATGCACTGGGCCTTCTTACGATCAGCAGACTCACCAGCCGTATCTGAAGCTAGCAAGTCATTTTCAAACAGTCGTTTCCACTGAGGCCATGGTATTGCGGGGTCACCGGGTGTAGGTTGAAACTACACGGGTGCGTCGATACGTGGGTTAGCCATCTCGCTGTTGCAACTTTAAACTGTTCAACTGGCCAAGAAAGTACATTTTTGTAAGTAAACACTTAGGCTTAGCCGTAGGTTTCTTCGCATGCTCGTCGCACAGAAGTGATGAAGAAGTCCAAGACCGTATTTGGCTTGAAATCATCGTCTATTTATTGGTAGACCTCATGGCTACACTCCCGACGTCACATAAATTGTGTAATACCGTATACATGTACATAGTCAGGAGAGGTTAACTCCAGAGAAAAGCATCCCGCATTGTAATGAACGACTACCGGCGACCCAGCAGCGTAGGGAACATGCTTGAGAGTTTGGAATGGAAGTCACTGAAGGCGAACTGATGCCAAGTTGGTGATGCTGTACCGCATCAACCACAAACTGGTTGATGTGACAACAACGTCACTCGCCGCCACCAGTACGCACCAGAGGCAGTGGTTATCGCTTCAACCAAACTTTCACCTGCTTCGACGCTGACACATACTCATTCTTCCACATCGCCGTCAGACTATGGAACAAGAGCACACAAGAATTAGTATAGCCAACCATCAGTAGAAAGGTTTAGACATTGGAAGAAGAAGAAGAACTCCATTACGTCATGCACTGATATGGTTATAATGCAGAATACTACAAACAACATTAATTACTACTATCAATTAATAAAACATTCAATACATGTAATTACTTCTTCGTTCAATCCTACAAAAGAAGAAACAATATATGCAACTAGTTGTGTAAATTTAACGTCCACCGTCTTTAATACCAACGTGGTAATCACTGCCTTATCCCGATTGAACCAGTAAGACAGCCACAAGTTTCTTCAGTAAGTATACACTAACGGATGAGAAGTAAACACATGATGCAAGTCAGTAAGACAGCCACAAGTTTCTTCAGTAAGTATACACTAACGGATGAGAAGTAAACACATGATGCAAGCCAGTAAGACAGCCACAAGTTTCTTCAGTAAGTATACACTAACGGATGAGAAGTAAACACATGATGCAAGCCAGTAAGACAGCCACAAGTTTCTTCAGTAAGTATACACTAACGGATGAGAAGTAAACACATGATGCAAGCCAGTAAGACAGCCACAAGTTTCTTCAGTAAGTATACACTAACGGATGAGAAGTAAACACATGGTGCAAGCCAGTAAGACAGCCACAAGTTTCTTCAGTAAGTATACACTAACGGATGAGAAGTAAACACATGATGCAAGCCAGTAAGACAGCCACAAGTTTCTTCAGTAAGTATACACTAACGGATGAGAAGTAAACACATGGTGCAAGCCAGTAAGACAGCCACAAGTTTCTTCAGTAAGTATACACTAACGGATGAGAAGTAAACACATGGTGCAAGCCAGTGCACAGCTGTGGTTACACATTGTAGTTGAATAAAAATAAATGTTACTTTCCACAAAAAAAATGTGTTTTGGAGCAGGCATTGCAGGCACGTTTGGCATTTGTACAGCCTGAGTGAAAAGCTGGTACAAAATACAGTGGCATATATATTTGTGTCCATAGATCTACATCAGAGGAAACATGTTATTGTTCCTCGAAACATAAATTGTAGCACTCTCCTTCCAATTTATGTTATTTATGTTGCTAACTTTATGTTATGAATGAACATTGACTGCAGAAATATTTGGTTTAACGCTGAGAGGCCAACCGAAAACGTCATCCGTGTAATTATAACTGGCTGTTGTACATAGCATGGAGCCAAGGACAACACAACTGCTTGTGCCTTTCCCATAGAGTTACATCATTAATCACCCCCCTATAAACTTTACTAACGGGTATTCTATTTATGTCTATGGCCTTTCTACACACTGACGTGTGCACATAAAGTTACATTATTAATCATCCCCCTATAAACTACTACTTTTACTAACGGGTGTTCTATTTATGTGTGTGCGTCTACAGTATCATATCAGTCACGCTAAACAAAGAATGTGGGAGTGAGTCATATACAAGTACACACAATTACGTGACAGCCTTGTGCAAGAATCTCTTGCTAAAGAAATAATGATGAATGTGGTGTCTATCTGACATAAAATATACACAATTCCTCCCATGCCATGGTCACAGTAGGCAGAGCAACATTCAGACTGATCAAATCACAGCACCCAGAACTGTCGTGAGGCGCCACAAGTATTTGTCTTGTCGGATGTGTCCACTACTACGACTAAATTGTTTTTAAGTAGCACTGCGTGTAAACAGTGGTACGCATGTGTCACATTTGTGGAGTTTCTCCCAATATGGTTACATACGTTTCTTCAAAGTACTACAACACGTAAACTGTGCTCCATAGGTGTCACATTACTAGGGTTTCTACGAGCGAAGACATGAGCATGCATATGTGACTGTAAATGATCACTCTGTGAAAAGAATGCAGCACATGCATCACATTTGAAGGCATTCTCTTCAGCATGGGTACGCACGTGTTTCAATGTCCTACTGTATATATATACTGTAACTGTACTCCACAAATGTCACATTTAAACGGTGTTGACCAATGCATGACCACGTGTAACAGAAAACCACCACCATGTATAGCCTGCTGTTTTTAAACTACTTTTCACATCTGAAGGTTTTCTCCACATTGTGAATGTGCACATGATCACCATGCATCATTAGTAAACTACTCTGTTCAAACCATGCTCTACAGGTGGTGTCACATTTGAATGCTTTATCACTTGTAGGTGAATATGTGTGACTTTAAAGTACCTCTCAGTGATAAATACTTACCAGATGTATCACATTTGAGTGACTTCTCCTTGTAGTGCAATTGGCTGCTGTTAATCTTCATGATCTTGGTTTTATCTTTGTTCACATTCAGTCCTGACGTGGCTGCAGTTGTTTCTATTAGTGATGTTTTTTTCTTGCATTTGCTTCTGGTTGTGTGAAAGAAGAGCAAGGTCAAGATCAAAAAGTTGTTCCCATAGTGTCCACTGTAAACCATTTTTCTGTCCTGTGGATGTTCTCATGATCCTGTCGATGGCCACCAGGAACAGAAATGGTGACAGTATGCTTCCCTGTCTCACACCAGTCTACGTCTAATTGGTCTGTAGTCTTCCCTTCATGGAGAACTCTACAGGCCATTCTCTTGTATGTTGTTTGAATTTTCGAGATGAATTTCTCTGGTATTCCACAGTGTCTCATTAGCTTCCACGTGCCATTTTCAGCCTCTCCAGAATAATTCTGTTTAGCACCTTCCCTGGTACCGAGAGAAACAAATTCCTCTAGAGTATTTGCATTCGTGCCTTTCTTTGGTTGCTTGACCTAATAGGATTCTTTCCACTCCTCCAGTATCTTTTCATCCCAGATTTTCTCAATGATTTCAAACAGCATGTTTAACTAATTGTGCTTAAGTCTGTCTTCAGTGCTTCTGCCGGTATTCCATCTGGCCCTGCTGATTTCCCATTTTTCAATGTTCTGATTGCTTTCCCGACTTCGTTCTTTGTTGGTTTAGCACTGTTCATTGTAGCATTTCTCCTGGTGGTTGGATATCTGCAGTGGTTAATGGAGCTGGCCTGTTCAGTAATTCTTTAAAATATTCTGCCCATTCAATTGTCCACTGTATGACGTCTCTAAGTGTCAATCCACTGTTTTTCATATCATATGATTGTAGATACAGCAGTTTGAGCCATAGTGAGATTCTCCAAGTTATATTAAAAACTGAGCTGGCATGATTATTCCTACAACCCAACCACGAGCGCTAATTGCAATGTATTAATTCTGGGGGAGGGGGGGAAGGCAGTCTGTTTCAATAAAGGCAGCTAAATTGATGTATACTTTCTATGCAATTGGAATATTTTATATGGTCACCAGATTTTTTTTAATCAAGGAGACGCCATAAACATATCAATAAAAAAAAAATTATTCATAGATTCACTATCCGTTTAGCCAGAAGAACCTGTGTGCAAGATTGATAACAGCACACACCATTGATATGTCACAATACATTACTGTTGTCAATATTCATAGACTTATTCAGTAGAATGAACAAACAATGCAGTCCGGTCCTCAGGGTGTTCAAAAGGGGGTTTTGGCATACACAGTCAGAGATCTCTGAAAAATGTTACAGGTAAAACTAAAACAAACAATTCTCTCAAATAGGGGGTTCGTTTGAACCCCCCTTGAGGACAGGTATGCAATGTCAACATGTATACACACACGCAATAATGACAACACCCAGTTATAGAATACATTGTAGCGGCTTTAATTTATTGAGGCATGCAAACAACAAATGTAATGACAAACGTAGGAAAACCATAGTTGTGTCCCGTCTCATCCCTGCTGCCTGTATATATTAACATACATACAAAAATCAAACAATACGTAATTAAAAAAATTGTATGATGTCAAGATCAATGTTATAGAGTCTGAGTTTTTATTGTAAAATCATGTTACAGGGTATGAACTATATCTATTCTAAACTGCTTGACTGCCAAAATATGTTTAATGAACCACTATTTGTTTATGGTTTTGCCATTATCTGCTTGGACGATTTCAACAAAAATATTCTCTTACTAAAATGACTGCGCACACATCAGTATCACTTAAACTATTACTTAAACTATTCACATACTGCAGGTATGAACATCGACCGACCTTATTCATGATGGGCCAAATGAACTACAGAAGCTGCTTTAACTGACAAAGTAATGCCCTAATAAAATGTACGTATGTGTACATATATATACGCATACATGTACATTCATATATGTGTATTCCCAACAAAAATAAATACATTTAAGCAGCTCACCGAAGACAAAACCGGTATAATATCATAAACTGTAAATCACAGCGTAGGGAAATCAGTTAATGTGTGTGTGTGTGTGTGTGTGTGTGTGTGTGTGTGTGTGTGTGTGTGTGTGTGTGTGTGTGTGTGTGTGCATGCGGGCATGCATGTGTTAATGTGTTTGTGTCTAGCAATTTAACTTTTATTGGATGCATGAATATATGGTAAACTCATTCCATTTTTCTACATTACTATCGAGAGTCACAGTATTGCTACTGGCTGCCTTCATGGAAAAACACACTTAGCTAAACCAGTAAATAACATATCTTAGTTTTTTTAAGTTTAGAATTTATAAAACCTGAAAATGTTACCATTTCGGCTAAACACGATATAGTCAGTGGCAAATTTGATAATTATTTATAGCTAAGTGGTTAATTAACAAAATAGCACTGCCATTAAAATATGTGGGTTTTCTTCTGCAACATTAAAAAACAATGATTGATTTGGAATAATTCCATTCTCAATATTTTGTGGTGTGAAATAATCTTTGTGGTAGTAAAAATGCAAACATAGGCCAAAACATATAATATTTTGACATTGTGCGCCTTAAATAAAAGATCTGAATTTTGGGAGTATACTTCATTTCCATTAATTGTGCCAGTTAAGAATTTCTCAGCATCACAGCAGCCATATTTCAACCAGCTCCACCAAGTATCCCTTCTGAAGACTATTTGAAGGGTACTGGGCTAAGGAGAGGACTGTCGGGTGAATTAGAATCTCCCTGGCGACTTGTGATGAAGTTCAGCAAGTCGATGCTGGTCGCTATGCCAAAGATCATGTTCTTTGTCAGCTCGATGCCACTTGTCTGGTCTGAAACAACAAGTTGACAGTCACATAACTGTGTCATCTGACACAGCAAATGTACTAATATTTAATTGAAGCATCCTTGCTAGCCAGAGGTGGTAGTAGTACTACAGTACCCCTGGTAGATTGATCTGTTGAAATGTGGATTTGTCAGTTTATCCCACACCATGTGTCGATATATACGCTGAATTTGTACTTCATCCCTCTCAGTGAGGATGAACTAAAGGGTTTCCATTACTTTTTTTACAAAACTACCCATCTCATTCTGAGCTTCTGATGTTAGCACTGAAACCAATGCCCAAGGATGCAGACACTCATTAAGAAAGATACTGTTAACTGAACAAAGCGAAGCAAAGCATTCAATTAATACCGTTCCCTCCAACATTCATTGCTCAGCTCGCGCATTACACTTTGTCCCTGGCACACCTGTTCTTGCAAACACCATTTTAACTTCTACTGAAGCATCCGACCATGCTGCAATTGTTGTGCAGAAGCTGTCTGTTCTGATGATTCCTTCACTGGAATCCCACCACTGTCCATTGCCAGGTATGTTTTTATTAATATTTAGTAAATAGAGGCAAAGTGAGGTGAACAACATTGCCCAAGTTTGAAAACTTCAACAGATGGACTCAAACCCTGGTCCTCTCGATTGTCAGTCTGGTGCTCCGACGGCAAGCTACCGCGTCTCACAGTCAGTCTGGTGCTCTGACACAAAGCCACCGTGCCTCACAGTCTGTCTGGTGCTCCGACGCCAAGCTACCGTGCCTCACAGTCAGTCCGGTGCTCCGACGCCAAGCTACCGTGCCTCACAGTCAGTCCGGTGCTCTGACACAAAGCCACCGCACCTCACAGTCTGTCTGGTGCTCCGACACCAAGCTACCGTGCCTCACAGTCAGTTCGGTGCTCTGACGCAAAGCCACCACACCTCACAGTCAGTCCGGTGCTCTGACGCTAAGCCACCGTGCCTCACAGTCAGTCTGGTGCTCTGACGCTAAGCCACCGTGCCTCACAGTCAGTCCGGTGCTCTGACGCAAAGCCACCACACCTCACAGTCAGTCTGGTGATCTGACGCCAAGCCACTACGCCTCACAGTCAGTCCGGTGCTCTGACGCTAAGCCACCGTGCCTCACAGTCAGTCCGGTGCTCTGACGCAAAGCCACCGCACCTCACAGTCAGTCCGGTGCTCTGACGCTAAGCCACCGTGCCTCACAGTCAGTCCGGTGCTCTGACGCTAAGCCACCGCACCTCACAGTCAGTCCGGTGCTCTGATGCTAAGCCACCGTGCCTCACAGTCAGTCTGGTGCTCTGACGCTAAGCCACCGTGCCTCACAGTCAGTCCGGTGCTCTGACGCAAAGCCACCGCACCTCACAGTCAGTCCGGTGCTCTGACGCCAAGCCACTGCACCTCACAGTCAGTCCGGTGCTCTGACGCTAAGCCACCGCACCTCACAGTCAGTCCGGTGCTCTGACGCCAATCCACCGCACCTCACAGTCAGTTCGGTGCTCTGACGCCAAGCCACCACACCTCACAGTCAGTCTGGTGCTCTGATGCCAAGCCACCGTGCCTCACAGTCAGTCCGGTGCTCTGACACCAAGCCATGGTTGTGAGGTAACTTGCTAACTTAACGCTGCAGGTTGAGCGACGTACAAATCTGAGTGAAACACGCATCGTTTCCCCATTCTGCCATTGTGGAAACACAAACAAACTTACTTCGTCGGAGAGAATGATCTACATGTCCAGTAGCTGCAATGACAACATAAAGTCTACATGCACGTCAAGCACAGTAGACTCTTGCTACAAAGGACATGTTTGGACTTGGCCAAAGTGTTCCTTATGCCCGGTGATCTGTACACCCATATGAAGCATCAAGTGTGCTGTCTAGCAATTAAAGATGGCAACAAAGCGCATTTATATTACTGGTACGACAACCAGCAAATATCAGCAACAATGTTTTATGTACAGCTAAAATAATGTGGTTCTGTCAAAAAATACTGTTCAGTGATGTTTTTAAAGCAGCTACAAAGGCCGGTTAATAATTAATGGTAATTAAATGTCTGGACTCATTTGAGTGTGTAACAATTCAGACAGTGTATTTGTTAATTATATAATTTTGTGTACCATGTTTTCGAACAGCTGCAAATATAATTAGGATTCAGTGTCCTAATACATAGGGCCAATACGCTGTTAGCCTCTGAAGAATTACCACTACTGCTAAGGACAGCATAGAAACACGATTAATGATATTTGTGAAGAATGCTCCTTTTAAAAAGGGTAAAAAAAATTGCATCAAATTTGTTCCATATAAGCGGATGTTCATATTATCAATTGTTCCTTTCATCCAGAGACCTTTTATCATAAACCAGTGGTAGAACAGGAATTTCAAATTACTCCTTTTAAGAGGTTGTTCTCTACATTATGAGTCCTCGTAGCAAGAGTCCACTGTATATGCATGTGTTCTCACTATGTAACTATTGTTATTACTAGAACGTTTGTGGCACTTACATTGTCGCTGTTCGTGCACGACCAATACAAAGTGGTCAGTCTGGAGAATGCGGGACAAACGTCCAAGGGTTGTGTCAAGCTTTACCTGCAAAGACAACCAGTTACAAGTTAGTTATTCTGAAACAACTTGCCATGGGTAACATCTGCACTTTAAACTTATAGTCTTGTCTATAAAATAGTGATCTGGCCTATATAATCTAGCATACTGTGCAAACATTTATACAGGTTGATAGTGAATCATGACTTTCCATTCCTATTTGTATTGTTCTTTCCATTTGTCCATTCACAAGCTGTGCTTTCCATTCGTCTGGGTGTTGTGCTCCCTCATCAATTCCATTTTTTCGCTCGACTCATTTCAAACTCATTTAGCGAAAAAATAAACCTAACCAGTATGGACTATGACACGCTCACTCATTTGTACAAATTTTTTATTTCGTTTCAGTGAAATCATCGGAAAAACTATTACATTATTAGTAACTGTATCTGAAAAAAAAATTGGCATAAAAGGCAAGGGTGGAGCATGTCCGCACACCTAAGGTATAATGTGTCATAACTAATGAATTGTTTACGCCAGAAGGGTAACATTTCGTCACGTTAATCTGTATATTTAGTAGTTTATAACTGCCAATTATCAAATATCAAATCCACTAAGAACAACATGTTATAAATATGTACTGATCACTGGTGTGCGGATATGCCCCAGGTAATGTGCGAACATACATCATGTATTTCAAGCCTTTGTTATAGAGCAGAATATGAACTGCAACGATAAATTTCAAGCTTGTATAGCATGTTAGGTGTATCAATAAGTATTATTCGGGGGTCAAATGCACCCATATAAGTAATAGAAACTCAACCAGCTGTAGTTTGTATAATACAGTGGCCTAAGTTTGGTGAAATCGATGTATGATATTGGTCTGTCTCAACTGCAGCGCACACAAAAAGCCATGTGATGAAGAAAACCAAAAGGACACAGAATAAAAACAACAATATTATTCTACACTTCAAGATACACGAACACTTAACCTACATAAACTATCATGTTATAAGTGTTCTGTCCTTAACAGATCCCACCACCTTAGGCCAACCATTTTGTAGGACCAACCTCCCACCTCAGTCTTCAGTAGATTTCCAGTATGTCATCCTTGAGACAATATGTTTGTTTTACATGTATATTTCTGTGTACAATGCACATTAACGAACACAAATGTGTTAGTGAATTAATCTATATCAAGCCATCACATTATGTAAATTAACTACTGCATATCCGCACATGGATGGAGCATATCCACATATGCCCCAAATGACTGGCTGGTGAAGATTGTAAATTTTCCTGCACGCGGTCAATGGCGGTAAAGTTTATTTACACTAATGACATACATTCCAGAATGCATAAACACACCAACATGCTTATAAATATTATCATTGAGAGTGTGAGTTATGTGTTAATATATGTATAAAATTACATGAGATGCTGAAAAAACATCATTTTAATTTATAATTTCTTACAGACACAAAGGAGTTCAATACAGAGGTTCAAGTGTTCGATGAATGAGTTAGATGCTACCGTAGAAAACAGTTTTGAAACCAAATACAGTTTGGTCAATAATGAGGTGTGTGGACATGCCTTAGCGTGCGAACATGCCTCACCTTCCACTATAACAAGTTACCAGATCTAACGATCGAAGTCATTTCTTTTGATTATTTTAACAAAAGTATACAGTCTTATTAAATCTACCGCACATGTAGCTTAATTACCTCATTCAACCTGATCAATTGAGGAGGGAGTTTTATATATCTTGTGAACTGTGCAATATGGTTTCTATTCCACTGTGCACCATGGTTTCTATTCCTCTGTGCACCATGGTTTCTATTCCTCTGTGCACCATGGTTACTATTCCTCTGTGCACCATGGTTTCTATTCCACTGTGCACCATGGTTTCTATTCCTCTGTGCACCATGGTTTCTATTCCAATGTGCACCGTGGTTTCTATTACACTGTGCGCCATGGTTTCTATTTCTCTGTGCATTCTCTGTGCATCATGGTTTCTATTCCACTGTGCACCATGGTTTCTATTCCACTGTGCACCATGGTTTCTATTCCATTGTGCACCATGGTTTCTATTCCACTGTGCACCATGGTTTCTATTCCAATGTGCGCCATGGTTTCTATTCCACTGTGCACCATGGTTTCTATTCCTCTGTCCACCATGGTTTCTATTCCAGTGTGCACCATGGTTTCTATTCTACTGTGCACCATGGTTTCTATTCCAATGTGCACCATGGTTTCTAAGTCAAAACTGATGGCGAACAATCCTTATAACCAACATAATAACATATAACTCAACAAGAGGGTGGCTAAGCCTGCCAATGTTCCACTTACCTGCTTGAACTGTTTGTACACGGCTGTACTGACAGGGTCCGTGACCTTGGCCTTGTTCCTCATCACCTGTGACATCATGTTGGCCACCGTTGCCATGCCGATTACACTCCTGAAGCCACCAACCACAGCAATGATGTCATACATGACACAACCAGCCATCTCAAAGCATTAACACTTGACATTAAACAAAATTGGTTTAATTTAGAACTCATCTAATGAAGACCTAGAAACAAATAATTCCCATGGATGCCCCCTACAACCTACAATTTTTATTTTGAGTAAATAAACTCATTACTGTTATTCGAATGTTGACAACGCTACACTCCGACATGACACTGACATCAAGAAACTGTTCCTTAATATTTTATACTAATTTTATAAAGGAACAATAACACAATGGCATGTTTCACATAAAAAGATTTTCATGAGAGGATCTATCATGCACAAATACACTGCATTTAGCATAACATTTTTAGTTTTACTATTACAAAAATAAATTACATTTTAAGATGAGAAAGCGCCTCACCCTTCCTCGTCAACAACAGGGACCTGGTCAAAACCTTCCTTTGTGAGCAGGTTCAGAGTCTCCTGAATGGTCACGGTTGACTGCACAGTGAGCGGAGCGTTCAGGTCGAGTGAACTCATCTTCAGATCCCACCACCTTTGGGACAAATGTCTTATTGAAATGGCACACATGTAAAAATGTGTTCCAACAAGTTGTTGTTGAAGCATATTTTACATACCTTTGATGCCATTATTTTATTTTGTGTCAACATCACGCTTTGGATATGTTAGTTATTAGATTACACTGAAACAAATTAGTTTATCAGTAATTAATTACAAATGACAACACTGCATGAATGGAAACATGTACCATACACAACCATTGGTCATGTTGTTTTTGTACAAATGATGTTTTTTTGTACAAATTGATGTTTTGTACAAATTGATGCATATTAAAATGTACATGGAGCTTGAAGAATTAACATAATGCAGTGGCTATTAACACAACCATTATGCAAACAAGCAAGCTGATAATGCTTATTCACCCAACCGCTAACTTTTGTTACTAATTTCTCTATTGGTAGCACATGACGTAGTAATCACACAACACAAGCGTTTATATATTACTGAGCAGTGGAAACAGTTCAATAAAATGTGCTGTACATGAGCAATGCCAACAGAAAGTGCACAAAACCAATTTTTATAATTGTAGCAAAGTGTATTGTAAGCAAATGATAGGTATCATAAGTAGATGATAAATAAGGTCAATCATAAGAGTTAACCGCACAGCATTCGGGCAGATGAGATCTAATTTTAGCCTTATCTGCTGCCGAAATATAAACCTGATCTGTCAGAACATGTATCCCTTTAGCCAGTCACAGTGTATCGTTGACAATGATCTGTGAAACAGTGGCGCATCTTGCAAAGGAGGGGGCAAATTTAGTTATCAATCAGTTTACCATGTTACCATGTAGCAGTGTAACAGAAACAAATAAAAAAAAATTAAGCCAACGGGGCCATGACCCAATAGCCTCCCCCCTAAATAAGCCACTGCTGTGAATGTAGAGTGCTCCGTAGGACACTTACCAGTATCGAGTCTCGTTGAGCTCTGGCTCGTCAATGAAGTCACGAGAGTGCATCCAATCGTCACTGAGAAACTTTGTCCTGTGATGGATCACATGATAGAAGGAATGGACGTGTAATTTAAAGTAAAAGTTAAGACTTATTAAAATTTTTTTAAATGTACATGGTGATATGGAAGTCGGACAGACTTGGACTAGATATGTTCTTATCCTCCCAGTGTCATGGTGGCCTGTACGCCAGTGATTTATCAGGTCTTAGTGCAGGTTTCCATGGATCAATCAACATTTTATTCACAATCGTCATGTATTTTTACTATATTCTTATGTTCATGGTTTCATCCTAATAAATGTCTTCTCTCTCTGTCTCGCTCCTCTCCTCTCCTCCCCTCCCTCTCTCCCACCTGTGGTCCCCAACTTGTCACCAACCATATAGCAAAAGTATATAGCCATGTGGTTTTGGTAACTAGATGCTCTGTATTATACAACCATCACAGCCTGAATAAGCAGCCATAAAATTAAGAAGTACCCAACTATTTTCAAACAACACGACAAACTCAAAAACTGTTACAACTGTACCAGTAAAATAAAAGTTACCGTGAAGACAAAAGATAAACTATTCCCTTAATTAAGCCACCTTAATTAAGTCATCAGTTGCTAAGAGGAGATATTACTCATTCTTACATGTAGTTCCTGATGGAGTCGGGCAGCAGTACCACAACTCTCTGGCCCTCCTTCAACCCAGCATCCTTTGCTGCCTGGATCGCACAGTACATCGCAGAACCACTGCTGCCACCTGGGGAAATTATTATTATTTAATACACACAATTTGTAGATATGAATGACTGTAGCAGAAAGAACTAAACTGTAATATTTAATAATAATAATTATGCAATAACATTTAATTATTACCTAGCATACAATTAATGTGTGTTCTCTTTCAAGCTAATTTCACCCATGTGACCAAGTGAATTTATAAGGTCACAACTGGAGGTTAACTGTAAATATAAATTTTCTTTAAATCAAATAATCACACATATGCCCACTAGATTTTATACTAGGAATTACACTAATTAACAGTACTTCAAATTTAACTACATCTTATATATATGAAGAACAACTGTCGGGTGACAACAAGGGCATCAATTTGAACTGTTTGAACGTTGAATGTTATGAAGATATTGATAGTAATATTTTCTTCAAAAACTTCAGAAATACAGAAGGTAAGGTAGGGTAACAACAGTCTTAGGAGAGGGTAGACCTGCGTAAAATGGATGTAAGAGAGTAGTAATTTAACCAGGGATAATTTTATTATAAATGTATAAACACATTTAGTATAAAATTAAACAAAACAAAATGTGTCGGTTGGTAGCAAGGATGGGCATAATATTCAGTGGATTGCAATACTCAATTTTGAGTACTGCAAAGTATTTGAAGTACTTTTTGAAAATTGCAATTCAGTATTGCTAGTATTTGCAATACTTCCAAAAGTATAATGCCATAAATGTATTCATGAAGTATTTTCAACTAAACATTTGGACTCAGACACGTCAAAGGTCAGTGTCATTTCAAAAGTCTTGTTTACTGCGGACTCTGCTTACTGAAATTACTTTGGGCCAGAGCAATTTTATTTTGTGGCTGATTCACACATTTTAATACAGCGAGAATTGTGAATGCCCCAGCCAATATATAGTTGACATAAAAAGTGTACTGAACCATTTTACTACCAGGTACCGACATTAACACAAATCTAATGACACTAACAATATATAAATTGCCTTTAACTCAAAGGACTGAAACAAACATTCACTTTGATTACTTGTGAGAAGTTGGTTAATGGGAATGTAGTCAGTTACTTGAAGAGACTGTCTTACATTGAGTAAGACGTCATAGATTAAAGACACGGGACATTGACATCGAAAGTGATAGACAGCATTAGATAAGCATACATGTAGGATGGTGAACTTGAGGTTCATACTTCATATAATGGATTAATGTACAACATGTTTTGTATGATACGATTGTATTATTTGTCTACATGGTAGAGAATGTGTGTTGAAAATTTATTAAACAATACTTCCATAACACCTCGTTTTATTGTTATTATTACTTATAGTTACTACTACTAAAATATATTACAATATATACTATATATACTATGTTACAGAATGTAAAAATATTTATTGCAAGTATTTGAAGAAGAAAAAATTACTACATGTATTTGCAATAATCTTAAAAAGTATTGCACCCACCCCTGGCCAATACTGGGTCGAATACAATACATGGTAATCCAATACACAACTAACAAGAAAAGTCAATGGGTTCCTTCTAACACGTACCACTGGAGCTTGTTGCTTCCAATGGCAGTCTGGTTTGTTAAATTACAGAAAACTTTATTTAAAATCGCGCATTTCTGTACAAAATGTATATGGTTTCGCTTCACAAGACTACATGATGACGTACCACAGAGAAGGCCTTCTTCCCGGATTAATCGGCGGGCCATGGTGAACGAAGGCTTATCTTCTGACTTGTACCATTTGTCAACCAACTGTCAAATAGACGTGATACAAAACATAAGTACAGATGGCATTTCTGCATGCAGGAGTCACTAATGTAAATAACCATCCATACAAGATATTTAAGATCAGAAATGTGTCTCTCGTGCGAAATCAGGAAAAGACAAGCAGAATTTCTAGGGAAAGATTGAGAAAAGAGGCAAAGGTTAGCAAAGAATTAAAATTATTATTTGTCTCAGCTGCATAAAGACTGCAAAGGTAGTCATAAATTAAATTGCAAATGCCCAGCAGACATGTGAGAGGAACATTATGCTAAAATATGTAATTATTTTCCACAATCTTGTAAAAGGATAATTATTAGCTTGTACAAACAACCAAAAATATAATAAAAACCCTTGTTAAATACAGTAAATGTGAGTAGTATTATATTTACATAATAATGAGCCACTGCAGAAGCATATTTAACAAGAACAAGACAAGATTGCCATCCCAAACAACAAGTTCCAGATGGCAAGTGGACAAGGAAGCCATTGGCTTATCGAGAGTCCAACAATTTTCTCATCTATGTGTAGCCCGCCCTTATCAAATATCTGTCAATTCTATTGTTAAACATATTTAAACTACTAGCATTAACACAATCATTTGGCAGTTTGTTCCATTCATTTATCAACCTCTGAGAAAGAGTACTTTCTCATGTCCAACGTACACTGTTCCTTAACTAATGCTGCTTTGTGTCCTCTGGTTCTACTGCCGTCTTTAAGTTTGAAGAACATATTCCTATCAACATCCTCATAACCATTCACTATTTTAAACACTTCTATTTAGTCTCCTCTTATTCTCCTGGTCTCTAGTGTTGTCAAAGCACATTGTAATAAGCGACTTTCGTAACTAAGGTCTCTCAATTCTGGAATCATTTTAGTTGCTCTTCGTTGTATTCTTTCTAGCTTGTCTATGTCCTGTTTACGATACGGCCGCCATGCTTGAATACAATATTCCAAATGTAGTCTAACTATTGTTTTGTACAGGGGTACAATTAGCTGTTTCTCCTTATACATAATAGTTCTCCTAATTAGCCCTAGAATTTGATTTCCTTTTGAAGTTTTATATGATGTGTCTCGGTCAATTCTGCTAACTATCTTCCAAGAGGTTACGCTTAATATATATATATATATATATATATATATATATATATATATATATACATTTATTTTGTAGAAGAAAATAAGTTGGCGGTGCAATCTTCTTCTTTCTCATGTCTGCCAGCCATGTTTGTTTTGGAGGTATGTGACACTTGTACCTTTAGGGCGAATGGAGTAGAATTTCTTTGTATTTTCAGCACAGTCAAGTAGATGACTTACGGATCGATCACACACGGTGGGCACGAAGTCGTAGCCGATGCCCTCCACCTCATAGACTGTCTTGTCAGTCTTATTTAAGTCATCTGGCTCAGCAATGATGGAGCCAACTGGATCCACACCCACCACCTGTGAGCAACAATAAGAGTTGATCCTTTACAAAATGTCCAAAGGTTTGTCTTCTAAAGGCCTGTTTACATGCATGAACGATTAACTGCCAACTAGTCGAAAGTGTCAAGCTGCAAGACTTTATCATGTAAACACCCTAGAGAGACCGGACTAGCGAGGTCAATTTGTGGCTACCATTTGTGTCAGTGGAATTGGGGCTGGTCCCAATTTAACCAGCTTGCTCGTGTATGCTGGCCTTTAGATTGACTTTAGACAGACACGATGACAGTGTTATAAAATAGTCACCTGGCCAGATAATGGAGCATAAATTTGTTTAGTCCATCGACATTATCACCACAAGCTTTGAGTCAGCCAATCAGGACCCATCAAAGGGTCATGTGATTTGGCCCTTCAAATCCAGGAAATAAAGCTGACGGGGAACAAGATAGAAAGTATGGTTATATTTGTATTTATCTTTTTGGAATGGGCACCAGCCAAATACCATCCAAGGAAGCTAAATATGGAAGTTATTTCTCTGATCTTATCACATACGTTAACTACATCAACCGAGTGCTACTTACTGGACAGACATATACAGTGAAGCAAATCAGTCTGTAGAATTGTCAAGAAACAAACAATAGAAAGATGACGAGACACGAACCTTGCAGTTTGGACACCTTTCTTTGATCTTTCGACTAATTCCTGTCATCGTCCCTCCAGTGCCCGCACCAAGAACTACCATGTCAAGCTTGTCTACAAGTGTCATATAGCAGAAGTCACCACAAATAGATATATACAAATATTTATTGTGTGTCTACAAGTGTCATACAGCAGAAGTCACCACAAACAGATATATACAAATATTTATTGTGTTTGAGTATGCAGGTGGGGAGTGTATGTGCAAGTATGTGTGTGTTTGCGTGTATGTATGTATGTATACATATATTATATATATATATATATATATATATACCTGTATATTATACACATAACTACTGACCCGAATTAATTTTTTAAACACATTTTTTTGCGATACAAGTTGAGGATACGAGTTTGGCCGTGATTTCTTTTACCGTTGGTGATTTACTTTTATGCTTTCTGTCAGTATGTTGCTGCTAGAATCATTTGAGAATCAGATGCCCTTGTTGAAGCCGCAGCAGGTTGTGTTTTGAGAACGACGGGTGATGCCACCGCGTTCGTACTGTCGGCATTTTTTGACAATCCATATTGAGTTACAACTAGTTATACTAAAAATACGACAGGTTAACTGGACCTGACAGTCAGACACTGTATATCACTATAACTGTTACAACTGGGTTTTATTTCGTTCAAGTATAAATTTTGGACTGAAGTTCTGGAATGTATGTTGGGTGCTGTCGTGACAGTCTGTGAACCAGTCAATTGGTACGTCAAACGTGACAGACGTTACATATCGCACAGAAGGAAATGCTGACATATAAATTGATGTACGGGTAACATGGAGCAACACTAGTAAAATATAGGCGTCTGCAATGCACGAGCTTCACAAAAAGTCCGCACACCGTTGCTATTAGCGACGTCATGCTGACTTTTCGTGAGGCTCACACATATCAAAACAAGATGGCAAACATACGTAGCAATGACATGAAAGCAGATTAGATGAAGAGTGTGTTTAATTATACCACTGAGGTGGATGGCAAGAACAAGCGATTGAAACGATGACATGTGGCTGTGACTAATTGTATAAACACGATCTGAAACTATGACGGCCTACCGGGCCAGTGAAATATGAAAACATCTTTTGTCTTGTCTTGTAGTAACACTGGCCAACACTCCTATGGAGTCAAACTGGCCCGGCAGCCCCAAAAAGGTCACTGGGCCAGCGGGCCAGTGTTAATGTCAAGGACTGACCAGTTATTATTTATTTTGCAATATTTCTGCACCAATGAGATTAGGGCTAGAGTGGACTCTGCTTAATAGAATCACTTTGGACGAGACTATTTCTGGATAATTACTCAGCAAGATCCTACTAGGATACTGCACTGAGGGTTTATTTCAGTGTCCTTCTCTAGAGTTAGTGAGTCCATGGTTTCTCTATTTCCCTGTGCGAGATCTTTTACTTCCCCTGGCATAGACACCAGATAGAAACGACCAACAACGTTTAGTGTATCTTCCAAAAGACATAGGCAAAGTAGGGTGAATGAAACTGCCCAAGCTTCGAAACGGCGGAGGTGGAATCAAACCACCGTCCCCTCAATCGTCAGGTAGGTGCCCTAACCATAGACCACCGGTCCCATAATTCTGTTCGGTGGCTGATTCACTAAGCGGCACAATTTAACACATATAGCAGGGTTAGAGAATGATTCCATCCCAGCCAATATATTTTATTCTACTAAACGGCTGATTCTGTTATCTGAGAGTCTGTTAAGTCCGGTGTAATCATATTATTATTCAAGGTTACTTACCATCACTAGAGCACCCTGGATGTAACTGTGCATTTAAATAATGTATACATGTTTAGATTTGTTACTACAAACAATAGCCAACACTACATAGAATCTAACTTGTCCATGAGGTATCCTTACTGTCACAGGCCGCAAGTATTTCCTCTGCTGTGCCATCATAGTGGGCCAGAGGGTTGCCAGGGTTACGGTACTGTAAATAAGAAGTGTCAAATCACAGAAATACAAATTTTCATCCACACAACATTCACCCGCCAACTGTTAGTTGACCTGGGTTTTGGTCAAACAATCTCCAACCTCTAAATAGTCACACCAGGCTGGTGTTTTTAAGTATCTTTCTTTGCAACTTTTAAGCACCTTTCTTTGCAACTTTTAAGCATCTTTCTAACAACTATCACAACTGGCAGCATCCACCAGAATCCAACCTGAGTGGTGCACACCTGTAAGAATGGCAACAGAAATCCATTAGACCTGTAAACGAACCCATATCTATGGCTGCTGGTTTGCCACACATGCTCAAAAGAAGCTCACCATACAAACTGTTAAATATTTGCAAGAGTTGCTCTTCGGGCATGTTTTGAACTGAGCATCTGAAATTTGAATACCATTTGAAACATGCAGGCCATATCCTGTGATACCAAATAAGCCTTTTTCAAAATGCACAATGCCTATAATACCATCAAATTTAAGAAAATCTGTAGGAGTTACGAAAAAACATAAGAGTTGGCAAGTATCCATCCAGACACTCTGCCAGCAGTGTGACTGGTTGGAACAAAGAGTTACATGACTAAGGACCACAAGTGCTCACCTGGTCGAGAACGTGTGAGTTTGGGATCTCATCAAGTAGTCTTTGGGCGACACTTATGTGAGACTCTGGTGAGTCAAAGCTTGCGCTGGTCGGCGTACGCACAATCTCGGCACCCAAGGCTCGCAGGATGTCCACCTGCAGAACAACATACCATCATGTCAGAGAACATTCAAAGCCAGCTGCACCAGTCTTACAGTTGGGCACCAATCAGGGTTGACACGTATGTAGGTCCCAATAATACATTACAAGAAAACTATTATCTGTGGTTATCAGACCAACACATACCAATGTAATGTAACTACCAATAATTAATGATATCATAAAACTTGTGTGCAAGCCCTCTTGGTGAACCTTTTAATAATAAATCACGTACTGTAAAAATAATTAAAACATGCCTATGCAACAAAACTTTACTTTTTTCAGATTTTCTATAAACTTTTACACTACACTGCTTTTTTGGAAATGTTTACACTTTTATTTTTTACAAGTTGACATTATGGTGTATGGTATTTCCATTATAATTACATTAAAACGTAATCTTATCTATTAATTATTGATATTTAAGCATTTGCCACTTTATCATAATTATGATAAAAGAGGGATTCCATTATGTAAACACACCCAATATTTGGATGGTCTGTCATTGTTTCATGATACAGATTACACCACTGTAATCATAATCTGAATTGGCATTTAATGACGAGTACAATTAAATTTGCATAATGATTTCCAATTTTTATGTGACCAATTTTTTTAGGAATGCACATAATGTAAAGGTTATCATGAGAGCTACTCATAGGTTTCATATTTTGATTAACATTGCTACCAGTTTAAAGCTAAATGTGATATAGAATTTATACAATCCCTCAGTGTGTGGACCCATTAAACAAGGACTGATTAATTAATGTTGCACTAATGCTGTTGTGGATTGTTCTGACAACTGATTTACCACTAATTAGCTCAATTGGGAATTCTGTAGAAAATATGGCTGTTCAGAAACCTGGGGTATAAAGTATGTAAGTCTTTGTAATCTAATCTGATGAATTAGGACTAATTAGGACTAATTAGCAAAGCAACAACTCAGCATTACATAAGTGAGTGCGAATTCTGTCACATTATATTAATGAAATTTTAGCTGGGCACTCTGTCCAGTGTCCAGTGATTGAATCGGGGCAGTGGAGAGAGGTGCACAACTGAGCTAAACTTAGTCCTGTCGACCCTATCAATCAGGATAGAGAGGCAGTTAAATGAGAGACTATTCTTCTTCAGCTAAACCCATCAACTGTGAAAAGCTAGCACCCTGATGGGGCAAAGGAGGGAACATTACAATATATACTGTGGTGCAGTAGAATAGTGATTAGAACGCTTGACCTCAATTGAGAGCAGCAGGGGTCGAATCCTCCTGCTCCAATTTTAAGTCTTTGGCAGTTTTGTTCACTTCAAGTTGTCTCACTTCACTCAGCTGTTTAAATAAGTACTTGACAGTGGTGGATACGTTAATAGTGTTTGCACAGTAATTACAATTGGCTGAATGTTTCCCAAAGAAGGGTGGATCTGTTTTAGTACATGTAGGGACAAATAACGTAGAGAGGGAGGGTACAACTGCCATAGTTAGGAAATATAGGCAGTTGGTCAGAACACTAAAACAGACGCGGGTTGAGCAGGTAATACTGTCAGGGATTTTACCTGTGATGGGCAGGAGGGGTCATAAATATCGAAATTGTCGGGGGATGGCAATTAACATGTTAGTCCAGAGGCTGTGTAGGGAAGAGGAAGTTGGATTTGTGGATTTATGGGAAAGTTTTGTTGGGAGGGGTGATATGTACATGAAGGATGGGCTTCATTTAAGTGGAAAGGGGGCGGCAGTATTCGCGGACAAACTTTCAGCAGCAGTAGATAGCGACTTGGGTACAATGACAAATATTTTTGGAAGTAAACATTCTTTAAACTAGAAGTGCAGGGGGTTACCTAGAGGTGTCTCAAGCAGAACAAGAGACCACTAGCACAGATAAACCAATATCAAATCATCCGAAAACATCTCTGAAAAAGGTTATAGATGCGTATGTTTAAATGCAAGGAGCATAGTAAATAAGAAAAACGAATTAAACATTATGGTAGAAGATATTGACCCTCACATAATTGGTATAACTGAATCATGGGCCAACATAGATATAACAGATGCTGAATTAGGACTGACAGGATACGTAATGTTTAGGAAAGATCGAATAGGAAGAAGGGGCGGGGGAGTTATTTTATATGTTAAAGAATCTATTCAGGCTTATGAAATGAAACTAGAAAGGGAAGCAGATTGCGATGAAGCTGTTTGGTGCAAAATTGTTTCAGGAAATTCAAAATTAACTGTTGGATTAGTTTACCGAAGTCCAAACATAAACGAAGAGGACAACACAAAAATAAAAAACGCTATAAAGGAAGTTAGTAAAGGGGAATGTATCATAATGGGAGATTTTAACCATGGACACATACAATGGAATTCTCTAGAGAGCACAGGGATTGAGGATCAACAATTTCTATGTTTAATCCAGGATAGCTTTCTTACTCAGCAGGTACTAGAACCAACCAGGGGAGAAAATGTATTAGATATAGTTTTGTCATCACAAAAAGAATTAGTGGACAATGTAAAAATATTTGAACCATTGGGTAATAGTGACCATAATCAAATACATTTTGACATCAATGTAAAATCAGAAAGTAAAAATAAGAAAACGTACAAGAGAAACTTCTACAAAGGCAACTACAAAGATATGAGAAAATACTTAGCACAGCTAGATTGGAATAACATGCTGATGAATAAGACTGCAATTGAATGTTGGAATATTCTAAAATATGAAATTGAGAGTATCATTGATAAATTTGTTCCCTTCCGAAAACAAGGAAAACGGTGTAGAAAGAAACACGTGTCAAAAGAGGCAATTAGAAAAATAATGCTAAAACAAACTATGTGGAGGGTTTATAGGCGTACCAGAAAGGAAGAAGACTATGCAAAATACAAAGAGGCACTTAATGCAGCTACAACTGAAATCAGACAATCTAAAAGAAGCTATGAGCAAAAACTGGCATGTAACATAAAAACTGACAGCAAGAGTTTTTATGCATATGTCAGGAGTAAACAAAACGTACAAGACAAGGTTGGACCTCTAGAAGACAGTGCTGGAAATATAATATCACAGGGGTTTTTAATGGCGGAAGACCTAAATGGTTACTTCAGTTCAGTGTTTACAAAAGAAGATATTAGTTCATTACCAGTTGCTGATGCTAAATTTCAGGGGACTAAATCTGACTATTTAGGACCGTTAGTTGTAACTCCAGAATTGGTAGCTAGGAAAATAAAGGCAATGAAGGATAACAAATCACCGGGAGTGGATGGGATTCCTCCAAAATTACTAATGGAAACAGTAGATCAAATCAGTATACCACTTGCAAGAGTATTCAACTTGTCATTAAAAGAGGGAGTTGTTCCGTTTGAATGGAAAGAAGCAAACATCATACCATTATTTAAAAAGGGTTCGAGAAATAAGTCAGAGAATTACAGACCAGTGAGTTTAACGTCAGTGATTTGTAAATTATTACAAAGGTTAATTAAAGACCATATGGTGGACTTCCTCGTTAAGCATAAATTATTAAATTCATCTCAACATGGATTCCTTAAAGCGAGGTCATGTTTAACAAATGTGTTATGTTTTTTGGAAGAAATCACTAAGTGGATAGACGAGGGATCGCCAGTAGATATTATCTACTTAGATTTTCAGAAAGCTTTTGACAAAGTGCCACATCAAAGATTGCTACTTAAATTAAAAGCCCATGGTATCGGGGATAGCATAACTGACTGGATAGAACAATGGCTGACTGACAGAAGACAATGAGTTGTAGTAGATGGCGAAGTTTCAAATTGGAAATCGGTTTTGAGTGGGGTACCTCAAGGATCAGTATTAGGACCTATATTATTCTTAATTTATATCAATGACTTGGACGACAGTATAACAAGTAACGTACTGAAATTTGCGGACGACACAAAACTGTTTAGAAAGGTTAATACTGATGGTGATAAACAACATTTACAAAACGATCTAGACAGATTAGTGAAATGGTCTGAGAAATGGCAGATGCTGTTCAATTTTGGGAAATGTAAATGCCTACATACAGGACATGGGAACTTGAATGTAAACTATAAAATGGGAGCTACTGTTCTTGGTACTACTGTAAAAGAAAAGGACTTAGGAGTTACAATAAGCGCTGATATGAAAGTTTCAGAGCAGTGTGGTATTGCAGCTTCAAAGGGTAATCAAATTCTTGGATTGATTAGAAGAAACATAACATACAAGGGAAAAAGTTAATTATACCTCTTTATAAAGCAATAGTTAGACCTCATTTAGAATACTGTATACAAGCATGGAGACCATATCGTAAGAAGGATATAGATACGCTTGAACGCATACAAAGGAGAGCAACTAAAATGATTCCAGAACTTAGAGACCTTAGTTATGAAGAACGCCTGAAAGAATGTGGTTTAACAACTCTAGAGACAAGGAGGTTAAGAGGAGATCAGATTGAAGTTTTTAAGATATTGAATGGGTATGAAAATATTGATAGAAATATGTTTTTCTCACTCAAGAAGGATAGCAGAACTAGAGGACATGAGGTAAAATTAGTAAAGGATCAATGTAGATTGGACATCAGGAAGCACTCGTTCTCACAGAGGACAGTAAATGAATGGAACAAACTGTCTACAGATTGTGTAACTGCTAGCAGCGTGAATATGTTTAAAAACAAGGTTGACACATATATCAGAAGGGCGGGTTATAAGTAGGTGAACATTGTTGGACTCTCGATAAGCCAATGGCTTCCTTGTCCACATGGCATCTGGGCCTTTGGCTTGGATGGCAAATCTTGTTAAATCTTGTTAAAGTCAAGTTGATGTTCAAATGAACAGGTCTGCCCAGTGGCATACTGCAAAGCACTTTGAACGGTCCCAAGGACTGGATACACTGTTGTATAAGAATGTAACTTTTATACTCTAATTTCATCCCTACATTTCCCACACCCACCGCATAGCTGACCAATGCAAACTCAATCAACTCTGTCACAACAAAGTTATGCTTACCTTTTCCAGACTCATCTTCTCGGGCATCACAATGACACACCTGTAGCCTTTGACAGCCGCAGCCAATGCCAGACCAATTCCTGGAGAACAACAATAGATTCTTGGATGTCAGAACTAATAACTCACCTTCAATGATAATTCATATGTAGAATTTATTAAACTAATATAATGTCGAGAATACATTGCACATATTTTGTTTTTCCAGAATTGTTATGATAATAATAAGTACATTTATACAGCTCTGTAAATCTGGACAAAGTTCACTCAGAGGCACTTAAAATATATAGGTGTATTAATTAGTTAAGTAAATTATACTAAATTAGTTCTGATGCATATATAAATAGTAAAATATATATACATCTAAAATTAATTAAACATATATGTATATAATATATATATATAATATACACAATCAAATATATATATATCAATATAAAAGTAATTATGATTTTATCCCACACAAAACATGGGTCTTTAAAAGTCACTTAAAAGTAACTAAGGATAAGATTGTTTTTATCTTGAGAGGACGGTTGTTCCACATACTACATATAACAAACCCTACCAGTCTACCACACCAGTATCTCACTTCAGATCAACAAACCTTCTACAATCCCACTGAGGTTACACTACTTAAGTGCATCTCACCTGTATTTCCTGAGGTAGGCTCAATGAGAACATCTCCAGGTTTCAGTTGGCCGCTCGCTTCTGCTTCTTCCACCATCCGTAAACCAATGCGGTCCTTTGTACTGCCACCAGCATTGAAGAACTCGCATTTTGCCACTGACAAACAAAGTCGGGGGTTAGTATGTATGTATATTTTTTATTCTGAAATGCGCACAATAGGTATGCATTAGTTCAATCTTTGTTACAGCATTATACTTTGTATGCTGAAGTAAATTTATGTGATGGGACAAATGACTGCCCCACCTTTGTTACTTTTACTTGTCATTTTAATCATTGCTTTTCTCGATGACCAAGTTTGTATTGACGGTTAAGCTATATAAATTTACCTGTATTGTATCTTCCTCAATGAGCATGTTTGTACTAGCAGTTTAGCTGGTTCTCATCGATACATGTATTTTATTTTCTGTCGGTACAATTATTAAATAACCTCTACCAACAATTACTCCATGTGTGTTCCTGTAGTAAACCAGCTCAGGTTCCTGCCATTACACATCAGCAATGTATAAGCATTAAGTATTAGTAAGGTATAAACAACTTATTTTCTGTGTAACAATTTTATTTAGAACTGCTGCTGCTGGTACAAATTGTGTCACTTGAAGAATCATGTCATCTAGAAGACTGACTGAGATCGAAGGAGCAGTGTTACATTAATCCTGTATCTACTGCATGGACAACTTTGTATTGTGTTTTATGTATGGAATAGATGTCTAGAATTACTAGTATTATTATATAACAGATGCTACCCGGAGTAACCTGTGGCGCCTCTGGTGCATGACATTAACACCAACATAAAGGTGAAATCATGTAAAATTTTCGATGGAAATACAACATGTAATTGTTGTGAATCTTTTGTCGTCAGATGAAAAAATCATGTATCTAAGTGTCTATGCATTGCGTTTATACACAGATGTCACCTAGTGATAAAAAACATGACATTCCAGATAACGTCTACTGTAATGCCATTGAGACAACTGATGCAACTGCTTGGCTTACTGCTGTACACACAAATCCAACACCAGTAAGTGAAGTACGAAAGGTAACTTTGACAAATAAACATTTAGCACTCAATACATTTACCGTGGGAATCACAGATCCCATCAGACAATATGACTCCACTCACATATCTCACACTTCAGACCAGCACTGGCACCAATCTTATTAATTCTGACAAGTGGCGTCTTCCCAATTGCCTGTAAGATGTTGGGCAAGACCGATAGGTCCAGTTCCCTGTAAGTAAATAATAGCACACTTGGTAAGTACACTGTATCATGACATTCTCCTGTGTATTTGGTTTTTATGTTGGTATTATTGTTAAACTATTCCGACTGAGTTAGATTCATTCATTTGACAAAACAGTCAGCAATGTCAAATGAAAGTTCTCAATGAGAAAGGGTTGCGAACAAAGTGATCACTTGTTCCAAAATAATTATCTGATTTGTCCAATTATTAAAAAAAATTATAATTAATAGTATCAAGTCCATAACTGTAAAAATGAAAAAATTACAAACTGGAAATATACGACCTTGTTAAGTTAAGCATTATCACAGTTATGTGTAGTGTCTAAATACATATATTTAATATAATTATATCACATACAAGTGTAATTATACACACTTCTTCACATGCAAGTGGGGAGAGTCCTTAGTAGTTGTCACTCCGAGCTTGTATGTACACTTGCTTTGCAGATCCGGTCGCATCCATTTCGCCAAATTATTATTAGTCATCTTTGAATATTTCAAGATGAGCGCCTGCTTCTGAAAAAGAAACTTCAATGAACACTTTTTTATTCATAATTGGTTGGTTACACACTGATATTCCAGTACTAGATTATTTGAACTATCGTCACTAATATTTGTAATATGTGAAAATCCATTTAAAGGGTAAGTTTAAAATATATTTGTGACAGCAGTCATTGGGAGATATGTTGTAATAGTTCTATGAAGTCAATTCATTAACAGTTTTATGAAGTCATTTATATAAAAATTTAATTGTTAAACTTTTAAAGCTGAAACTGTATCAAAGGTTTAAAACATGCTTGCACCAAGAAAAAGAGGCTGTATAAAGCATTTATTACATCTAGATCTGCTGAATCTGAGCATAAATACAAAACTTATAAAAACAAATTAACAGCTATATTAAGACTCACTGAAAAACAACACTACATTACATTGTTAGAGAAATAATGTTATGGGTACTTGGAAAGTATTAAACTGTGTAATCAACAAACAATTAATGCATACCAACATACCCAGATTTTTTATGAAAAATAACAAACCAATTTCAGACAAGAGATTGCAAATGGATTTAATATTTTGTTTACAAATGTTGGTCCAAATCTAGCCAAACATATTTCATTACCGGATAAGGATGTATCTATTGATGGCTACTTTGGAAAAGGACTGGAAAGTAGTGTTTCTAGGTCCTGTTGATGACTAAGAAATTAGTAGAACTGTTCAACATTAAAAAAATAAAATATCAACAGGTTCTAGTGACATTAACATGAATATGATAACAAATTATTTCCCAAATTGTAAAACCATTTAGTCACATTTTCAGTGTATCCGTTCAAACAGGAATATTTCCTAGCAAAATGAAATTTGACAAAGTTGTTCCACTATTTAAGTCTGGTGAAAAGGGTGTGTTTACAAATTACATACCCATCTCATTGTTACCTTAATTCTCAAAAATACTACAGAAATTATAGAATGGTAAGTTGGAAAAATTCTTAAGTAAGTATGATGTACTCAGTCTAAGCCAGTATGGCTTTAGATCCAATATGTCAACTTCTCATGCTCTGTTGGAATTGGTTGATAAAATTACAAATGCACTAGATTACAAAAAGTATGCTATTGGAGTATTTCTTGACCTAAAGAAAGCTTCTGACACTGTTGATCACGATATGTTGCCAAGAAAATTGCATTTCTATGGTGTGCACAGTATTGAACATAAATGGTTATTGAGTTATTTGGAAAATTTAAAACAATTTGCTCAGTATAAAAATTGTGATTCAGACATATTAAATGTATGTTGTGATGTTCCTCAAGGTTCTATTATAGGACTAAATGTATGTTGTGATGTTCCTCAAGGTTCTATTATAGGACTAAACGTATGTTGTGATGTTCCTCAAGGTTCTATTATAGGACCAAAACTATTTATCATCTACATGAATGACATCTGTAATGTTTCAAAGGTATTTAAGTTAATTTTATTTGCTGATGACACAAACCTGTTTTATTATGATAGTAATTTAAATGAACTTATCTGAAGGACAAACAAAGGAGTTGGATAAGCTACATGTATGGTTTGCTGCAGAGTTGTTTGATTTAAATCATTTGATTGAAATCATTGATTTAAATCATGATTGAAATTATTCCAAAAAATCACTGATTTATTATTTGTTTTATTTCTGATTTTTTTAATCACTGATATATATATATATATATATATATATATATATATATATATATATATATATGAATTTAACACAAATAATTGTTTACAAGCATCGAGATCAACAAAGTTTTTTATGTTTTTTAATACAAAAGCACAAAGTGCACACACTTGTGTAGTTGTATTGTCACCAGATAGCCTGATAGTCAAATATTTTATGACATTGTGTATGTCTGAGCTATTCCCATTCTGAATGCAGTGAAGCCACAAACTTGTCTTCAAGAGGAAGTATCTTTTCAAGTCAGAAGCCCCGAGCTAAAGTCCACTCAGAGCTTGTGCTAGTTGTTACCAACTGAGTATGTTGACTCAAGTGAAACAGTCTGGGACACAATTGTTTAATACTGTACCAGTTTGCAGTCTGGTTGGAGACCCTTAGAGTACACAGAGCCCTGGACAGGTGCTAATCCACCCTCTCAGCAAACAATAATTACCATTGCTACAGCCACAGACACACAGCATGCTTTCCTTTCCAAGACAGATTATGCAACTACAGGGGGTGAGGCCTTGTGGACATTGTCTAACGGTGGATTTGTCCCAATGAGTGCCAAGAACAATTTTAAATTGGATCTGGCGCTATATCAAATAAAATATATTATTATTATACATATAATTTAAAATGACAGTTTTGTTGCTGCTGTAAATCAAACTGTTATGATTATATAATTTTATATAAGCAAAAATCGCGTACCCTCTGTTAAGACAAGTGCCCAAATCGATTTGAATAGAACACGTTTGAAAGAGTTTATAAATATAAACATCTATATAAATGTCTATATACCAGTTTTTTTAATTCAAATAAATCCGATTTAAATAAAAAATCTGATTTTTATTTTTTTTCAATCATGATTTTTTTCAACCCTGGTTTGCTGTAAATAGGTTATCAATAAATGTTACAAAAACAAATTACATGATGTTTGGAAATCACAACCTGAATACAAGCATCTCCACAAAGATCAACAAAGAAGTACTTGATAGAGTTGAAGCAGAGCCAGCATCATGATTGACAAATGTGGCTTGAGTGTATTATACCATTCACTCTTTTTACCTTATATTATGTACTGTGTTGAAGTATGGGGCAACACTTATGTTATGTACTGTGCTGAAATATGGGGCAACACTTATGTTATGTACTGTGCTGAAGTATGGGGCAACACTTATATTATCTACTGTGCTGAAGTATGGGGCAACACTTATATTATGTACTGTGCTGAAGTATGGGGCAACACTTATATTATCTACTGTGCTGAAGTATGGGGCAACACTTATATTATCTACTGTGCTGAAGTATGGGGCAACACTTATGCTACAAATACCGAGCGTTTAGTCTTGTTACAAAAAAAGGTATTAAGGTTACTTTGTGGTGCTAAGAGGTTGGATCACACATCTAGGCTATTTTATAATCTTTGCATTCTTAAAGTATTTTGTAGTATATTGTATATTGTGGAGTTAAAAATTGGTATTATTATGTTTAAGGCATATCACAATCTATTGCCAATGTTTTTCAGTCAGCACGAATCTGTTTATAAATGCAACCCGACAAAATTACACATTTACTGAAAAGTTTGCACGTACTAATATGAAAAGTATGAGTTGATGAATTAATGGAGAACAACTCCGGAATTCTCTTGATAGTGCATTAATTTTTTGTCGGAATGTTCATCTTTATAAAAAAAAAATTATAAAGCTAAAATCCTGAATAGTTATGTATCTGATATTCATGGTGAAAAAAATTACTGGGGTTAGGTTTATAAAATAATATTTTTGGTAAAAATTGATTGAGGTGGTTTTCGTTAAATTGACTGGAAATTGGTTTTAGACGTAATTGAAGTTATAACTTCACGTTCAGCCTGCCATAAATAGACATGAACAATAAGTCTGATGTACCATATTTTGAAAACAAAACAATCTGTCACATGCGTACAATTGTATACTGTATTTTATTCAGTACTATGTGTTTTTATTTGTAATAGGGAAAGTAATATAAATATTACACTTCCTCTTGCCCTTTTTTTGACAATTTCATAGCTATGAAATGTTGTTCTGTTATGTTTGTCTATTATTGTTGTTAAAACTAAAGATGAAAATTCATTCATTCAATCAACACATCTGCTGGTAGTATTCAGTTCTTGTAAATATGTACGTTAAATAGCAAACAAAACCTTGCATGTAATTAATGTAGTGTAATAAATATTTCTTCAAAAACATATCCATAAAAAGAGTAAAAAGCTACACATGTGGGTAGCCACCCAAGCAGTATAGACAACACCTATCATGAATCATGCCTGTTATAAAAACAACCATCTGTGCTGGCTGAACTGAACACAGAAACAAAATGGTTCAAATTACATGCATTAATTATAAGTTTAAAGGTAGACAAAGTTACAACAACACATCCACTACACTGTACTGGGTACAACAACACACCCACTACAGGTGTACTGGGTACAACAATACACCCACTACAGGTGTACTGGGTACAACACACTCGCTACAGGTGTACTGGGTACAACAAACTGACCATACTGCTCAACAACAAACAGCTGCCAGGGCGGGGAGGGGCTCCACCGTGCTGTTGGAGGATGAGATTCTAACCCCTGCCATTACATGGTTAATACATATTTGTGTAAAATGTCTACATGTCATGTTTTAGCATACTAACAGTTGGCATTAGGCTTGCAGCACAGTTCTAATACGCCTTGCTTATGTGATACTTGTGACTTTTGCACTTTATATTTTACACAATTATTGTTAGGTACATATTATGTAGTATGTGTTAGTGCTGGTTGTATGTCTGAAGGTAATTCCAGATGATAATTGTACTGCTTTGTATACAGTTGTACATTTACAGTAATTTTGGTATAATCAACCATGTGCTCACCACTATAGTTGTGTGAGCGTCTGGCAATCAATAAATTTATTTAAGGATTGCCATGTTAACAGCCTACTACTATCGTTGACATCAGTTATAATTACATCCAATTCATAATGGGGGAATTCTTTACACAGCAGAACAGGAACCTACACCCTCAACAACAAACAGCTGCCACACAGTCAATGGCAGACAATGTCATGCACAATCTGTTGCTCAATCTGCCAGGCCTGCTCACAGGGAGGGACACAATATGCATCAATCAAATACTTGTTATTGCAAGACAATACCTCTGGCTGTTGTTTTTCATCACTAATGACTGACATAGTTAAAGATGACTAGGATGTATAAAAACAATGCAGGCTTCTCTGGCTGGAACAGACTTGACTGTGACATGAGAGAGTTCAAAATGAGTCCTTGACAGTCTAAAGTACACTAGACTGAGCCAATTGAAGAAAACAAGCTGTGAACCAGATGTTGGCAGCAGGATAGTTCATGTTTTCTCACTTCTCTATCTTGTACGGTGTGAAGCTCTTGACAAAATCACAGGCCTGGGAGGTGTGTAACAGTTACAGAAAACTGGCATTATGTTATTGTAGCAACATTAACAAGCTAAACTAATACATGTAAGTAGATATGACTGACCCACTACGTGATTTATTAATAGTTCTTCTTATATGTGTGAGTACAGATTTTAGTACCGCATTGAAAGTGAAATGTTGGCACTACGGTCATTGGTGAATGGACATTTTATGGACACTCACTATTTTATGTAGTGTTTAAAGAATTTAAACTGCTGTGATGGCTGCTCAACCGTGACGAGTGCAGTGCATCAGACAAGCTTAGCATAGGAGAAATATAACATACAAGGAAAAAAAGCCATTTATACCTCTGTATAAAGCAATAGTTATGCCTCATTTAGAGTACTGTATACAAGCTTGGAGGATATAGATATGCTTGAAACAATACAGATGAGAGCAACTAAGATGATTCCAGAACTGAGAGGCCTTCGTTATGAAGAACGACTGAAAGAATGTGGTTTAACAACCCTAGTGACAAGGAGGTTAAGAGGAGATCAAATTTAAGTTTTTAAGATATTGAGTGGGTATGCAAATATTGGCAGAAATATTTTTTTCTCACTCAAGAACTACAGAACCACTGACTGACTGTGTTTACTAACATAACTATATTACCTGTTGCACACAGACATACCTGGAAGTGACATTGTTACCAATGACAATGGCACCAACACTATCATACCTATGTGAACTGGTGACACTGACAAATGTTATGCCAGAAAATGTACCATTTGGCAGAGATGCCTAGCAGATTCAGATTCATCCAATGTTGTTAAAGGTCTATCTGGCTAATTGTTCACTAAATAATGAGCGTGTAATTTACTAAATGTGTAAATTTCAACAAACAATTAATATTTAATTATATTTTGACAACGGGGATGTTAGAATATTGCATGGACTTCAGCGAATAATTCAGACCAATTCAGGTACTGGTTGATGACCGCTCGACGCAACCGTGCCAGAGCAAGCTAGTGTAGAAGTTAAAGTAGAAGAAAACACTCTGTATACTCATTTTATATTTGTGCCAATGACACAACCTTTCATTAAGCAGGGGCACATTTATTGCCAAAAGGGGGTTTGGAAATTGCACGTGCATACAAAAGGAACTATCAATGACCCATTTTTAACTAAACCATGTTGACGCATGTAAATCACTCGAAACACTAAAAGTACTTTTTAGATCTAATCTACAGTTCAGTAAACAAGGAGAACCATATGTCACATCAGACATCGAAATGGGTGAAACATAATACTAATTTATGGTAAACTATCATCCTCATTCATTTTATTAGCAATGAATGTTAATGTTCTAAAACACTATTAATATAAAATATAATTAACAAACATGTTAATGAACAAATAAGCACCTTAAATTATTTGATTGCATCTATTTGCCAATATGAAGGAAATTTATACTCCAAGTTACTCTTGACTCAAGTCATCTCTTGGAAGATGAGTTGCACTATGTACATAATATGGCACGCCATGTGCCCTCTGCCCCCATTCTGAGACTGTCGAATATGTAGTATGGCTATGCATGTATACTATTAGTAAACAAACTATCATCCACCAGTAGTTTTTTTGGCAGTACCGCTTTAATCTAGAAATAAAATGACAGTCAGTGAGAAGTAATTCTGCTGGGATGTGTGTGCTGACGACGCAATATAAAGCATGAAATCACCAACACGTGTCTGTCAAGATTTAACTAGATAAACCTACCGTATGTTATCAACGTGGCTGACTGCCTACGTAGTACGTACGTGCGTAGACGGCTTCCGATCAAAGCACTACTTTTAACCGGCTGTAGCCAAGCACTACTTTTGATCGGCGGCATAAGTCACGAGGGTTGTGTCGGCCACGGGTCAATGATAACGCTAGCCTCGATTATCCAGGCTCCTTGATGTGGCGCCACTGAGTCTGGATAATCGAGGCTATGATACCTTCGATCTATGGTGTCCGGTGTGTCGAACTCGAAATGTCAAGTTGCATCTTCCCACAATTTAAAAATAAATTGTCGGCAAAGTAAAATTGTCAAATTAAATAAATAACGTGAGCTAAGTCCAGTTGATCAATCATATGAGCATTATTTGGTCGTAGCTACTTCAAAAACTATTATAAAAGGTGGAAAGATGTTTAGCGTTAATTTGTCATGAGGTACAATGCCAATGGGCGCATTAATTCAAATTAATGGGCATCACAAATAACATATATCTTTATAGTCGAATGTACTTTAAAGCAAGGTCAAAATTTACTCAAATCTGAGTGTTGACACAGCCGTTCTCATCATCATCAAACATCATAACTCTTTTTGACGCACTTGAAAATGCATCTTTCGTGATATGTATAGGTAGGTGTACTATTACCAAAAAAAATTCAAAATTGTTTTATAATAATTTAAACACTTCTGTCTGATAAAGTATGTTATGCGGTTTATCATCCTTTTTGAATTTTTTCAATTAAGAAGTTATTCCACTTTTTGGCTTCCAAAAAAGGGTCTATTTTGTCTTAAGGAATTGAGTCCCTTTCTTGTGACTTTTCTGTTTGGTGGCTGCGCTGCCACTGAATGCAGACATGGCGTAATGTATACTAAAGAAGATATTGAGGTGGAATAAAAAGTTAGAGGACCCTAAAATGTTTACCAAATAATATGTGACCTTGACGTGACCTTGCATTGACCTATGTATTTGACCTTGACCTAAGATGACCTATTTATGTTGAAAAAATTATTTATTTTTTATTAAGTCTAGATTGGGATGCTATCAAGTCAATATAGGCCGTAATTGTTGACCATAATATTTACCCTAGTGACCTGATTATTTTACCTCCATTGACCTTTGACCGATTTATGTTGATAAATTAACTATTTCAGCCATAAGTAATTGTGCATGGCAGTTGTAGTGTTTTCTGGTTATCATACAATACAGCATACAATACAAGTTCGTAAATCAACCGGTACTTTATTCACCTCCCCATGAGGGTGTCTCCCCCCGAGATATTCTCCCCCGTATTATTACAATAGATCATGCCACATCCTCCTTTCTCATATTTGGTCAGAGGTTACCAGCATATGACCAGGTTACACAGCGACATCGTAATCGCTCAGGTGGGACGGCAGCTTCCTCTCTCTTGCAGGATTCCGTCTCGGGGCTACGTCTGCCACTGGTCGATCTGGCTGTGCTGCGGCTTCGCCCGGGTCGCCATCTTCTCCGTCCTCGTCATCGGGGATTTCGATATCCTCCAGTGTTGCCGGGTCATACGGCGGCGCTGTCGGAGTAGGATTCAGGTGACGTCGATTGCGTCGAACGTCGCCTTGGTGTGTCCTCACGATGTACGACCGGGGCGAATGTGAGCCGACCTCTTTTAGCACGGTGCCTCGCCGGTCCATGTCAGTGACCCACACATGCTCTCCCGGCATCAGTCGTCTCAAGTGGACTGCTCGATGGCGCTTGTCGAATGACTTTTTCTGTCGATTCTTTATCTCAAGCCGCGACTTCCTCGCTCCTCGTAGATGCGACCACTGTGGTTCTAGTAAGGTTGGTATCGTCGGTATTGGCGTCCGAAGCTTCCGCCCCATCAGTAGCTCAGCTGGGCTGTAACCATTTCTCAAGGGCGTCGACCTATACGCGAGAAGTGTGTCGTACGGGTTGTCGCTCTTCGCCAGTAGACATTTTAGGGTCTTCACGGCTCGTTCAGCTTCACCATTTGACTGAGGGAACCGAGGGCTGCTTGTCGTGTGCAGAAAGCCCCTCGCTGCAGCAAACCTCCTGAATGTATCTGATGCGTACTGGGGACCATTGTCTGTGACCACAACTTCAGGGACGCCATGACGTGCAAACATTGATGTCATGTGGTTCACGATGGAAGCCGACGTCGTGCTGCTCAGTTTGGAGATCTAAACGAACGCCGACAGATAGTCGACAACAAGTAAGTATGGTGAACCGTTTAGTTCGAAGAGGTCAGAGCCAACCTTCTGCCATGGGCGTTCTGGAACATCAGATGGTATCATCGGCTCTGCTCGATTTACTCGTTCTTTGGCGCATCTATCCCACCTCTCCACCAAGTCTTCGATCTGTTTGCTCAGACCCGGCCACCAAACTGATTGCTTCGCCCGTTCTCTGCATTTAGTGATACCTTGGTGTCCTTCGTGGATCTTCTCCGGTATCGATGGTCGCATTGCCAACGGAATGACGAGGCGACTCCCCTTCAGCAGCAAGCCTTGTTGCACAGTGAGCTCCGCAGCGACTTGCAGGTACACCTTCTCGTCCGGCCTCAGTCTCGCCCTGTCGGGCCATCCTTGCTGGCAGTAAGTCTGGATGCGTTGGCAGGTGGCGTCGTCCACCTGGGCCTGCTTCAGTTCGAGTAGGCGCTTCTCGGTAATGGGAAGTGTCTTCAAAACTGCATTGACGTATGCTTGGCAGTCCTGCTCGAAGCTTACGTCTTGCGGTTGTATGTGCTCCACAATGGGTGCTCGTGACAGCGTATCAGCCGTAATCAAGTCCTTGCCGGCTACATGTGCGATACTATAGTTGAATCGCATCAGCCTCATTCTGAAGCGCTGAATCCTGGGCGGCAGCTGATCAAGTGTCTTCTGTCCCAGAAGTGACACGAGAGGCTTGTGGTCGGTCTCGACGTGAAATGTTTTCCCCAGAAGGAAGTCGCTGAATCGCTCACAAGCCCACGTCGTGGCGAGTGCTTCCTTTTCTATTTGGGCATAGCGTTGTTCCGCGCTCGACATGGATCTGGAGGCATATGCGACTGGCTGAAGTTTACCATCTGGTTGTCTCTGTAGAAGTACTGCTCCTAGGCCGTGTGAGGACGCGTCTGCAGATAGTGTCGTTTCCTGCTTTGCGTCGAACAGAGCCAGTATTGGTGTTGATGTAATGCTCTCTTTCAACCGCTTGAAGCACAGCTGCTGATCATGGCCCCAGGTCCAGTCATTCTTCTTGCACAGAAGGTCGCGCATCGGTTTCGTGATTTCAGCTAGGTGTGGCGTAAACTTCCCCAGCTGGTTGACCATTCCCAGAAATCGACGGACTCCGCTCACATCGACTGGTTCAGGCATGTCGAGAATCGTCCTGATCTTCTCTCTGTCTGGGTGTATTCCTGACGCGTCAATCATCTGGCCCAAGAACGTCACGTGTTGAACTGAGAATTGACACTTCTTCGTGTTCAGTGTCACCTTGGCCTGCTGCAGCCTCGAGAGAACCTCGTGTAGGCGCTGATCGTGTTGTGGCTGAGTGGCACCGAAGACAAGTACATCATCCATTTGACATAGGACGCCAGGTATCCCCTCCAGGATTGCCGACATTCGTCGTTGATAGTGCTCTGGTGCTGACGAAATGCCGAAGGGTAGCCTTCTGAAGGCGAATCTACCGAATGGTGTGATAAACGTTGTCAGCAGAGTCGATTCTTCAGACAACGGGACTTGCCAAAATCCAGAGTTTGCGTCCAGTTTTGAGAATATCTTGGCACCTGCTAGCTGTCCCAGGGTATAGTCGACCGAAGGCATCTCATATCGTTCCCGACGTACACTTTCATTTAGTTTTGTTAGGTCGACGCAGATCCTGACATCGTCTTGTGATTTTGGGACAACCACCATGGGCGCGCACCAATCAGTTGGCTGTTCGACTTTACCGATGACGCCCAAAGCTTCCATCCTCTTCAGTTCTCTTTTCGTTTTCTCCAGCAATGGTAGGGCCACACGTCTCGGCACATTGACGGCGAAAGGCTGCGCGTTCTCTTTCAGTGTGATCGTGTACGGCCCTTCCATCTTGCCGAGGCCGTTGAAGATATCCGGAAATTCTCTGTGATACTCATCTGTTGCCCCTTCTACCGACTCTACTCGGCTGATCAACCGCAGCGCGTCTATTGCAGGGTTGCCTAGAAGCGCCTTGTGTATGCCCCGGACGACGTATATGTTCTGCTTTGTGGCTGTAGTCTTCCCTTGTAGCACCGTTGTGAACATTCCCACAACTGCCAGCAAACCGTTGTTGCCAACCCCGAAGAGTTTCTTATTAGCCTTTCGGAGCGGGTTCACACCTATCAGTTCATTGTACAACTGTTCAGGAATCACTGTTTCGTCTGCACCGGTGTCAATGCGAAATTTAACACCTGACCCCCCCATTTTCAGTGTTATCAACCACTATTGGTTTGATTTGTTGTCAGCGACTGAGCCTAGGAATGTGTATTCTGTGTCATTGCCATCATCGCACACTGCACCAATTTTTTTGGACAAGCAAACTGAAGCAAAGTGGCCTGTCTTTGAACATTGGTGGCACTTTGCATCTTTCGCTGGGCAGTATTGTTTCTGATGTGACTGCCTGCCACATCGTCTGCATGGCTGGTTGGTCTGATACGAAGACGCGGTGTACGACGTCTGTTTCCCTTGTTGTAACGCCGCTCTCGGTCTGCGCTCAAACGGACCACGATACGGCCTGGATTGCATAGCGTCGACGTTCGTGGCACCATCTTGCGACCGTGACTGCATGCTGTCGATATTCATCGCGCCCTCTTGCGGACTACTTCGCACTACAGTTTGTTGTTTTCGTACGGCCTCCTTTTGGCGTGCGTGATCAACCGCTCTCTTCAGAGTAAGGTTTGCGTCTAGTTGTAGCTTCTCGGATAACTGTTCGTCACGCAAGCCAACAACAATTCTATCGCGTATCATGTCATCCTTCAGCGCCCCGTACTCACAGTGTTCGACTAGCTTGTACAGGTCCGTGACGAACGCGTCTACAGATTCACCGGTCTGATGTTGTCGCTGATTAAACTTCGCCCTTTCATATATTACATTCCTCGTGCCAACGAAATAGCTATCAAACTTGTCTTTGACTACTTCAAACGTGCTCGTGTTGCTGTCATCCGGACTAAAACTCAGCGATGCCAATATGTCATCCGCTTCGTCTCCCATGCTGTGAATCAGTGTATTTACCTGGTCGGCATCGGGTTTTCCTGACAGCCCTGACGCCTGCCGAAATCGCTCGAATCGACGGATCCACTTCGGCCATTCCTCAGGCTTTGCGAAGTCCATCGGCGCCGGTGGCGCAATTTGGTAGGCCGGTGTTGCCATCTCACTTCAGATACCATGTAGTGTTTTCTGGTTATCATACAATACAGCATACAATACAAGTTCGTAAATCAACCGGTACTTTATTCACCTCCCCATGAGGGTGTCTCCCCCCGAGATATTCTCCCCCGTATTATTACAATAGATCATGCCACAGCAGTGGTCTTTGTCAATTTACTGAGACATGTTAAGACATGATGTACATAATTTACATTACTGACATTTGCATAATCACAGGTATTAATGGCCTAACTATGTATAATTAAGTGACACGTGAAGCTGGAAAATTCATAGAATCTGTAGTGTTTACTGTATAATTATAAAAAACAATATGTTGTTGCATGGTGAAATAATTCTTTGGAAAAAATCCACACTGTCATTGCATAAAAATAACACAATTTATTATACATTGAGAGAAGCTTTGAAATGTTCTGCATGCATAACGCAACACTATTTATAGTTCACAGTACAGGTTCGGCACATCAATTTAATTGTTTAATGAAATAATGTCCTGCACTTCAACATGAAGTAATGTTTATATATTGTTCACAGTAGCTGATAAAGAGACATGGAAAAGGACAACACACAAAGCAATGCAGCAGTACAAGAACTAGTCAACTTCACTACGCTTTTAAATGGAACTATGCGGAAGACCATATAGTACACTGAAGGCTCACCACAACAATATTCACAGTTTAATGTTTTATAACTCCGTGCCAGTGACAGTGTATGTGTCAGTGTTCACAGAGCAGTGCAGGCTCAGTGCAGAAATGTTCATATTTCAATGTCTCATAAATTAATGGCGAAATGGGAACTTAATTAATTTCAAAAGTAGTTGGAGGTATGATTGGTGGAAGGTGGGAGGTAGACTCTCAAAAAATGGTGGGTGGTGGGAGAGTTACTGATCCCATGTATCGAATGGGATTCAGTTCTAACTTAACAATAGTGCGGAAAAACGCTTTTGATTCCAGCGTTTGCCCACATTTATTTCTAAGGTTTTTTTTAACGTCTCGTCTTTCATGCAATGCCAACGCCATGGCAATGTGACTAAAATTCTAAGCCTAAGAGTGGTTTGTTTGTTTTGTAAAACGTTGTATCAATAAAGTAAACAAGATACCAATGCAAAGTTAAAGAGGGGTTTCAAACAATGTAACACGTTTTGTCCGTCTGGGGTTAAACATAAGGGACACTAATTCGTGGTACGCTGAATTTGCGTGACGATTTAAAAAAAAGAAGAAGAAAATGACTAAAAAATTGCAATCGGCATGGCGTGTGTAACGATTTAACAACATGGATATATATTCTCAATAAAAATTTTATTCCGTGATACCCTCATCTTACTTTATTCCAGCAAGTGTATGTTTGTATGTGTGTATGTTACGCCACTCCTAGACGCTCTGCATCTCAGGCGCCAAACTTTCAAACATAGTTAATCTACGACACCACGATCGTGTCGTCTCGGTTTAATGTTTTTATTCACCCTGCCATTACCCCTTCTACGAATAATCGAATGACCCTTTGTAGTTATTATGTACAATTGTCCGCGACGCTATGCGAACAATTATGTACAATTATTGACAACATCATGCGTCTTTTTCTTCGATTGTCCCAACTTACGTAATACAAGGGTAAGGCGTTGTTATATATTACTATAACTGGCAGTATTATGCCGCATTTTCGAGAGATATTGACTGGCAGCACCAAGGCATAGATGGATATTTCTGTGATAACGTTTTTTAACATTGTTATCGTGACTATCACTTATGATCTACCAAGTTATCCCGTCCGGATGACAGGCATTTTTTGTTAGTGGGAATAATTATGCAATATTTCAACACAACACCAGATTTACAAAATGTAAATTTCACTTTCCTTGCTTTGCTCTGTGTATGAAGGTTGGCGACTGTTTGGGGGTTAATTGCCCCTGACCCTGTTAACTAGTGGTGACTATCGGAAATAGTTTTACTATAGCGATAGTATCGCGATAACTGTATGACTATTGCTATATATTTGCAATAGTTTTACAACTATTGCGACAGTATCACGGAATAGCGAAAAGCCAGGAAAACGGTCCGAAACCATAACTGATTTTTCACGTAGTAGTTGATTAAAATGCTGAATCCGTGAATGAAGCTGTTCTAATCGACAACTGTTGATACTAAGTAGATAAATAACTAAGAGTATCCAATGTAGTTTGATACATTTTTACAGGGCTGTAACAAGTAGAACATTTTTCTACTTGAGTAAAAGTTGAAGTAGATCCTGAAAAATCTACTCAAGTAGAAATAAAAGTACCCCCCAAAAATCTACTTGAGTAATAGTAGAAAGTAAACATTTCTACTTGAAGTAGAAACAAAAGTAGACCACGACTCACGAGCCCACAAACATAAGAACGAAAATAGTACTTTTTTAAGTTTAACGCATGCAGACAAACACACACTTCCACATACTGGTTAGACAGCAACATATTGTAAGGCACACCAGGTTACACGAACGCTTTATTCAGCTTGAGCATCAACTCCTGCTCAAACTCTGCATCCCCGACGCACGCACGCACGCACGCACGCACGCACGCACGCACGCACGCACGCAATGCGGACTTTATGGGAAATACCGACGACAAATAAGGCCACGGGTGCTGTAGTTGTGTTGGCACCGTCATGACTATAGTATAGAACACTCTTACAAACGAAACAAAGTGTAGAAAACAGGTCGCGCAAACGGAAAGTCAAAAGAGAAATGTCGACTATCGGTTACACTCGATTTATACAGGGCAGCGATCCTGCTCTGCGGTCAATTTTGAATTAGCGAATCAGAACACAGATAACGGATTAACGCACAGTTATTCTGCGCGTAGTGTATGCAACGGAATAATTATGCAGCGGAAATAAATATAATGCCCGGTGTCGGTACTTCGTTACATTTACTAAAGTAACACGTAATTCTACTTCGTTACAAGTAGAAATAGATCCATGAAAATCTACTTCGTTACAAGTAGAAAGTAAAAAAACTACTCAAGTAAAGTAACGAAATAGATCTACTTCGTTACTTACCGGCTCTGCATGTTTATTACTATTATTACAGTGACACAAGTAGCTCTGCTGAATTGTCACGTAAACTATCGATATTTAAGTGTACTGTCGACGACATCTATCGGTAGTTCAATTTACTATTGATAGCAATGCATCGTCACATCGACTACCGCGATGCATCAATAGTTGGATACACTGTTACACCCCTACTATTAACTTATATGTGCATAATTATGCAACTGTGTGCATTTTAGTTATGAAAGCCGCATATTATAATCTGGTTTGACAACACTAGAGACCATGAGACTAAGAGGACACCAAATAGAAGTTTTTCAAATAGTGAACGGTTATGAGGATGTTGATAGGAATATGTTCTTCAAACTTAAAGAAGGCAGTAGAACCAGAGGACACAAAGCAGCTTTAGTTAAGGAGCAGTGTAGGTTGGACATAAGAAAGTACTCTTTCTCACGGAGGGTGATAAATAAATGGAACAAACTGCCAAATGATTGTGTTAATGCTAGTAGTGTGAATATGTTTAAAAATGGAATTGACATATATCTGATAAGGGTGGGCTACACATAGATGATAACATTGTTGGACTCTCGATAAGCCAATGGATTCCTTGTCCACTTGCCACCTGGAACTTGTTGTTTGCGACGGCAATCTTGTTAAATCGTGTTAAATGTGTTTCGTGTGTTAAACAGCTCTGTTTGTCACACATGGTCCACACTGCAAGGACCCTTTGTGCATATCCAACTGTAAGCTAAAACGTAAGAACTCGATTTATTAAGATGCATTTTTTTTAATTGGAAATGTTAGTGTGACTCGGACTCATACTTAATAGACTATGCAAATAATCTAAAAAATTACATCAGGGGTATCTACATGTTACAAGCTGGCACCCATGCCAGGAGTTATATGTGACCTTTACCAGTCACAACCAACCCGAACGACACTTTCTTTTGTGATTTTTTACTGTGTACTTTGTCGCGATTTTGTAATGTATACTTAATCGGCTGTAACTGTACTAATTATAGAGCTACATAACTAAATGTGGTATCACAATATCTGGAATAAGGAGGACTGTGTAAGGGATAAATGATTATAATTATCAATATTATAGTTATAAGTTATTTTCGACAAAAACATTCAGTCAGTTAAATCCCAACCTTTCTCCATACCGGAAAGGGGGCTCGCATTGTTCAATGGTCTACTGCATTTCATCGTCAATCGTAGTAAGTAGGTTCCGGCAGATATCATCGCTGCATGAGCATGCATCTGTGCACTTTATCTGCATGTGCATCTTGCAGTTGCACAGTTTTTGCATTTGCAGTACACCATATTTGATAACTCCTGTGGTAAGGGGTCTTCTACCATCAGCTGTGGGTGATATTTGTCACGTTCTCGCCTACGACAGTCAAATAACTGTACATTAGAATGCGTTAATGAAGTTCGTTTGTTAGCGATATATCACACAGACATACACAGTCACTGTCAACGGACCACGCCATCAGCAGAACAACACCGAGCCAACTCAGAGAAGGCTCATTAACGTTACGTACCTTTCCTTTTACAAATGTCAAGTGCAAATTACTGCCAATTATGAAAAATCTCTTCACATTAGGTTGAGTTATCTGCTCCATTGATAGTCTGCCAAGTAGGCTGGTGTCTTCCTGGTACGTGTGTCTCGGGCGTCGAGTCCACACGTAGCGGTGGTGTATCCTGCATCGGCTCTGCCTTGGTGGTGACTCCGATATCGTCATCCTCATTTCTGCACGAGGCGGTGTATGAGCCATCGAACCAGCTTCTAGTGGTAGTTGATTTGCACTAATTTCTCACGGCTCAATGTCGGGTAACGGGAGATTCTCATCTACAACACGCAGATGACGTCGGTTGCGTGACTTTGAACGGGGGACCACGTACGATCTTTTGGAGATCCAGGTAATCGTCTCCCGATCCGGGTATGAAGAATTCTATCGGGCCACCCGAGTCGAGAGAGGCCATGGTTGATGTTCCACTATATGGCTGTCTATTATGATGGTCTGAGTCGGGGGTACGTAAAGAGATCCAGTTCGTTCTTGACCCCCTCGCACGACTGTCTATGAACGAACGCCATCGTTGTCGAATATGTCGGCCTCACATTTCTTATGCATCTGTCTCGTGCGCTGTCTCGTCACTGTAGTGATTCCTTTGTTTGCAGGCGTTTTATACGTTTACGACGTTTACGACAGGGGTCAAAAGGCTACTCATCAGATGCTTACCAGCATCCGTGGCGCGTCGTTTGGCCGCCTTTTTATGCGGACGAGACGTCGTCGGCGATGCGCACGCCGGTCTTCAACGCTCCCCTACCCAACGCCACGGCTCCTCTCTTGATGAGTGGCATGGCAGACCTCCAAACAGACTTCCTAGTCCGTGAACTCGCTGGTATCGGACACCGGCGAGGTAGGGTAGTGCACCACCCGCCTGACGCGCGTAATAGTCGTTGTAATTCATCTTCAGAACATTCCGGTCTTACGCCGTCGAAAATGAAGTGTCATCGTCACTCTACCGTACTCGAATGGCACGCGCCGTCCAGTGTCATCTCTTATATCCATCTCTATGGTCCTGAACTCTTTGCGCAACAGAGGCACGTAATGAACGTTAGTGAAACGATCGGATACAGTGGCGCCGTGAGCTCCGCGAACCGGGAGGGATCGCAACAACGTTACGAGACTGTTGCCGACGATGCGTGAGTCCACGACGTCCGTGTAGACGTAGATGGTATCGAACCCTTGAGTCATGTTCACCACGGTATTGGCCTCTTGACGGAAAAACTACGGGCTATCGGCAGTCTTGTTTTTGGGCTTCAAAGTCACGGTGGCTGACGGCGTGAGACTTAGCTCCGGTGGCTGGGTTTGATTGGTGTCCTCTTCTACTCTCGGGTGGGTGTACACGCGTATACCCATATCTCTCGCTGGAATGGTGACCAGCGACGGGTAGAATCCTAAAATGGTACCCATTGCACTCTGGTAAGGCACGGTGAAGTCGGTGCTCGGTAACATGTGCAACGTAATGTTTTGAATGATAGTGCTGTAGCTCATTTTTGCCCGTACCTTATCCGTCCACGTGCGTTTCAACGCGTCGTTGACATGGTCCAACAATATGTTAGCACTGTGGTAATACCCAGCGTTGATCTTCGTACTCGGGGTAAGACCCACAGGATCGCGCTCGTTGAGGTAGAATCAGGTGTCGTCCTCTCGAACGTTGTACCAAGTATGCGGATACTGGATCTCTGCCAGCCCGCACTCCTACTCGCCAGACAGCGAGATACGTTGAGGCAAGTCCGTGATGTTCCAAGGTGTTATCGGGATGCAACGTCAGTTAGAAATCAGTCACCATAACGTCTCAAAATGGGATTGGGTAGCAGGTACCCCAACGAACTACTCAACAAGGCTGTCCACAGATTAGAGTTGTCGTGAGCGGTCGTCAGGTTGTAAATGCTTATCACGATGACCGTGTACAAGATGACGACCTGGCACAGAAACACTATCTCCTCTTTGGGACACACAGTACCGAACAGATGCCAAGAAGTGCTGTCGTTGTCGCTCTGAGCATCAGTACTGTCTTCTGCTGCTGCTGCTGCTTCTACTACGAATTCTTGCTCCTCCTCGTCCTCTTCTATGACGGTGGTGGTGGTGAAGTCCTCTGTTGTCGTCTCGTCTGTCATTCTTTGAATGAAGTGACGACAAACGCGCGACTATTCTTTATAGTGGACGAGGGCTTGGTATCGATCCAGCTGTTGAATTTGGAGGGGTAGCCGCACCATTTCACCATAGGTTCCGTTTAGCACTTTACCGAGACCATCGATCAATCGGTACACGGGCGAATCGGAGGGATGAACCTCGTTTATCGTGAATATCTCTTCGCTCCAATTCGCCATGTAGCCTTTTCGAACAGTTTCTTGAATTTACTGGTGCACACGCTATTCGACACCCGGAACTTGGGCACGCCCTTACCGTCGTGACCGTACAGATGCTGCCACACCTCTTCTTGATTCTCTGGACTCATCTTTAACGGAGCCACGCCGATGCTGCTGTGAGGGTGTTGTTGTACGACTGCATCAAGTCTTGCAGGACGTCGATGTATCGCCACGTCTGGTGTTTCGTGAAGTATCGCCACATGCGCGTCTTCTATGTACGATTGAATATTTCGACGATGCTCGCCTTCGTCTCTGCGTTGTGATTGGAGAAGTGATGGATGCCGTACTTCTTTAACAGAGCCTGAACGGTTTTATTCAGAAATTCGAGTCGTTGATCTGTCTGCAACGTCTTTGGCCAGCCTTAGGTGAACGTGCTTTTCCGCGCCGTCACCAACGACGCCGCAGAGTTGTTCTTCAGCGGAACACACCAGGCCATTTTCGTGAAGACGTCGATCACCGTGAGGAGAAAGGTCATACCGTCGTTGTCATTTTTCAAATTCGACAGGTTGACGAGATCGGCCTGCCACTGCTGAAGTTGACCTCCCACGACGACGTGTCGTCTCCTGAAACCTATAGGCGTCCTGTTCCGATAACCATTCTTTGACGATTTTCCTATGCAAGCACGTGACGCGTCGCAAGGAGTCGACCCCGCCATAAGTTGACACCCTTCTCGGATCGAAGTAGAACATGTTAAGTTGTTTATTCTTCGGCGCCATTAAAATAGATCCGATGGGTTGGAGGTTATGACGTTGACTCCGCAGCACGCTTCTTGACGAGTGACGAGGAGTACGCTGACGTACAGCAGAACACACACTGCCGCGCCGCAACGACAGCGACGGAGCAACAGTCTAGTAGCGACGCCATACTACGAATAGGATCGCGTGAATCAAGTATTCAGCTATAATGTGTAAAGTCCACTACCAAGGAACGCAACGACGAAGGACTGTGTATCGGTCATGCTAGTGGCGCACACTGTAAAACGGATACGTACCGCACTGCCTTAAAAGTTAAAAGTCTTCGCAACTAGCCAATGACGCCAAAGCCTTGCGTGGTTCGGGGAGTGGGGTGAGCGTGGAATGTTCCATCCGACTGCGCCGTCGAGCGAGGGGTGTCCAACTGAGTGATATTCGTGCACTACCAACAGCACGAAGAGTAGCAGCTGATGCTGCTGCAGCCGTTCGACGAGAAGGAGTGGCTGTCGTCGCCTGACATATGTAGGCTCTCCTGGCAACGTTACCGACCAACTCCATGGGCAGGTTGATGGCACGGAGTTGTCGTGCGAATGGCTGCCATCCTGTCGGATCGGTCTTTCGCTTACGCAACAGATCATTCACGAGATCCACCATGTTACTTCCGGCAACCGGCACACCCTCGTGGATCAGTTCGCCACGAGCGGTCCACGCGATATCTCTTTGGAGATGCTCCATCAAACGTCTGGCTTTGGCCTGCATGGTCTTGGGAACGGTTTCTACGACGTCGGCCTCTTTACCGCTACTAGGAGCTCCTACTGCTCCCTCCACCCCCGGCCTCTCCCCCGACGCTGCTGCTGACATCGATTCGTTCACCGCGACCACGCGTACCGGTTCCTTGACATGTTTATCGGACAAGACGTTGTAACACTGCAACACCTGATTATACAATGTTACCTTGGTCCTGTCGTCGAGGTCCTTTCCATCGAGGATGGTCATCGTCTCGTCATCGAGGGCTTGCACCTTCTTACCTAGGGTATCCGTCGGGGGTGGGGGTGGTGGTGATGAGCGAAGCGTGTCCAACAGTCGCGGGTCCACCAAGGCCATCTTGCGTGCGTGTTTCATATCTCTATCTACCTCTTGAGAAGCACCTCTCGGAGTAAGGGTAGAAAGACAGAACTTGCCAACGGTGCTAGGAAGGCCGATATGAAGCCCCCGCTCTGACCCTCACTGACCTGCTGTTGCAGTAAGATGCGTCTCCTCCTGGCGGCGGGCGTTCGTCTCTGAGACAACTCGCGTAATTTCGTTCTGTATTTGCTCAAACATCGCCTCTGTAAATCGGTCAATGGAATGTTCTTTTTTAATATGTTGTAGGCACACTCGGCCAGTGCACACAGCAGATCGGCGTCTGCGTTGGCGATGATGGCTCTTCTCAGTTTAGTGCTCTTGTATCTATTCAGCGCCTGTATACATAGAATGTGTCTCTTCACCAGGCCAGATATGGTGCAAACGAAGAGACGAACAACGCACTCGGTGTTATACCTTCGGCAGGTACACCTACTGAACACCGTCGTCTGGAAATATGGTCGTGCGCAGACGCATATCCTCGGGCGTGTCCTGTTTGAGATCAACCAATAGATAACCGTACGGTACCGACGTGGCGTCTTTAAAAGCCTCTTGTACGAAATTCACGCGCCCCAGATACATCTGGCGAGCAAAGTGTGGCATCTGTGATGCGTCACGGGGGTTCTCGAACACCATCATGTACTGAGAGTTCAGACTGATGGTTCGACTCTACTTGTTTTAGGGAACAGGTTCTTTAAGAGACACAGCACGGACGTGTTCCTCTGATGACTTTTTTTAGTGAAAAAGGTCGTGACCCGTCAGTTTCTGCCATGCGATCGTATATGATGACGAAGTTCCTCGTTGCCGATTCGAACGCACTCGGCCACCCTTCCTCGAATCGCACATCCAACAAGTCCATCGTTGCGTAAGCCGATTGCCATTCGCTGTAACACCACGCGATCTTTTCGGGAGGGGGGTGGATCGATCATCGCAGCAGCGTGACGCAGCATACGCGTTACGAAAGTACTTTTGCTGCATCATGTCGGTCCGGCGATGATGCCCGTGAAAGGATGTTTCCACCGTGCATCCATGATCGCTTACGAAAGACGACCAGCGAGCATCGCCTTATCTACACGTCCACCGGGCCCGTGGTCCACCCGTCCTCGTGCACCACGCCGTTGGCATAGCAGTAGGTGAGGGCCGCCCGTTCCTGTACGTACTTCAACACGCTCGAGTGACGCACCCGGAACTCGCGGTTCTTTCCACTTCCGCTCCAACTGTTGGAAAGCACCTCCAGGAACGAGTCCTTGTCGATGGCGTTGTAACGTTTGCTCAGTCCTTTGGTGCTGTACTTGTTGGTGTTCCAGGTATATGTTGATAAAGTCGTAATAGAACTGCAACATGCGCATTTTGGCGTACTGCAGAACGAAGAATCCCACGTGTATGGGCAGTGCGTACGTGACGTTTTTCTTGTTCATCTCTATCTCGTACGCACCGTCTTCAACGACGTCGGGCTGTCGGAACCGTCTATCGTTGATCATGAGCGATGTCGCATTCCCCGTGCAGTAGTTCACGTCACGATGTCGGTCCACGTTGGTGATGGTCTTCCCGTAACCCGAGTTCCATAGCAACGTCGTGGTGTCCGCGATGATGGCCTTGAGTGGATAAACGTCTCCATCGCGCCAGGCCGTGGACAATGCATCGCCGAATCGCCGGAAGCACGGGATCAGATCGTACTCGATGACCTGGTAGACGTGTGTCACCTCGAATCAGTGGTCGAGGTACCATCGCAGGAGGGGCGTGGCGAGCAATATCTTATCGCTTCGATAACTGGCCAAGAGCATTCGCCATGATGTTCTGTTCTTCGGCGTAGCGGCGCATGAACCGACCGAGATCGTCGCGCGTCAGACGGCTGTTCTTGAACACGGGCTGAATCTCGGCAAAGCGCTCACGCAATGCTTCCGGTACGCAAACGTCGCACTCGATCATTCCGAACACGGTTCCGGCACTGAACTGGGACTGATACGCCGTGTTCGTTTGACTGCACCACCCGTCCACCGGAAGTGTGCCCATTCTTTTCTCTCGACCGTTGATCTGATGTCGTATGGCGCTTCCCGTACGTTGCGATTCCCAAGTCAACCATTCCGCAGCCATCTGTCCGTACAGTTGCGCCGATTCGGGTCGGAAGACGTTCTCTTCCCGTCGTCGCGTGTACCATCGCATCGGCATGTTTTGCATGAGACCACAAGTACAGCTAGATGGCATCGTTATTATATGTTTATTACAATTGTATCATTCCAATGTTTAAAAATATATTAATATTTGCTTGTGTTGATAAATACCGTATTGTGTTGGTGTCTCTTTCCCTCAGACGTGGGTACTAATACCTACCGCACATGTAACTATGCTGACAAATCAAAGATGATAAATTTTCACCGTGCTACCAGATATTAACTGAGCGATCGAATGTCCATACATCCAGCGACAAAAATGTAGTCATACAGAAGTTTTAATTGTATGTCGTCTTATGTCGACGCATATATATTGTCCATACTGCCTTAGTCTTGTATCAGTGCCGCACTTGCAACGTTGTAATTGATAACGCCCACACTTGCAACATTGTCACTGATAACGACGCCGCAATTGCAACATTGTAACTGATCTCGCAGTACGGCTTACAGCACACGATGCAGACTCAGCCTAACACACACGGTTAGGGTTAGACTACATGCAACGGGGAGTTAGGGTTAGGTTCAGGGGTAGGGTTAAATACAGCCGACAGAGGGTTAGGGTTCACAGCCGACAGAAGGTTAGGGTTACGATTATGGTTAACCGGCGACAGAGGGTTAGGGTTACGGTTTGGGTTGGTTACAGCCGCCAGGGGCGCTCAGACTGCCCAGAAGCCTGCGCGCGCAACCGGAAATCACTTGTGCACATGGAACCCGGATTGGCTTATTCAGATGTGCACTATAACTACTTATGCACGGCTCAACGTGTCCTCGATGTACATCTCTGACCCACACGTGTATCACATCCAGACTGTAGCGTTGGAGACGCAGTAGCATACGCTGTAATCTCTTGGGTACCATCATGAGTGGTTTCCTGAAGATCACTCCTAATGGCTTGTGATCACTCTGCACATGCACCTTCTCTCTTCCATGCATATACCGATCAAACTTCTCACAGACAAATACGATAGTGAGTAACTCCTTCTCGATTTGCGCATAGTTTCTCTCTGTGGCAGTAAGTGCACGGGATGCATACACTACAGGGAGTCCGTCCTGCAACAACCCTGCGCCAAGACCTAAGTCTGACGCGTCGCACAGGTTTCTTGACGTCATACTACTGGAGTGCTCGTGAGAGCTTTCTTCGTGCGATCAAAAGCCTCCTGGTGTATATGCAACCAACACCACTCAGTATCCTTGTCCATGGGCCGTCTGAGGAGCTCGAGTATATGACAAGTGTGGGACGAACTTTGCCAGATAGTTCACCAAACCAAGCAGTCTCTGCTTTGACGTCCTCTGGCTCAGGCTTTTTCTCGATTGCCTCTACTTTCTTCGGGCCCACATGGAGTCCTTCGCATGTGAGTAGATGACCAATGTGCTGGACTTCCGTCATCTTTAGCTTGATCGTCTCTGCATTCAGTCAAAGATTGCGCTCTCGACCGCGATCCAAGAACGCTCGCAAGTTATTGTCGTGGTAAATCTCTGCCTATTCGTCAGTTGTACCACAACCTACTATCAGAAAGTCATCGTGGGTCACCTCTGTGCCTGTCAGGCCCTCTACGAGTTGGTTCATTGTGCGTTGCTAGATCTCCGGTGCAGAGTTAATCCCGAAAGGCATCTTCAGCCATCGATACCGACCAAATGGCGTGTTGAAGCACGTCAACATAATGGACTTCTCATCCTGCGGGATCTACCAAACCCGTTCTTGGCGTCTATCACAGCGAGTACTGACCTCTTCGATGGTTGGCATCGGGTAGTGTTCACGTATGATTACTGTAATCAGATCTTTGGAATCTATGCATATCCTGATCTGTCCGCTTGGTTTCTGGACAATCACCATTCTTGATACCCAGTCCGTTGCCTCCGTGACTGGCGTCAATACTCCATTACACACTAGCTCGTCAAGTTGCTTGCGTACCTTTCCACGCATTGGTACGGGTAGACGTCTCGGTGCGTGCACCACCGGTACGGGTAGACGTCTCGGCGCGAGCACCACTGATACGGGTACACGTCTCGGCGCGAGCACCACTGGTACGGGTACACGTGTCTGCGTATGCACCACTGGTCGTACAGATTCTTCGATCTCAATGGAATAGCTCTTCTTCAGCCTTCCCAAGCCCTGGAACACGTCTGGATATTCTGCTTTCACAGCACAAGCAGTTAGTTTCTTCGCTTGTACAACCTCGTGTGTGTCGTACACATAGTACAATGGGTCCGAATCCTTGATTGTCAGCATTCCCATGCCCCCTGAAGCATCCAGGCTATGTATTGGCGTGTACTTGCCTTGCAAGGCGTTGAAAACTAGTATGTGTTTCATTCCTTTCCTGACCCAGCGATTTATCGCGTGTTCCGTTGTACATCACAATGACAGTTTTCACTGGCTGCAGTCTGGCTAGCAATCTGTCTCCAGTTACTCTCACCTACTCATGACGTGGCAGCACGCAACATTCAGATACACTGTCGATCTGGAATGGCGCTGGCACGCCGCTGACACCCAGATTCAGTGTTATCATAACACGGCGCGTATTCCCCACACTGAATACAGACAATGTTCCAACATTGTATTCACTGTCACAAACAGCAGCCTGTGCTTGCTTCACGTACTTCTGCTGCTGGAACTTGCTCTGGAAGTGGTTTATCTTACCACTCTTACGACATTGATTCCTTACCGTAGGCTGGACACTGTTTTGGTGCATGCTCGTATCAGCCAAATTTGCACCCAGTGGCTGGTTCTTTTTTGGTTTCTTCGCATAGTCACGTAATTGACTTGGTCCGCCGCGTCCCTTGTGTCCTTGACCCCGTCCGCTGTTTGTTTTCACATCATAGACTGCCTGCTCGCCCGACATGACATGCGTCTGTTCTGCGGTTGCCTCTGCTGCTTGTACCATTTCGTAGGCCCTTTCCAGAGTAAGATTTTTCTCTCGGAACAGCCTCTCTCGGACCTTCGACTCTCTCATGACATGTACGAAACGGTCCCTGATGATCTGACTGGTTGGAATATTTGCGTGTCGTAACTCCGCCAAGTAGTGTGAACCAGTTTCACCAGTCTCTTGGCATATTACAATATTCCTCGAACGTCTGAAGCACGTCAGCTAACTTATCGCATACCGAACAGTTTCAAACACTTTAACTGCGTCCTCGGCAACGCCACCTCGAACCTAATCCACATTTTCCTCCAGGATTTCTATAGACTAGATGCTGGCTTAAAGTTAATATCCAGGGGCTTGGGCAGAGGAATGTTCGACGTCGCCATTTGCAATTTTTATACGAAGTGGATAACCGTCCGGCAGCCGTAACAAGTATTTTGGGGGATATTCGTCCGTGAGTTCCGCTGCGCATGCGCGTTTGGTTCCCAACGCCGCTGCGCATGCGTGATATGTTTACGCGCGCGATCGCTTTCT